>CM062811.1:1226115628-1226647991 GCA_031772625.1 Pinus tabuliformis
CAGTATCCCTCAAGTGTTTATGTTTCAACCTTGCACCAATTCCCTGGTTTTTTTTTTTTAAAACTCGACTGTCCGTGTACAGAAGGAAGACTTAGGTTTTCCCAGATAGGACACAGAGCTCAATTTTCACCCCCTAGCATACATATAACCATGTAAAATTCACATTCTTCATGCACAGGTTAACCCTCACAGTGGTTTATCGTTTCTATAGGAGGAATTTCTTAACAGGAACTGTGGAGGAGAATTTGATGCAGAACCAACTGAAAAATTCCGTGTATCACACAGGCAAACTACTATTCTTGACCCACAGGCAGACTTGCTTCTAATTCTCCTACTCTAGACAGTTTAATTCACCACCTTTCGAAATATCATGCATGGGAATGGTGTTTTCGAGCCTACCTCTCTTCGAAACTCCAATTTCGACGCAGAAAGTCCAGGTTTCTCTGCTCCGGGAGGCTATGCCGTGTTTCCTGTAGAGCTCCTTCCTGTAGAAAGCTTTGAAAGCTTCTGGAGGATGTCACGGCGCTTCTGAACGAGCTTGGGACGCAGGAGGATTTTGAAACAGGCCAAGAAGCTCGGGCTAACAGACTGCGGAGGAGGAGGACGCGTACTTCGCTGAGAACGGTTGCAAATGTAAATGACAGCGGTTAATCGTGAGTTCTTTGGCCGAGCATGTTTGAATTATGGCGCAATTCATGGTGAGGGGGTGAGGTGGCCAAGCCGATTCGTTAGCCAACGTCACGGCCATCATTCCTCTGCGTGTCTCTGACCGCCGTTACCTTCCCTCTACCATTAACCGCCGCCACCCTACCAATCCCGCCGATTCTCCCCGACTAGACACTTCCCACGTGTCGGCTGCACATCTCTTTGGTGTAACCGAGCTCGTTCAGATCCCATGAGGCCATTCGACTGACTTTGGGTGGCCAGTTGATTGGCCACCGAATTCGTTCAATCCACACCATTTCACAGAAATGCAGTTTTCAGAGTATAGTCTATGCAATTTGACGAATAAGGTTAGACACTTACCTGTGTGGCCATGGATGTGTTCTGCAGGCTTCGGGATGTGGAACGATGGCTTTTCTCACTGCTGATTCGTGCACAGGTGCTGGACTCCTTCTTTCATTGGTTGATGTTGTATGCACGGCTTTGGGACCCGATCCTCTGGTTGTAAACGCTGCATGCACGTCTCTGTCTGATTTCAACTATCGAGGAGGTGTTCATGTCCAAGCGGAGTTTGTTTTTACATGTCCCCTGTGTTGATTTTAGCTGCTACTGACTCCAGATTATGTGCTCCAGACGGATCAGCTGCTACAGGATTCCTGTAGCTGCTTCTCCTCCTGGGATGCATGCTAAAACAAGCAAGGTTGTATTCGCGGATGAAGGGTCCTGATGGACCTTTGACAAGTAGAGTGTGCGAGACTTTGTGTGCTTGATTTGTCACTTGGGAAAAAAAAAAATCAATCTGAGGAAAACAGGACTCTTTTTATGACTATGCAGGAATACATAACCAGATTGTTGCAATGGCAGTGGAAAGAGATGAAACCGGTGATGGATGGAAGAGAGGGGTGGCTGCAAGCCTAATCAATAGACTTCAAGCTTTAAATCCCTTTCCAAAATCGAATTTGGCCTGCCCGGAGGCTCTACAGGATGTTTCCTGTAGAAATGCAAAACTTCTTGTAGAAAGCCCCAAAACTTCCTGTAGAAAGCTCAGAACTTCCTGTAGGAGGTTGAATCTCGATCCGAATGTGTTCAAATCTTGGAAAAAGTGAGTGGCTATGGAGGGAGTGTCTGTAAGGATGTCTTGTAGCCTGGTATGGACCCTTGTCCTTGTTTTGCGTGACCTTCTTTATCTGCACTGTATTCCCTGCAACCTACAATAATTCCAGAGATTAGACCTATTTCTTTTTCTTTTTCTCTTTTTTCCCTTTTTTTCTTTTTTCTTTTTTTTTCTTTTTTTTAATTTGAGAGACAGCAGGGGTGCCTCCATGAGGTTTTCACCCCCACTATCTGCCCTGGGCACCTCAGAGAGGTTTTCACCCAAGGATCTTTTTTTATTCCATTTCTTTATTTTCTGAGAGATAGCTGGGGCGCCTCCATGAGGTTTTCACCCTCACTGTCTGCCCTGGGCGCCTCAGAGAGGTTTTCACCCAGGGATTTTTTTTTGTTCCTTTTTTTTTTTTGATGATCAAGGTGTGGGCGAAATAGAGGCAGAACCCTGCTCCACTACCAGCACTGATTTTTCCAAAGTTTCAATGAACTCCTGCCTCGAAAGGGGTTTCCTGTATATTTTCAATCGATGCCCATTGACAAGCATGGGGATGGCTTCTTCATCAATGGTCCTGATAAGGATTGAACCATTGTCATTGCATTTCTCCACTGTATATGGTCCTAACCATCTTGTCCTTAGCTTCCCTTTGAAATCCTTGTATCTTGAATCATACAGCAGCGCCCAATCTCCCAGCTGGAATTGCTTTTCATTAAGGTGCCAGTCATGCCATATCTTCCTCTGGAGTTGAACTACTTCTGAGTGGAGGAGGGCCTGCATTCGCTGTTCATCTAATCCATTCAGCTGCAGTAATCTTTCACGTTGAGCATGGCTAAGATCTAAGTCCAACTGAGCTGCCACCCTCAATGTATTGTACTCGAACTCTATGGACAACAAAGCTTTCTTCCCGTAGACCAGCTCATAAGGTGTGAAACCTGTTGTAGTCTTCCAAGTGGTGTTGTAGGCCCAGGTGTCCTCAACCAGGCGATCTACCCAATCCTTTCTGCTGCTGCTCACCACCTTAGTCAAAATCCCTTCCAATGCTCTATTAGTGACTTCCACCTACCCATTTGCTTGAGGATGATATGGGGCGGAAGTCCTGTGCTTGATCTTGTGATGAGCAAGCAAGTCTTCAATCAGATTGGAGGTGAACTAGCTTCCTTGATCGGTGACTAACTCTCTTGGGTAGCCAAACTTGTAGAAGATATTTTCCCTTAAAAACTCAGCCACCTTTTCTTCTGTCGCTGCTTTGATTGCCTTTGTTTCTGCCCACTTTTCCAGGTAGTCGATGCACACAATGATGTAAGGCCTTTGCTTTGAAGGAGGGTTGATAGGACCCACAAAATCCATGCCCCACTTCTCAAATGGCTCGAAGGTCACTTGAGGTTGGAGAGGCATTTCATCCCTTGGAGTCGGTTTCCCCATCCTCTGACATTGGTCACACTGGCTGATGTATCTTCTGACATCTTGATGAAGAGTAGGCCAATAGTAGCTTGCCTGTAGAATTTTGAAGGCAGTCCTTTTTGCTGCAAAGTAGCCTCCACGAGGCCCGTCATGACAGGTTAGGAGGATGTCAAAGACTTCCTCTTCCCTAACACAACGCTTCAATATTTGATCTGGGCCAAGTTTAAACAGGTCGCCCCCGGTCCAAGTGAATGGGGCGCCCTTCCTTATAATTTTGCTCTTCTCCTTTGAGGATAGATGCGGAGGGAACTGTGCTGAGACCAAGTAATTTGCTGTATCAGCAAACCGTGGAGAGAGTACTGAGATAGCAAACAGATGTTCATCTGGCATCTGGTCATCCACTGTTCCTTCTTCACCTGCAGGAAAATCCAATCTAGACAAGAAGTCAGCAACAACATTTTCCTTACCTGGCTTGTCGACAATAGTCAAATCAAATTGCTGCAACAAAAGTAACCATCTAATGATACGAGCATTTACATCAGGCTTATTCATTAAATATCTAATCGCAGCATGATCAGTGTGTACAAATGTTTGATAACCAGTGATGTAGTGTCTGAACTTGTTTAGGGAATGGACTACAGCTAGGAACTCTTTCTCGGTTACAGTATAGTTCATTTCTGCCTTGGACAGGTTTTTGCTGACGAAGTATATGGCATATGGCAGTTTCTCCTCAACTTGTCCTAAGGTTGCCCCTATGGCTTTGTTCGAGGCGTCAGTGTGGATGTGGAAAGGTAGGGCCCAGTTTGGACCTCTCAAGATCGAGGCGGACACTAACTTATCTTTCAACTCCTCCAGAGCCCCCTGACAGTCGTCAGTCCATTTGAACTCAACATCTTTCCCTAAGTGGCCAAACAATGGCGAGGCTAGCTTACTGAAATCTTTAATGAATCTTCGATAATATCCTGCTAAGCCTAGGAAACTCTGAACATCTCTTACCTTTTGAGGAGGTGGGACCTTTTGGATGATAGCAATCTTATTAGGATCCACCTGTAATCCTTGCCGAGAAATGGTATGACCTAGCACGGTCCCTTCAGTCATCAGGAATTCACATTTTTCGGGACTGAGGGACAGGTTCATCTCAATGCACTTGGTTAGAACTTTTCCCAGATTAGTCAATGCCTCTTGGAAGTTCGACCCATAAGGAGTAAAGTCATCCATATAGATTTCTACCGAATCATGGACCAACTCAGAAAATATGCTCAATACTGCTCTTTGGAAAGTGGCAGGAGCGTTGCATAGCCCAAAGGGAAGGACTCGGTAGGCAAAGGTACCCCATGGACAAGTGAAGGTGGTTTTATCTTGGTCCTTCGGGCTTATTTGGATCTGGTTATACCCGCTGAACCCATCTAGGAAAGAGAAGAACTTCTTCCCTGCCAGTCCATCCAACACTTGATCTATGAAAGGCAAAGGGAAATGGTCTTTCTTGGTGGCTTTGTTAAGTTCTCGGTAATCTACACAGATTCTCTACTTCTCGTTCTTCTTGGGCACAAGCACTAGAGGTGAGACCCACTCACTATCGGAGATAGGGTAGATGAATCCTGCATCCAACAATTTTTGCAATTCTTCTTTAACAATGTCTTCAAGGGCTGGATTCATTCTCCTCTGAGGCTCCCTGACTGGTTTACAATCTTCTTTAATGTAATTGTGATGGGTACAGACCGAAGGGTGGACTCCTTTCATCTCCTTATAGCTCCAAGCGAAATCATCCAAGTGATTTTTCAGTGAGCTACGCAGCTCCTTCTCCTAGGAGGGAGATAGGGAGGAGCTGATCTTTAAAGTCCTTTCGGGGCCAAACTCCACATTCTTAACTCTAGGAGAGGTCGGATCAGTCACATAAAGGTCCACTAAAGTGCTGACTTGGGTGTCTTCCACCAATTCCTCTAAGGACAGTGCACTGGGAGGTGGATTTTGAATCAAAGTCTCAATCAAATCATCCTCGGTTTAAGGGCCTCCCTTAGTGGTTTCTACTGTGCACAATGGTGCAGAGTAGACCTCATCCTCATCTCCCTCTTCCAACCAAAGTGGTAAGTCATTTTCTAGCAGAGGTTAGGCAGGAGGGTATAGGACTAGCTGCTTGGACATAGGCCCATTCTTGATGGTCATGCTTCCAGCTCGACAACTGATGTAAGCATCCGCAGTGGCTAACCAAGGCCTTCCCAAAATGAGGGGGTATCTAGTGAGCTTTGCCTTTGGCTAAAGGACCAAGAAGTCCACAGGGTACTCCCAAGAGTCAACAGAGACCAAGACATCTTCCACAATCCCTTCGGGAGTCACGGTGGAGTGATCCGCCAACTATAGGACTGTCAAGGTCTTCCTTAAGGAACTCTGAAGGTTGAGTTTAAGCATGGTGTCCCTGGTCATCACATTAATGGTAGCCCCTAGATCAATCAAGGTATGGAGGATTATGGTGCCATTGATGTGGACATCAACTACAGGACTCCCAGGGTCCAAATACTTTGGACAGATTACTTGCCCCAACATTAGATTGGACAGTTGTCCTATGACATTGATAGTCGGGGCATCACTCTTTCGCCTGCTTGGGTTCCTGAAACACTTCTCCTTAATCAATTTGTTGTATATCGGTACATCTTTTATGGCCTAGAGAAGTGGTATTTTCACACACAACTGTTTAAGTTCTCCCAGAAGTTCAGTCTCCTCTGGGTTTGGTTGCGTGGTTACTGTTAGTCACTCAGGAAAGGATGGAATGGCTTTGGGTTCACTTTCCTGTTTCTCTTCCTCATCCTCTGAGGGAGGAGGTTGGCGAACTGGAAGGGTCTTCCCAGATCGCAGGTTGATCTCCTGGATCTCCACAGCATAGGTAGGGCATGTTGTCTCCCCAGTGTATACCTACTGGGCCTGTCAGTTGTTGGGGTTCGGGTTCGGTTGAGCAGGCATCTGGGGTTGTCTTGGAGGAGCAGGAGGTAATGGTTGTGGCTGAGTCGGTGGTGGAGGCAGAATGGTGGGAGGAGAGTTGTATTGGGGCCTCCACCCCGGTTGAGGTGCATTCCACTGAGGTTGTGGCTGGACATGTGAGTGAAACGAATGAGCAGTGGGTTGAGTATGGTATTGAGGTGGATAAGACCACGGAGGAGGTGCGGACCAGGAAGGATGAGCAGGGGGGCCCCAAGAAGGTATGTGAGCAGATTGGTTGGGGCTATAATAAGCTTGGGATGTCCCTTGCATCCCCTACTGGTAAGGTCTGGGCCCATGCGGCCTCCTTTGGTTGAGGAAGTAGAGAGGTTTAGTGGTTGCCTTAGTCCCTTGGTACATGGCTTTAAATCCGGGCAAGGTTGGGCATTGGTTTGTGGGGTGGTTTTCCTCACAAACGAAACATACCTCTATTGAGTGCAATGGACACTCGTTCTTAGAGTGCTTCCTCGTACATCTAGGACAAAAAATAGCCAAAGCCCTCTCAGCTTCCTCTTTCTTTTGTTGGATTCGGAAAGTATCAAGTTGCATGGCAATGGTCTATCTCATCTCACTTTTGAGGTCTTCCATCTGATTAGCAAACTCATGCTTGGAGAAGGTAGTACTAGCTGAAAGTGGATTCCCCCTACTTCTTTTCTAGGCTGCCCTAGAGTGGTTTCTAAACACAGTCTTTATGTCCTCATAAGGTAGTTGGTAGATGTCTCCTCCAGCAAGCATGTGAAGGGTATCTAGAAGGTCTTCAGGGACTCCTCAGAGCAGAACCAGCTTTAGAGATTCAAGGTCAAGTGTACACCTGGCCCATTTATAACTGAGTTGGAACCTTTCCTCGTAGTCTTCTAAAGACTCATCATTTCCCATGGTCATCCGAAAGATTTCTCCCTTTGTTTCCTTTGACCTACAGTAATCCCGGTATTTGTTGTTAAAGGCTTGCTGCATCTGAGCCCATGTGGTGATACTGTTTCTAGGTAACCCCATGAACCAGCGTAATGTTGCATCCTTGAGGGTAGAGGGAAAGAGTTTCAACTTTTGCTCGTCTTCTGCATAGTCATAAGTTCGACAAAGGACAGCAAACTCAAACAGGAAGGTATCAGGGTCTTCAGTGGTCAATCCATGGAAATGAGGTAAGGTTGAGGGACTTATGTTCTTCATCTTCATATCCCCATTGGTATCTCAGATAGGGAAGGTACCCTCTATTCTCTCAGCATCGTCTCTACTGTTTCTGTTTGCAGCCATGGTCTCAAAATGAATGTTTTCTTGCTCTTCTTTTGTTATAGGATCTTCGTATATCTCAGGAGGTTCACCTATAGGTTCTTCTGGGTCACTACCACCAAAGAAGAGAGAAGGGTGACTCAGTGAAGTGGTGGGGGTGTTGGGTAGGAATTTTCTGGTATTATCTCTATTCCTACGAGGCATGAAAAGATTTTTGGTTGTTTTTGCTTTTTTCTGCTTGTACCTGCAAAACTGAAACAGATGGAATTGCAACTAACTAAAATCTATCTTGCGGAAATGAAAATGCGGAATTGAAATGAAAGCAGGAAAGGACTAATCTATTTTGCTGAAATCAAATTGCAGGAATGAAATGCTAGACTACACTTGCAGAATTGAAATTGCGGAATTGAAAGGCTAATCTATGAAAGCAGGAAATGTCTAATTTACTTTTGCAGAAATGAAATTGCATAATGGAACTGAAATAAACTACTTAGCAGAAGGTTGGAGTAGAAAAAAAATAGAAGAAAAGCAGCAATCACAAATACTCTGACGCTTCCCCGGCAACGGTGCCAAAAATAATGGTGGGCTCCAGTATTGCAGCAATAATGCTACAACTCCTGGGACTCCCTTCTTTACTTTTATCAACCCGGTGGTTCGTAACAAACTTGGAAGCGACGGTGCTATATGCACAAGTACTAGCTCTTGCCGCAGCTGTCACTTGGTCAGCTGGCACAAGTCCGCTAGGAGCTTAAGCCAATTTCTATGAGCTCTGAGAAGAAGCTTTTTAACTGATGGATGAAAGATAACTCAAAGAAGGTTGTTCTACTTGCAGAAAGAAACTGGAACGCTGAGAGGAAACATAAACCCTAGCAAACCCTAATTTTACCAGCTAACCCTACTGATGCAAGAAAGAGGATGCAAGCTACTGAAAGAGATGCCATTGACGTCTAGGAAGGTAAAATACATGTGTCTAAGCTACCTCTACAGTAACATCTAAAAAAAACATCTTTTTGTATTTTTGACTAAGTTGCCAGAATTATCATGCATGCAATTTAACTGTTTTTTACTGTGCAGAGGTGGATTGGCGAGAGGAAATGCTCGGAGGTGGTCGGGAAGGTTCAGAGAGGGCCTAGGGGGTCCCTAACACCCTTCCAGAGAGTTTCACAGAGTTTGGCTATCAAGAAACCTCATTCGTGAGCCTCTATAGGAAGTCTGCAGGGGTTCTACAGGATGTTCTGGAATTTCTACAGGATGTCTGTAATTTTCTACCGGTTGTTCAGAAATGGGATTTTGGAGGATGGATGGAGAGAGAAAGGTGAAGGAGTGAGGATGGAGATAGGACAGGGGTGTGAGGAGGTCCAGGACTTGGTGGATGGAGTTGAGGAAAGATGAAGATGGCTAGATTTGTTCAAGGAGGAATGAAGCAATGTTGCACAAAAATTAGGGTTATGTGAGCAAGTGTGGCAAACATGAGGCAAGAATCCGAGTTATAGGATGGAGTATATGGGATTGATGGAGTATGGGCAGATAGAGAAGTGGTACAGGTGCTCTGCAAGTTGTTTTTCCAACTGAACCAACGAAGACTTGTAAAATCAGAGACCTAGTTACGTTGACCTAATCTGATCTAGCTAACAGTAAAGAGAATGAACAGAAGTTTTAATTGCAATGAAACCATGTATACTAACTATGCAACGAAGCAATCAAGAATCTGAACATGTAACCAACTTCTACAAATAAAAATTGTCACTGTCAGTTTTGAGACGATATAAAAACAAAAACAAAAAGTATATAATTTAAAAAACTTGTGAAAAATGAAGTACCTGTGTCATCCCACTGTTCTCCCGGTGGAAGAATCATGTCCGGATCTCCACGAAAATCAACTCCGGCATAAGGAAAATCCTGTATCGAAAAGACCTGGTCCTCTAACCAGTGAAAGTACTCCGGAGTAAATCGAACAATCTCCGTTCCCTCATCAGGATGACGGGCCAGTACCGCAACCCATCGCATCAACTTAGGCTCTCGGGGAGGCCCAACCTCAACAGTAAGCTGCTGTGGGATCAGCATCGGAACCCTCTCTAGGGAAAAACTCACAACTAAAGGCCCATAACCAAAAGTCTTTAACTGTCTATTTTTTGTCCTAGTCAGTTGGCCCTTTAAATTGGCCAACACAGCATCACACCAGTTGAAAATGGTGCCCTGATAGCAATCAATCGCCATCCGCATTTGGGACCCGGTGGCAATGTGCAAAGCGGCAGCTCCGCAAAGTCTGGTAACTGTAAAGGCAATTACCATAAGTTCAGGTCGGGATATCTTTTTAATCTCTACCCCCCTCTCCTGGTTTTGATTATTACACCACTCTAGACGGAGACTAGCAATGGACTGGCCACCCGGCCTAGTCCCGGACAGAATCAATTGTTCGCCTCTCTTGGGCAAACCAGTGAGAAAGTAAATATCTGTGGGCTCTATCTCGAGATGGTGCCCTCCAATGTAAAAGCACTGATCCTGAACATTCCACCTTTCTACCAGCCACTCTAGAAATCTCACTTGGGCCCTCATGCCAGGTATGGCCCAGTATTTGTAAAGACCGCATGCCTTTAAAGCATCATTGGAAGGTTGGTGATTAATGGCGGCCAAATCAACATCTTCATGTTCTCTCTCGCGCCAATCAAGCATGGTGGGCAATCTACACACCATAAAACATCTGTTAGAGTCCATAAAATTAAAATTTTTTGGTTCATTTTGGATCTGAGTATGGGAATGCCTACCTCAGCGATGATATGATATCATACATGTATTTTGTGTTGAATACTTGCAGGTTCCAACCGGGCCCTCCACAAGATAATCCTTGAAATGATAAAGTACTTCACCCTTCCTAGACGATATGAAACCCTAATCTACTACAGGCTTCGCACTTTAGGGGGCAATCTGTTACACTAAAATTTGTCACCATGACTATCTACAGTTAGTATGGCTCTATCAACTGTCATACTATCCTCCTTGGCAAGTCTCATACCTCTGCTCCTCATGTCAAACTCCAAGAAAGAGAGAAAGTCCTTAAAAAGTCAATTAACTCTGGTTACGCAGTTTCTCTTGGCCTCACCTGCGTGTACGCACCCCAAGTTCACAATACCTACGTACTTGTACGCTCTGTCTGTAAAGGGGTGGGTGCGTACTCCTGTAAAGGTCAAAAGGCGCAAGTTTTACTTCAAAAAGTTACTTGTGGTCGAATCTAGAGCATTCTAGAAGATGGTTTGACGTGTATTGAGCGCCTCCAGATGGTTCATGCATCCCTATGTAAGAGGAACTTATCCCATGAAGAGGGGAGCTATCCCATTGAAAGAGGGGCTTATCCCATTCATGGTGGACCTGATTAACTTCCTCCTAAACACTATAAATATAGGGATTGGACCAGAGGGGGGGGAGGTTGAAAGTTGAACATTCCTAAGGGTAGATGCTGCTGAAATTAGGACTCCCTTATAGAGCTTGAGAGGAGAGATTCCTATCCTTTCTTAGCTTCATTTGGAAGTGGGTGAGCTGATCAAAGTAAAGGAGAACTCTTGCTGGACCCTGGGAGGGACCTGCACAACACCAAGGCACTGGTTGTAATGGTTTCTTTTGTTTCCACTTAATACAATTAAGCTCATTTTTCTCAACAAGTTGTTATACATAATTTGTTTCATATACTCCTTGGTCTTTATGATGAATATGTTTTATTTTATGAGTTATTTAGGTGCTATGTAATCGTTTGCTTGTTAATGAATGCAGGTTTCGAAGAGAAGGAGGAGCTCATCCGGATCGGAGAGGCTGGACTGCTACAAACAGCGTGGGATTAAAGGTATGTTTTAAACACCTGACTACTTGTATTCTAAATGCATATTTAGGGAAAGATAGTGTTTAATTGTCTTGTTTGTCACTAGAAAGCCTTAGCTTCTAGGGAGGTCGGTTTTGTCCGCAAAATTGACTCTTTCCGCTTGACAAAATGGCGACTCCACTGGGGATCCATTCCAACGTTTTCGTCACTACATTCTTCTCCGTAAAACTACAGTCATTTCGGATTGCAACCCTATAATCTACATTTTGAATAAACACTTGCTAGGGGGCAAGTACTCTAAATGGATCGTTATCCTGCAAGAGTTCGACTTGGAATTTGAAAAATCTAAGTCTAAGAAATCCTTAGTTTTTGCAGAGTTGATGTGTGATTTCCTGCGTGCTGACACAGAAACTGTGGCAGAGGAACCCATTGCGGATGAATCTCTGTTTCTTATCAGCACTTTAGATTCGTGGTATGGGGATATAATCGTCTATCTCCAGACCCAATCCTTTCGGCCTGAAGTTTCAAAGTCGGAACGTCGGAAAATTCGATTCCAGTCCCAACAGTACAAAATTATTGGAGATACTCTTTATCGCCGTGGGGTAGACTTGGTTTTCCGACATTGCTTAACTCACGAAGAAGCTGAAAGGGTTTTGAATGACTGTCACTCTGGAGCATGTGGCAGTCATATGTCTGGGTATGCCACAGCCCAAAAGATATTGCGCGCTGGCTACTTCTGGCCGTCCTTGTTTAAAGACCGTATTATTACGGTCCGGAAATGCCACAACTGTCAAGTGTTTGATCGCAAGATGCGCGCACCACCTGCTCCTCTCCACCCTATAATTGCCGTTGGTCATTTTGCCAAATGGGGTATCGATTTTATTACTTGTAACCCTCACTCGGCCGGGGGGCATGCGTATATCATCCTTGTGGTTGATTATTTTACTACGTGGGTCGAGGCGATGCCTACATTTGAGGCTGACGGCAAGAGAGCTGCAATTTTCGTATTCAATCACATTATTGCTAGGTTTGGTGTACCACAAGCGATAATCACTCCCCAGTGGAGTCGCCATTTTGTCAAGCGGAAAGAGTCAATTTTGCGGACAAAACCGACCTCCCTAGAAGCTAAGGCTTTCTAGTGACAAACAAGACAATTAAACACTATCTTTCCCTAAATATGCATTTAGAATACAAGTAGTCAGGTGTTTAAAACATACCTTTAATCCCACGTTGTTTGTAGCAGTCCAGCCTCTCCGATCCGGATGAGCTCCTCCTTCTCTTCGAAACCTGCATTCACTAACAAGCAAACGATTACATAGCACCTGAATAACTCATAAAATAAAACATATTCATCATAAAGACCAAGGAGTATATGAAACAAATTATGTATAACAACTTGTTGAGAAAAATGAGCTTAATTGTATTACGTGGAAACAAAAGAAACCATTACAACCAGCGCCTTGGTGTTGTGCAGGTCCCTCCCAGGGTCCAGCAAGAGTTCTCCTTTACTTTGATCAGCTCACCCACTTCCAAATGAAGCTAAGAAAGGATAGGAATCTCTCCTCTCAAGCTCTATAAGGGAGTCCTAATTTCAGCAGCATCTACCCTTAGGAATGTTCAGCTTTCAACCTCCCCTCCCTCTGGTCCAATGCCTGTATTTATAGTGTTTAGGAGGAAGTTAATCAGGTCCACCATGAATGGGATAAGCCCCTCTTTCAATGGGATAGCTCCCCTCTTCATGGGATAAGTTCCTCTTACATAGGGATGCATGAACCTTCTGGAGGCCCTCAATACACGTCAAACCATCTTCTAGAATGCTCTAGATTCGACCACAAGTAACTTTTTGAAGTAAAACTTGTGCCTTTTGACCTTTACAGGAGTACGCACCCACCCCTTTATAGACAGAGCGTACAAGTACGCAGGTATTGTGAACTTGGGGTGCGTACACGCAGGTGAGGCCAAGAGAAACTACGTAACCAGAGTTAATTGACTTTTTAAGGACTTTCTCTCTTTCTTGGAGTTTGACATGAGGAGCAGAGGTATGAGACTTGCCAAGGAGGATAGTATGACAGTTGATAGAGCCATACTAACTGTAGATAGTCATGGTGACAAATTTTAGTGTAACAATAGGGATTTGGGTGAAGAATCTCTATAAACTAGAGGTAGATTATTGTGAAGCATTAAGTACGAAAGCAGAATTGGTGCAAAGCCAAGTCAACGGCGAGTTATGGCACAGGCAGTTGGGCCATTTGCATCATGGGGATTTGAAGATAATGCAGCGGATATCTACAGGACTTCCCAAAGGTAAACTTGATCAAGTTGACATAAGAAAAGGTTGTACCTTGGGAAAGTACACCAAGTCTTCCTTTCATGATCAAGACAGTCGAGCAAAGGCTATCTTAGAGCGAGTTCATACTGATGTGTGTGGACCATTCTCGACAGCATCCACAGCGAAGCAATGTATTTTGTGATTTTCATTGATGAATATTCTCGTAAATGTTGGATTTATTTAATGCAGAATAAGGACCAAACCTTCACAAAGTTTTGTGAGTTCAAAGCTTTGGTCGAGAAAGAGTTAGGGAAGAAGATAAAGGCCTTGAGAAGTGGCAACAATGGAGAATGTGTCTCTCAAGAGTTTAAGGACTTCTGTGCAGCGGAAGGAATTAAACGAGAGTTGATGGCACCTCATAACCCACAGCAGAATGGGGTGGCCGAGAGGAAGAATAGAACTATTGTAGGGGAAACACAGGCGATGCTGCATGACCAAGGCCTACCACTTCACTTGTGGGCTGAGGCATGCAACACAGTGGTCTATTTGAAGAATAGAAGCCCACATCGCATACTTGGGATGAAAACACCAGAGGAAGCTTTCTCTAGTAAGAGACTATATGTGGGTCACTTCAGGATCTTTGGCTCATCGGTATATTGCCGTGGGACAAAGGATGCACATAAGAAGCTTGAGCCGACAACAGAGTTGGGGATACTTGTGGGGTACACTAATACACCTCACAACTATTAGGTGTACTTGCCTACCAGTCAGAGGACAGTGGTTCGCAGAGATCTCAAGTTTGATGAGCAGAAGACCATGCGAGTTTCCCTTGACAGGGAGCTCCATCTACATGTTGTGGAGGAACAGTTGGTTCCTAAGGAGGAGGAGCCTCAGACTGATGCGGAGCAGCTGCATGCAGAGGTTCTAGGAGTGGAGACATCCACTCAAGCAAAGTCTTCTAGAGATGGATGGAAGCGCACAAGAGAAGCTGACAGATTGTTGCAGGATGCGAGAGAGAATGTGGAGCACCATTTTCTCATCGCAGACATAGGAGGTCACCTAAGAGGTACACTGGATACATGGCCCTTGATGGGGAATGTGTTGAGACCGAGCCATCTTCCTTTGAGGAAGCAGTGCAGTAGCCGATTTGGGTTGATGCTATGGTGGAGAAGTTGGTGGGCTCCAATATTGCAGCAATAATGCTGCAACTCCTAGGACTCCCTTCTTTACTTTTATCAACCCGATGGTTCGTAACAAACTTGGAAGCGACGGTGCTGTATGCACAAGTACTAGCTCTTGCCGCAGCTGTCACTTGGTCAGCTGGCACAAGTCCGCTAGGAGCTTAAGCCAACTTCTATGAGCTCTGAGAAGAAGCTTTTTAACTGATGGATGAAAGCTAACTCAAAGAAGGTTGTTCTACTTGCAGAAAGAAACTAGAACGCTGAAAGGAAACGTAAACCCTAGCAAACCCTAATTTTACCAGCTAGCCCTACTAATGCAAGAAAGAGGATGCAAGCTACTGAAAGAGATGCCATTGACTTCTAGGAAGGTAAAATACATGTTTCTAAGCTACCTCTATAGTAACATCTGAAGAAAAAAAAAACATCTTTTTGTATTTTTGACTAAGTTGCCAGAATTAGCATGCATGCAATTTAACTGTTTTTAACTGTGCAAAGGTGGATTGGCGAGAGGTAATACTTGGAGGAGGTCGGGAAGGTTCAGAGAGGGCCTAAGGGGTCCCTAACACCCTTCCAAAGAGTTTCACAGAGTTTGGCTATCAAGAAACCTCATTCGTGAGCCTCTACAGGAAGTCTGCAGGGGTTCTACAAGATGTTCTGGAATTTCTACAGGATGTCTGTAATTTTCTATAGGTTGTTCAGAAATGGGATTTTGGAGGATGGATGGAGAGAGAAAGGTGAAGGAGTGAGGATGGAGATAGGACAAGGGTGTGAGGAGTTCCAGGACTTGGTGGATGGAGTTGAGGAAAGATGAAGATGGCTGGATTTGTTCAAGGAGGAATGAAGCAATGTTGCACAAAAATTAGGGTTATGTGAGCAAGTGTGGCAAACGTGAGGCAAGAATCTGAGTTAGGGGATGGAGCAGATGGGATTGATGGAGTATGGGCAGATAGAGAAGTGGTACAGGTGCTCTGCAAGTTGTTTTTCCAACTGAACCAACGAAGACTTGTAAAATCAGAGACCTAGTTACGTTGACCTAATCTGATCTAGCTAACAGTAAAGAGAATGAAAAGAAGTTTTAATTGCAATGAAACCATGTATACTACCTATGCAACGACGCAATCAAGAATCTGAACATGTAACCAACTTCTGCAAATAAAAATCAAACACTAATGATTGCATGGCGAAGCAAAGTCAGTGTTTTTGTTGGCAGCAAGGTCACCTTGATCCCAGCTCCTGATCCCACTGAGGGAGAGGTGAAATCAGAGGTGCTTGATGGCCCTTTTCTGAAGCTTGTCCCTGTTAATAACCTATCAACTCAATCTGAACATCAAAAATCTTTCTAATCATCAACAATGACCTAGTTAATCAGCAAGATTTTAATCTACTTAACAGAAATTATTTTGCAAAGACATGAAAAACAAATAACAGTACATAAGGAGGCCTTGGCACTTGGGTTGGGCCCAACCCCAAGAGCTACAGGCTCCTATAAAGAACTCAGAACTGATGCCAAATAAAGCTGCTTTTCATTACTAAAAAATAATCATCACAAGAAATTTATACAGCAGTAGCTACAAGAATACGAGCTGAGAAAATGACAGCACTATAGTGCAAATCCCAACAGTTCCAAAAAGTAAACTACGAAGGCTGAGGCCTTCCTATTTATACACTACGAGGGGCCTAGCAGCTCTCCTTAATTCAAGGGACTCGGCTGTTCAAACTGCCAGTAAACAATCACTCTTCCCAAAGCTGCTCGGCTGCCTTTAGGATTCGTTTTGGTGGCCTGTTGAGCTCGGAGTTGAAGGTGGAGATTTCGAGGAAGGGCCATTTAATGCCAGAGACAACCTCCCTACGAATCCTCACCTCAAGCTTGGCTGTCACCTGGCCCATAATTGCTTGGTTTCGCTCCAAAATTTGTCCAAAAAACCTGAAATAACCATGTATTAGTCTCCTTGGTAGAGTGACCACCCTTATTCGTTCAAATAACATAAACATACTCAAAAAAACATTCATAATCTATGAAAAATGGTGGATTGATCAAGGACAATTAGGTAAAATGAGCCCAATAAGTTACCCAATTCGGGGCTCAACATCGCCCCTCTGCTAAATGGGTTGCTCATCCTCTGAGCAACTAGTCCAGCTCATCATCCTTTATAGCTTTGACCGCCTCCCTCACGTCCCAGGCCTCCGCGGTGATATCTTCTTCCCGGTCGTGGAATCCTGCTTTCCTTTCCACTTCCTCCCACTGTCTGTCTTCCTCCTCTTCCTTAACTCCTTCTAGCAATCCCAAAAGTAAAGGAGGGCTGAATTTCAGGCCAATCCAATTGGCCTGCAGATTTTGCATCAACTGTTTGTAGAGAGGTACCCTTGCCAAGGCCTCCCTCATCCTGGTGGGAGAGTGGTATTCCCTTATCTTCAAGTTGTGAGGCAGTGTGTTCCACCGCCTTGTGCAGGCATGCAGGCAGTTTTCTCCCAACAGTCTCTCCATGTCCTCAAAGTGGGCAATAGCTTGAGCCTATTGCTCAATGTATTCCGGTAAATCCTGAGGGCTGTTGGCCAAGTGCTGGTGGGCGCTTATCACTGTTGAGGGGTCATCCGGCTCTGCTCTGATCATTAGTGGCTCACTGAGTTCTCTGCCTATGATACTGCGGACCTCTGCTGCTCTCTTTTCCTCATGATTCATCCAAGAGGCCATGGCCATAAGTTGGACATCTCCTATCACAGTGTTGGGATCCCATGCATTCATGTTTGGAAGGGCTAAGTTGTGCAAGTAAAACTCTGATAATTTGGCCCTGTCCTCTGATGAACTACTGCCACATAGAGCTGCAAATTGATGATAATTTTGGAATGGGGTGATGCCCCTTTGGGCCAAGGTGTTGATCTGAAACTGTAACCACTGATCCTTAAGGTATAGGGCGTATGATTTGGCAGGCTGCCTACACTGCAGAGCTTCTATCGCCCAGCTGGCCATGTAGGCCAGTTGGGCCTCCTTTTCTTGTACTTGTTGTTTCAGAGACTGTATCTCTTGGCCTGCTTGCAATTCCTTCTCCTGTAGCTGTCTATTCAATGTCTCAATTTCAGCCTGCATCCTTTCCCTTCTCTGTTGTTCATCAGGGGTTTCTTTGTCTGTTGTGGGCTCCTCCTGTTGCTGTTGTTCTCCCAAGATGTGAGGCCTGTCTTCCTTCTTCTGTCCTTGTAACTGTAGCTGTTGTTTAAGCAGCTCATTTTCTTCCTGTAGCTTGGCCCGCTAGCTGCTCTCCACATGTCGTACCATAGCCAATTCCCTTCTTGCCTCTTTGAGTTGTTCCTCCAGAGGACCTATATCTGCCACACCCTTGGACTTAGCGATCTTCATCCAAGTGTGGGTCCTCACTCTCTCTTCTTCTAGTGCAAGGAAAAGTGGCACTGTGAATTTTTGGGGAATGATATTTCCGGCCTCTAAGAAGTTATAGTAGGAGCCCAAGCTGGGCTGGGGGCTAGGTTCCACAATGTTCTCCACCTTTTCTTCCTCCTGTGGTGATTTAGCTGCCTCTCCTTCCATTTCTTCGGTCTCCTTTAGCCTAGCCAGTGTTTCCTGTAGAACAGTCTCAGCATCCTGTAGAGAGGCCTTTGTGTCCAACATTTTCATTCTTTCTCTCCAGGTGGATGTCTTCGGGCTTCCCTGTTCATAGGTGATGGATGCCTTTGAGGGAGACCTCTCCTTTTGTGTAGCTGGGGTGTCTAAAATCGTGATTGGCTCTTTTGACGGTGGCTGGGGTCGGCCAGTCTTTATCCTCATGCTACTTCTTGCCATAAAATACATGGAAGGCTCCCTCTTTCGCTTCCCTTTTTGCTTTGGAGATGTGCTCAAGGTAGCCAGCACAACTACTGCCTCCCTGGCTAGAGTCGCAGGCGATTTTTCCTTCTGTTGCCCTATTTCCAGCCTTCCTATAGAAAGTCCTGTGCTGACTGTTTTCTGGCTTCCTGTAGAAACGGTTTTTTGGCTTCCTGTAGAAACTATCTTCACTGTTTTGGTCTGCTTGGCTGGGGGTGCCTTCCCTTTTAATTTTGTTGTGGTTGCCTTGGTTGTGTCCTCACTTGCTTAGACTTTTTCAGTCCTCTCTGCCCTGATTTGCAATTGTTTCTCCCTTGGTGTTTGTGCCTTTATTCCACCCACAGTTTTGGGCTCAGCAGCTTGGCCTTTCCCTCGTCTCTCTTCTTGTTCTTTCTGTGGTGGTCTGTCCTGGGTTTCCTTACCCTTGGCTTTCTCTTCTACCTCAATGTGCTCCCTTTCCTCACTGCTGGATGAAGTGAGTTCCTCGACCAGAATTCGAATATCATCATCCTTGGACATATTGCGGAAAATCTCCCAGGAGAGAGGGACAGTGTAGGTATGGAGGGCATCTTCCACTAGAAGCTTGATAAGCCCATGATGGGCCAGCTGATCCGGTGTCCCTTCCTTCAATTTTGTGCCACACTCAATTAATGATTGTAGGAGGAAATAGGGGATGCTTAACTTTTGTTCTAGGGGTAAATCCATCCTATGTCTGAGTTCACTTAGCAACCAGAAGTGATAACCGTAAACAATACTGAACCGCCCCTCACAGGTAATGTATTTCATGATCTGAAGGCTGACCTCACTCCAAAAAGGGTGTAGGCTGGCTCTCCGGACCCCATTCTTATCTTCTGAAAACTGTTCCTCTGGTAGGAAGAATTCTTTCTTGGCTTTTTGGCCCAATGCCCTCTCCTCTTTGCTCCAGGGTATCCCTAATGGCAGATCAGTAACCCGAATAATGAGTTGTGGGGTAAGCTTTAGGGTCAACCCTCTGAAATTCACAGTGGCCAGTGTCTTTGATTTAGGCTGTAGGGACATTAAGAATTCTTCTGTTACCTCATCGTCATGACCTTGAATTTTGTCACAGAAGGTCATCCAATTGGCACGGGTGAATAGGTCCACCACCTCGGGAGTTTCTTGCAATTTCCTGGAATCCGAGGGTTCCTTTCTGATAAACCCTCTTGGCATGGTGAGAGTGCTCTGTTTTGGCTTGTGCTCTGATCAGCAAGGGGAATTCTGTTTATGGTTTCCTCCCCTGAACTTTGAAGACAGTATCCCTCAAGTGTTTATGTTTCAACCTTGCACCAATTCCCTGTTTTTTTTTTTTTAAACTCGACTGTCCGTGTACAGAAGGAAGACTTGGGTTTTCCCAGATAGGACACAGAGCTCAATTTTCACCCCCCAGCATACATATAACCATGTAAAATTCACATTCTTCATGCACAGGTTAACCCTCACAGTGGTTTATCGTTTCTATAGGAGGAATTTCTTAATAGGAACCGTGGAGGAGAATTTGATGTAGAACCAACTGAAAAATTCCGTGTATCACACAGGCAAACTACTATTCTTGACCCACAGGCAGACTTTCTTCTAATTCTCCTACTCCAGACAGTTTAATTCACCACCTTTCGAAATATCATGCATGGGAATGGTGTTTTCGAGCCTACCTCTCTTCGAAACTCCAATTTCGACGCAGAAAGTCCAGGTTTCTCTGCTCCGGGAGGCTATGCCGTGTTTCCTGTAGAGCTCCTTCCTGTAGAAAGCTTTGCCAGCTTCTGGAGGATGTCACGGCGCTTCTGAACGAGCCTGGGACGCAGGAGGATTTTGAAACAGGCCAAGAAGCTCGGGCTAACAGACTGCGGAGGAGGAGGACGCGTACTTCGCTGAGAACGGTTGCAAGTGTAAATGACAGCGGTTAATCGTGAGTTCTTTGGCCGAGCATGTTTGAATTATGGCGCAATTCATGGTGAGGGGGTGAGGTGGCCAGGCCGATCCGTTAGCCAACGTCACGGCCATCATTCCTCTGCGTGTCTCTGACCGCCGTTACCTTCCCTCTACCATTAACCGCCGCCACCCTACCAATCCCGCCGATTCTCCCCGACTGGACACTTCCCACGTGTCGGCTGCACATCTCTTTGGCGTAACTGAGCTCGTTCGGATCCCATGAGGCCATTCGACTGACTGTGGGTGGCCAGTTGATTGGCCACCGAATTCGTTCAATCCGCACCATTTCACAGAAATGCAGTTTTCAGAGTATAGTCTATGCAATTTGACGAATAAGGTTAGACACTTACCTGTGTGGCCATGGATGTGTTCTGCAGGCTTCGGGATGTGGAACGATGGCTTTTCTCACTGCTGCTTCGTGCACAGGTGCTAGACTCCTTCTTTCATTGGTTGATGTTGTATGCACGGCTTTGGGACCCGATCCTCTGGTTGTAAACGCTGCATGCACGTCTCTGTCTGATTTCAACTATCGAGGATGTGTTCACGTCCAAGCGGAGTTTGTTTTTACATGTCCCCTGTGTTGATTTCAGCTGCTACTAACTCCAGATTATGTGCTCCAGACGGATCAGCTGCTACAGGATTCCTGTAGCTGCTTCTCCTCCTGGGATGCATGCTGAAACGAGCAAGGTTGTATTCGCGGATGAAGGGTCCTGATGGAGCTTTGACAAGTAGAGTGTGCGAGCCTTTGTGTGCTTGATTTGTCACTTGGGAAAAAAAAATCAATCTGAGGAAACCAGGACTCTTTTTATGACTATGCAGGAATACATAACCAGATTGTTGCAATGGCAGTGGAAAGAGATGAAACCGGTGATGGATGGAAGAGAGGGGTGGCTGCAAGCCTAATCAACAGACTTCAAGCTTTAAATCCCTTTCCAAAATCGAATTTGGCCTGCCCGGAGGCTCTACAGGATGTTTCCTGTAGAAATGCAAAACTTCCTGTAGAAAGCCCCAAAACTTCCTGTAGAAAGCTCAGAACTTCCTGTAGGAGGTTGAATCTCGACCCGAATGTGTTCAAATCTTGGAAAAAGTGAGTGGCTATGGAGGGAGTGTCTGTAAGGATGTCTTGTAGCCTGGTACGGACCCCTGTCCTTGTTTTGCACGACCTTCTTTATCTGCACTGTATTCCCCGCAACCTACAATAATTCCAGAGATTAGACCTATTTCTTTTTCTTTTTCTCTTTTTTCCCTTTTTTTCTTTTTTCTTTTTTTTTCTTTTTTTTAATTTGAGAGACAGCAGGGGTGCCTCCATGAGGTTTTCACCCCCACTATCTGCCCTGGGCGCCTCAGAGAGGTTTTCACCCAAGGATCTTTTTTTATTCCATTTCTTTATTTTCTGAGAGATAGCTGGGGCACCTCCATGAGGTTTTCACCCTCACTGTCTGCCCTGGGCGCCTCAGAGAGGTTTTCACCCAGGGATCTTTTTTTTATTCCTTTTTTTTTTTTTTGATGATCAAGGTGTGGGCGAAATAGAGGCAGAACCTTGCTCCACTACCAGCACTGATTTTTCCAAAGTTTCAATGAACTCCTGCCTCGAAAGGGGTTTCGTGTATATTTTCAATCGATGCCCATTGACAAGCATGGGGATGGCTTCTTCATCAATGGTCCTAACCATCTTGTCCTTAGCTTCCCTTTGAAATCCTTGTATCTTGAGTCATACAGCAGCGCCCAATCTCCCAGCTGGAATTGCTTTTCATTAAGGTGCCAGTCATGCCATATCTTCCTCTGGAGTTGAACTACTTCTGAGTGGAGGAGGGCCTGCATTCGCTGTTCATCTAATCCATTCAGCTGCAGTAATCTTTCACGTTGAGCATGGCTAAGATCTAAGTCCAACTGAGCTACCACCCTCAATGTATTGTACTCGAACTCTATGGACAACAAAGCTTTCTTCCCGTAGACCAGCTCATAAGGTGTGAAACCTGTTGTAGTCTTCCAAGTGGTGTTGTAGGCCCAGGTGTCCTCGACCAGGCGATCTACCCAATCCTTTCTGCTGCTGCTCACCACCTTAGTCAAAATCCCTTCCAATGCTCTATTAGTGACTTCCACCTACCCATTTGCTTGAGGATGATATGGGGCGGAAGTCCTGTGCTTGATCTTGTGATGAGCGAGCAAGTCTTCAATCAGATTGGAGGTGAACTAGCTTCCTTGATCGGTGACTAACTCTCTTGGGTAGCCAAACTTGTAGAAGATATTTTCCCTTAAAAACTCAGCCACCTTTTCTTCTGTCGCTGCTTTGATTGCCTTTGTTTCTGCCCACTTTTCCAGGTAGTCGATGAACACAATGATGTAAGGCCTTTGCTTTGAAGGAGGGTTGATAGGACCCACAAAATCCATGCCCCACTTCTCAAATGGCTCGAAGGTCACTTGAGGTTGGAGAGGCATTTCATCCCTTGGAGTCGGTTTCCCCATCCTCTGACATTGGTCACACTGGCTGATGTATCTTCTGACATCTTGATGAAGAGTAGGCCAATAGTAGCCTGCCTGTAGAATTTTGAAGGCAGTCCTTTTTGCTGCAAAGTAGCCTCCACGAGGCCCGTCATGACAGGTTAGGAGGATGTCAAAGACTTCCTCTTCCCTAACACAACGCTTCAATATTTGATCTGGGCCAAGTTTAAACAGGTCACCCCCGGTCCAAGTGAATGGGGCGCCCTTCCTTATAATTTTGCTCTTCTCCTTTGAGGATAGATGCGGAGGGAACTGTGCTGAGACCAAGTAATTTGCTGTATCAGCAAACCGTGGAGAGAGTACTGAGATAGCAAACAGATGTTCATCTGGCATCTGGTCATCCACTGTTCCTTCTTCACCTGCAAGAAAATCCAATCTAGACAAGAAGTCAACAACAACATTTTCCTTACCTGGCTTGTCGACAATAGTCAAATCAAATTGCTGCAACAAAAGTAACCATCTAATGATACGAGCATTTACATCAGGCTTATTCATTAAATATCTAATCGCAGCATGATCAGTGTGTACAAATGTTTGATAACCAGTGATGTAGTGTCTGAACTTGTTTAGGGAATGGACTACAGCTAGGAACTCTTTCTCGGTTACAGTATAGTTCATTTCTGCCTTGGACAGGTTTTTGCTGACGAAGTATATGGCATATGGCAGTTTCTCCTCAACTTGTCCTAAGGTTGCCCCTATGGCTTTGTTCGAGGCGTCAGTGTGGATGTGGAAAGGTAGGGCCCAGTTTGGACCTCTCAAGATCGAGGCGGACACTAACTTATCTTTCAACTCCTCCAGAGCCCCCTGACAGTCGTCAGTCCATTTGAACTCAACATCTTTCCCTAAGAGGCCAAACAATGGCGAGGCTAGCTTACTGAAATCTTTAATGAATCTTCGATAATATCCTGCTAAGCCTAGGAAACTCTGAACATCTCTTACCTTTTGAGGAGGTGGGACCTTTTGGATGATAGCAATCTTATTAGGATCCACCTGTAATCCTTGCCGAGAAATGGTATGACCTAGCACGGTCCCTTCAGTCATCAGGAATTCACATTTTTCGGGACTGAGGGACAGGTTCATCTCAATGCACTTGGTTAGAACTTTTCCCAGATTAGTCAATGCCTCTTGGAAGTTGGACCCATAAGGAGTAAAGTCATCCATATAGATTTCTACCGAATCATGGACCAACTCAGAAAATATGCTCAATACTGCTCTTTGGAAAGTGGCAGGAGCGTTGCATAGCCCAAAGGGAAGGACTCGGTAGGCAAAGGTACCCCATGGACAAGTGAAGGTGGTTTTATCTTGGTCCTCCGAGCTTATTTGGATCTGGTTATACCCACTGAACCCATCTAGGAAAGAGAAGAACTTCTTCCCTGCCAGTCCATCCAACACTTGATCTATGAAAGGCAAAGGGAAATGGTCTTTCTTGGTGGCTTTGTTAAGTTCTCGATAATCTACACAGATTCTCCACTTCTCGTTCTTCTTGGGCACAAGCACTAGAGGTGAGACCCACTCACTATCGGAGATAGGGTAGATGAATCCTGCATCCAACAATTTTTGCAATTCTTCTTTGACAATGTCTTTAAGGGCTGGATTCATTCTCCTCTGAGGCTGCCTGACTGGTTTACAATCTTCTTTAATGTAAATGTGATGGGTACAGACCGAAGGGTGGACTCCTTTCATCTCCTTATAGCTCCAAGCGAAAGCATCCAGGTGATTTTTCAGTAAGCTACGCAGCTCCTTCTCCTAGGAGGGAGATAGGGAGGAGCTGATCTTTAAAGTCCTTTCGGGGCCAAACTCCACATTCTTAACTCTAGGAGAGGTCGGATCAGTCACATAAAGGTCCACTAAAGTGCTGACTTGGGTGTCTTCCACCAATTCCTCTAAGGACAGTGCACTGGGAGGTGGATTTTGAATCAAAGTCTCAATCAAATCATCCTCGGTTTAAGGGCCTCCCTTAGTGGTTTCTACTGTGCACAATGGTGCAGACTAGACCTCATCCTCATCTCCCTCTTCCAACCAGAGTGGTAAGTCATTTTCTAGCAGAGGTTAGGCAGGAGGGTATAGGACTAGCTGCTTGGACATAGGCCCATTCTTGATGGTCATGCTTCCAGCTCGACAACTGATGTAAGCATCCGCAGTGGCTAACCAAGGCCTTCCCAAAATGAGGGGGTATCTAGTGAGCTTTGCCTTTGGCTGAAGGACCAAGAATTCCACAGGGTACTCCCAAGAGTCAACAGAGACCAAGACATCTTCCACAATCCCTTCGGGAGTCACGGTGGAGCGATCCGCCAACTATAGGACTGTCAAGGTCTTCCTTAAGGAACTCTGAAGGTTGAGTTTAAGCATGGTGTCCCCGGTCATCACATTAATGGTAGCCCCTAGATCAATCAAGGTATGGAGGATTATGGTGCCATTGATGTGGACATCAACTACAGGACTCCCAGGGTCCAAATACTTTGGACAGATTACTTGCCCCAACATTAGATTGGACAGTTGTCCTATGACATTGATAGTCGGGGCATCACTCTTTCGCCTGCTTGGTTGCCTGAAACACTTCTCCTTAATCAATTTGTTGTATATCGGTACATCTTTTATGGCCTGGAGAAGTGGTATTTTCACACACAACTGTTTAAGTTCTCCCAGAAGTTCAGTCTCCTCTGGGTTTGGTTGCGTGGTTACTGTTAGTCACTCAGGAAAGGGTGGAATGGCTTTGGGTTCACTTTCCTGTTTCTCTTCCTCATCCTCTAAGGGAGGAGGTTGGCGAACTGGAAGGGTCTTCCCAGATCGCAGGTTGATCTCCTGGATCTCCACACCATAGGTGGGGCATGTTGTCTCCCCAGTGTATACCTACTGGGCCTGTCAGTTGTTGGGGTTTGGGTTCGGTTGAGCAGGCATCTGGGGTTGTCTTGGAGGAGCAGGAGGTAATGGTTGTGGCTGAGCCGGTGGTGGAGGCAGAATGGTGGGAGGAGAGTTGTATTGGGGCCTCCACCCCGGTTGAGGTGCATTCCACTGAGGTTGTGGCTGGACATGTGAGTGAAACGAATGAGCAGTGGGTTGAGTATGGTATTGAGGTGGATAATACCACGGAGGAGGTGCGGACCAGGAAGGATGAGCAGGGGGGCCCCAAGAAGGTATGTGAGCAGATTGGTTGGGGCTATAATAAGCTTGGGATGTCCCTTGCATCCCCTGCT
Source organism: Pinus tabuliformis (assembly GCA_031772625.1). Taxonomy (NCBI): domain Eukaryota; kingdom Viridiplantae; phylum Streptophyta; class Pinopsida; order Pinales; family Pinaceae; genus Pinus; species Pinus tabuliformis. The sequence continues at coordinate 1,226,141,707 of CM062811.1, forward strand.
GGTAAGGTCTGGGCCCATGCGGCCTCCTTTGGTTGAGGAAGTAGAGAGGTTTAGTGGTTGCCTTAGTCCCTTGGTACATGGCTTTAAATCCGGGCAAGGTTGGGCATTGGTTTGTGGGGTGGTTTTCCTCACAAACGAAACATACCTCTATTGAGTGCAATGGACACTCGTTCTTAGAGTGCTTCCTCGTACATCTAGGACAAAAAATAGCCAAAGCCCTCTCAGCTTCCTCTTTCTTTTGTTGGATTCGGAAAGTATCAAGTTGCATGGCAATGGTCTGTCTCATCTCACTTTTGAGGTCTTCCATCTAATTAGCAAACTCATGCTTGGAGAAGGTAGTACTAGCTGAAAGTGGATTCCCCCTACCTCTTTTCTAGGCTGCCCTAGAGTGGTTTCTAAACACAGTCTTTATGTCCTCATAAGGTAGTTGGTAGATGTCTCCTCCAGCAAGCATGTGAAGGGTATCTAGAAGGTCTTCAGGGACTCCTCAGAGCAGAACCAGCTTTAGAGATTCAAGGTCAAGTGTACACCTGGCCCATTTATAACTGAGTTGGAACCTTTCCTCGTAGTCTTCTAAAGACTCATCATTTCGCATGGTCATCCGAAAGATTTCTCCCTTTGTTTCCTTTGACCTACAGTAATCCCGGTATTTGTTGTTAAAGGCTTGTTGCATCTGAGCCCATGTGGTGATACTGTTTCTAGGTAACCCCATGAACCAGCGTAATGTTGCATCCTTGAGGGTAGAGGGAAAGAGTTTCAACTTTTGCTCGTCTTCTGCATAGTCATAAGTTCGACAAAGGACAGCAAACTCAAACAGGAAGGTATCAGGGTCTTCAGTGGTCAATCCATGGAAATGAGGTAAGGCTGAGGGACTTATGTTCTTCATCTTCATATCCCCATTGGTCTCTCAGATAGGGAAGGTACCTTCTATTCTCTCAGCATCGTCTCTACCGTTTCTGTTTTCAGCGATGGTCTCAAAATGAATGTTTTCTTGCTCTTCTTTTGTTATAGGATCTTCGTATATCTCAGGAGGTTCACCTATAGGTTCTTCTGGGTCACTACCACCAAAGAAGAGAGAAGGGTGACTCAGTGAAGTGGTGGGGGTGTTGGGTAGGAATTTTCCGGTATTATCTCTATTCCTACGAGGCATGAAAAGATTTTTGGTTGTTTTTGCTTTTTTCTGCTTGTACCTGCAAAACTGAAACAGATGGAATTGCAACTAACTAAAATCTATCTTGCGGAAATGAAAATGTGGAATTGAAATGAAAGCAGGAAAGGACTAATCTATTTTGCTGAAATCAAATTGCAGGAATGAAATGCTAGACTACACTTGCAGAATTGAAATTGCGGAATTGAAAGGCTAATCTATGAAAGCAGGAAATGTCTAATTTACTTTTGCAGAAATGAAATTGCATAATGGAACTGAAATAAACTACTTAGCAGAAGGTTGGAGTAGAAAAAAAATAGAAGAAAAGCAGCAATCACAAATACTCTGACGCTTCCCCGGCAACGGTGCCAAAAATAATGGTGGGCTCGAGTATTGCAGCAATAATGCTACAACTCCTGGGACTCCCTTCTTTACTTTTATCAACCCGGTGGTTCGTAACAAACTTGGAAGCAACGGTGCTATATGCACAAGTACTAGCTCTTGCCGCAGCTGTCACTTGGTCAGCTGGCACAAGTCCGCTAGGAGCTTAAGCCAATTTCTATGAGCTCTGAGAAGAAGCTTTTTAACTGATGGATGAAAGATAACTCAAAGAAGGTTGTTCTACTTGTAGAAAGAAACTGGAACGCTGAGAGGAAACATAAACCCTAGCAAACCCTAATTTTACCAGCTAACCCTACTGATGCAAGAAAGAGGATGCAAGCTACTGAAAGAGATGCCATTGACGTCTAGGAAGGTAAAATACATGTGTCTAAGCTACCTCTACAATAACATCTAAAAAAAACATCTTTTTGTATTTTGTACTAAGTTGCCAGAATTATCATGCATGCAATTTAACTGTTTTTTACTGTGCAGAGGTGGATTGGCGAGAGGAAATGCTCGGAGGTGGTCGAGAAGGTTCAGAGAGGGCCTAGGGGGTCCCTAACACCCTTCCAGAGAGTTTCACAGAGTTTGGCTATCAAGAAACCTCATTCGTGAGCCTCTATAGGAAGTCTGCAGGGGTTCTACAGGATGTTCTGGAATTTCTACAGGATGTCTGTAATTTTCTACCGGTTGTTCAGAAATGGGATTTTGGAGGATGGATGGAGAGAGAAAGGTGAAGGAGTGAGGATGGAGATAGGACAGGGGTGTGAGGAGGTCCAGGACTTGGTGGATGGAGTTGAGGAAAGATGAAGATGGCTAGATTTGTTCAAGGAGGAATGAAGCAATGTTGCACAAAAATTAGGGTTATGTGAGCAAGTGTGGCAAACATGAGGCAAGAATCCGAGTTAGAGGATGGAGTAGATGGGATTGATGGAGTATGGGCAGATAGAGAAGTGGTACAGGTGCTCTGCAAGTTGTTTTTCCAACTGAACCAACGAAGACTTGTAAAATCAAAGACCTAGTTACGTTGACCTAATCTGATCTAGCTAACAGTTAAGAGAATGAACAGAAGTTTTAATTGCAATGAAACCATGTATACTAACTATGCAACGAAGCAATCAAGAATCTGAACATGTAACCAACTTTTGCAAATAAAAATCAAACACTAATGATTGCATGGCAAAGCAAAGTCAGTGTTTTTGTTGGCAGCAATGTCACCTTGATCTGAGCTCCTGATCCCACTGAGGGAGAGGTGAAATCAGAGGTGCTTGATGGCCCTTTTCTGAAGCTTGTCCCTGTTAATAACCTATCAACTCAATCTGAACATCAAAAATCTTTCTAATCATCAACAGTGACCTAGTTGATTAGCAAGATTTTAATCTACTTAACAGAAATTATTTTGCAAAGACATAAAAAACAAATAACAATATGTCATGCGGAAAGAGTCAATTTTGCGGACAAAACCGACCTCCCTAGAAAACAAGGCTTTTCTAGTGACAAACAAAACAATCAAGCACTATCTTTCCCTAAATATGCATTTAAAATAAAAGCAACCAGGTGTTTAAGGCTTACCTCTAGTCCAACGTTGTTTGTAGCAGCCAAGCCTCTCCGATCCAGATGAGCTCCTTCTCCTTGAAGCCTGCATTCACTAACAAGCAAATGTCCCCCATGGACAAATGAAAGCCGTTTTTGGTTGATCGGCAGGTAGAATATTGATTTGATTGTAATCGGAAAAACCGTCCATAAAGGAAAATATTTCGCTGCCGGCACAATCATCAATTACTTGATCGATATAGGGTGTTGGGTAGTTGTCTTTTGGACAAGCTCGATTAATGTCCCTATAATCGATGCATATTCTTATTGTTCCCTGTTTTTTGTTAACCGGAACAATATTCGATACCCAATCCGTTAACGGGATCGGATAAATGAAACCTGCTTTCAACAGTTTTTCAACTTCTGCTTTAATTGTAGCAGCTTTTCGTGGGTGAATCTGACGCAAACATTGCCGGACGGGTTTAGCGTCTGGGTAAGTCTTGATCTCATGGAAAAAAATCGCGGGATCAATTCCTGGCATTTCCTCATAGGACCAGGCAAACACGTCGCGGAATTCTTGAAATAGGGCCTTGTATGTCTGAATTTCATCATCTGTACACGAGGCACCTATATGAATGTTTTCAACAATTCCAGGCTTAACCGAAATGTCAATGGGAATAGTTCGAGAGATATTTCCCAAATTCAGCTCTGAATCAGGATGTTTCATGGGATTCTGAGCTTCCTTGACATATTCAGCTGTAAAGATTGATGAGAAATCATTTTCAAAATGATCATCCTCGGGTAAAAACGAAGATCTATGATGGAGATCGTCCCATGGTAAATCATCTATACACAGGACTTCACGAAGTTTCTCGTCAGATGAAACAACTTCAGGAAACACTATTAACTCCGAGGTTGATTTGAAAAGTGATTCCTCACGGACCACATTCATTAGGTCGATTTTGGTTGAACACGGGTCGGTAAAAGACTGCACGGCTTCATAGGCAATTTCATATGGACTCAAAGGCATAAAATTACCAAATGAGTCTATTTCAGATTCAGAAGGAACAATCCAAGGATCGTCATAAAAAATAGTGTCTGATGTAATCATATGAATGGTTGAAAATGAAGATGATGCGTTGATTGGAGGAAAAGTAAAAGTTCCCTGTAAACCGACATCTTTAACTAATCCTACTCCAACATCCTTATATGGGATAGTCGTTTTACCGACATGCTGAATACTCTCTGAAGAGGCTGGGTCGGATGAAAAGCAAGCCAGCTGGTCTATTGTTACGATCTTTCCATTATGTGGGAACTTTATTACTCGGAAGACCGACGAAACGACCGCTGTCATAGCGTAAGACCAACTTCGACCCAAAAGAAGGTTGTAGTCTAGAGGGGCATCAACCACCTCCACATCTAGACTAACGGTTTTTCCTTCAACCCCTATAGGCAAATCCTGTAGAATGCCAAAAGGATGAAACCCACGGCCATCAAAGGCCTTAAGAATTGTTGGGGATTGATTTAGTGAAGGAGAACCAAGCGATCTCCAACACTGTATCGACATAATACACGTTGAAGCTCCCTCATCAATTACAGTCCGATGAATAGGCCTGTTTTTGACTATCACTGGGATCTGGAAAGCCATTTGATGAGGTAAACGCGGTGTACTATTTTCTAGATCAAAGATTATTAGGTTCGGGTCCTGAACATCAACAGCTCCTATAGCCGACAAAAGTAATTTGCGCTGTGCTGGGCATGATTGCAGCACTTCCAAAGCCGACATTGTTGAGGATGAAACAGCTAAGTCCTCAACAATGTTATAATTCTGAGCCGCTCTCGCATGTGGATTGAAAGCAGACCTTTGAAGTACACCCTTGGCGGGTAGTTTGATTACTAAGTCTGGGTTAGGCTTCTCGATCTGTAGTGGATCGGAACTGGGAGCTGAGGTTGATGGATTAGAATGAGAAGATTCTGCTTCTTTGCCATCAACAGGACTTTTACTACCATAATCTTGCGATCGAGTCGCAATCCTTACATGGGACATCATCAATATGGGTTCTTCTTTGGCACTCGAGGAAGAACCTATCGTTTTGCTATCTTTAGGAAATGGATCCTTCAAGACAGCAGGAGTTTGGGAACCTTTGACGATTTTCGCAACCTCTGCTCGATGAGGGCAGTCTCTTGTAAAATGTTCCTCTTCACAAATGAGACATGGATAACGAGGTTTGCGCTTTTCGTCATTGGTTTCCGATTTTTCAGTTTTCTCCTTTGGAGTTTTGTCTGCTTTATTCTTCTTCTTTCCTTTCTTCTTTCCACCAGATTTTGATTTAGCGGTAGATGACTCTACAGCGTGAATATCAGCGGAAACTTCAGCAGAAGAATCTCCTGTCGGGGAGTCTGGTAAGGTTATAATAGGAGAAGAATTCTTTGAGGATTTCTTCTTGCTTTTAGTGTTCACCGTACCAATCATGCCATCAGCAGCATGAGATCCCGAAGGAGCTGCAGCGATTTGATTTGACTTTGGAAGATCTGGGATCTTTTCATGTAACGTACCTGACTGAGTATAAACTAAGTCAAGGTACTGCGCTTGAGCAATCACTTTCTCCTCATTAACTACTCCGGCCTTAGCTACGTCTTCAGTAATCTTTGGTAACAATGATTTAACAAACCATTCAGCTAAGATCTGGTCCGGGATAAAAACTTTCACTAACCGCCTTCGACCTCTCCATTCATGAATATGATCGGAAATATAAGTGGACGTCGATTGCTTTAACAAAGTTAGTAACTCCGTGCCATTATCATATCTAACCAGCAACTGAAAATGAGTTAAAAACGAGGTAGCTAACTGGCTAAAATTATAAAAAGAGGCCCGTGGTAACTCAATATACCACTTGGCCGCAAGACCAATGAGAGTGCGCTGGAAAATACGTAAGCGGATCGAATCATCCGAGATGGAATTAGAGGCACACCAGAGGTGGTAAGTCATCACATGATTCGACTGGTCCTCTCCAGACTTACCTTCGAACTTGGGAATGTCACTGGGCAACTTATTTGGCATTGGCGGCCAAAACGGAAGATAATTAATGGGATCGTTCGTTAGGCGCGACAAGTCTGGTAAGTCCAAAGTTGCGATAAACGGTAGCTGCCGATTAGGATCCCTAAAACTCTGAGTCATTATACCAGCCCCAGGAGGAGGATATCCAGGATAACTAGGAATGGGAATCGCGTTCGGGATATTGTATCCTCCTGGAAAACCAGGATTGACCGGACCGTACTGGGGTTGTTGTGGTTGTTGATAAGTGTACCCAGGATACGGTTGATACTGGTAAACTGGCTGCTGGACAGCAGGACCGAATTGGTATTGTCCCTGGTACGGTTGATAAGTGAATTGTGGTTGACTTGTGACAACCGTACTTAAACCAGGTTGTCCTACAGGCATCTGAACCGTAGTTTGAATCGTGGATCCAGACGATGGTAAATATGTCTGAGGAGTAGATACAGGGACAGTAGAAACCGGAGCTGTCGATACTCCAGAAGTAAGTGGGGTAGATTGAACAGATGTTGTGACAGTTGCAGCAGTCGTTTGAGATGGATTACGAGGCGAAATAGGCCCAGACTGAGAAACTACCGAAGGTACAGAAGTTTGAATATTAGACTGGACTGGTTGTTGAGGTGAACCAGAAACTAAGGGTTGTCCAGTTTGAGATGACAACTGTACATTTGGCTGCAACACCTGTTGAATTTGCGATGGATCCCACACTATATTCATTCCGGGGTACTGACCCATAACAGGTTGAGAATATTGAGATCCAAAACCGGGTTGAGGGTAGGATTGATAATTGAAAGGTACATTTCCCGTTCCTTGAACATAAGATTGACCTTGGGGTGGTTGGAAACCTTGATTCGAGTACTGACCTTGGGGTAGATACCCTGGAGGCATGTACTGATACTGGGGTTGACCTTGAGGTATAAATTGATACTGGGGTTGACCTTGGGGTACATATTGAGTCTGGGGTTGACCTTGAGGAATGTATTGTACCGTAGGCACGTACTATCCTTGAGGTTGCCCCCCAGATGCAAATTGTGTACCTTGAGGTTGCCCCCCAGCCGTTAATTGAGGCTGCCCCCCAGGCGGTAACTGGCCACCTTGAGGTTGAGAATTGGGGATAGAACCTGACATCATAAGAATGTTTTCTACACTCAACGGCTTTGCACCATTGCCTCCAATGAATATCCTTTGTTCAATGGGTTGAGGAGATGCTCCCGAAAAAGTACCAGCAAGTGACTGATACCCAGAGGGAACAGAAAGACCGCCGTACAAAAAAGATTCAGGCGATTGAGTAAACATGGACGACTGACCTGACATATTTACGGGAGTATAAAAACCTCTAGGTGGATAAGGAGCACGAGGTGGTGAAAAACTTAACCCTGAGTTGTCCAAATAATTAGTTAAAGAAAGATACCAAGTAGTACTTCTAGGTGGACTGTAAAAAATTGATTCACGCTCCCTTAGATCAATAGTAGGTTGATTTTCAGGGATAGGGATGCCTATTTCTTCTTCCAGAGCAAGTTCTTCAATAGCTATCAAACCAGAAGGAAGATTTTCGGTGATGACTCTTTCTACCCTAGGTGAATCAGGAGCACTAGAAATTGGAGAGACTAACCCCGATGTTGGAGTAACAGGTTTAGATATCTCAGGTTCTTCGCCTATATCACTAGTAGATGAAAAGCTACCAGCAAATTCGGAAACCGAAATAGCTTCAGGATTATAACCTGTTTTCTAGAGTTTGGTAATCAGGATAAACGACCAACGAAGACTCTCCTTCTTCAGGTGACCCTACTTTACTACCACTAGGAGTTACGAGGACTTTCAAACCTTCGTAATGGCCCGGGACGTCTTCAGGAGGTTGGCCCCGAAGTCTACGGGACTTCCTCAACAAATCAGCCACGGTTACAACCTCAGGAGACTGGCCCCGAAGTCTACGGGACTGTCTCGGTAATTCAGCCACAGTTAAAACTTTTAACTACTGCACATGCAAACAAAGTAAAATCTCAAAGCAAACCGCCTAAAGTCTCAAAAGAACCAAACAAATTCGAATCACACGCCTAAAGAATCTAGGGCGTCAAACCACACACAAACAGTAACTTTCCGGACTGAAAACACTAGTTGGTGATGAAATCCAACATCGCAGAATTCAGTACAGAAATGGCGGGTGGCACAGTTACCCCGGCAACCTGCTTAATGAATAGACTGGACCAAGTTCCTCCACTTTAACCGTCTCGAGTGAAGTGAACCCCCCAGAAAATCCAAGTGAGTCTAGCCGACGTCTGCTCCAGGTACAGTGGGATCTTCCCTCCACCGTCACCTCAGGAAGAATCCTGAAGATAATAGTCACTAAGGTCACCAACAGCAACAAATATACCTGGGGGAATAGTCTACGATCCGATACGCACGCAAGGGCAGAGTAACAAACTCAATCCCCTTGCCGGCTCCTTGACAATAATCCAAGGTTTACCGACAAGTGACCCCAGGCTCCTCGACAATGGTTAATCCGAGGTTTACCGTTTGTAGTACGTGCATATCTGGCGTCGTTCCCAATGAAGGAGGATTGATTCCCTCACTGGTTCGGACACGATCTCGTGCTTCTCCTTTAAGAGGAGCTTTCCCAGAGCATAAATGTAACTATTGGATTTATCCTACCGCAAGATAAGCTACTTGTTTGGTTTTGCCGTCTTGGAGAGTTAATTACTCTCCTACTCCAAGACAATAGCCTGATCTATATTGGTGTATCAGAGCCCTAGTAAATAAAAAGTTACTAAGTTAATTTTACTTTAAGCGTTAATTTTTATGGCTTTTCTTTAGGACAAAAGGTAGCAGAGATGAAACTTATGATGTGTAGACTCGACTCAAATCCACTAAAAAGATGCACCTAAGATGATTTAAACTATCTTTCCTTTTCAATGAATTCCCTAGCTAAGAGAGTTGGAGAATGCAAAATTTATAAAGACAACTTTCTTAACAATGAAAATCAAAGAAACAATCTCTTTATCTTTTCCAAAGCACACAACACAAGACCACTAATTATTTCACGAAAACTTCCTTTCTCTTTTCAAAGACTTCAAACGCTACTAAAACAAACTTTCCTCAAAAGAGATTTTGTATTTTTCCTATTTTAACAAAGCATGTAAAACTACCTAACAAAAAATCAATTTTAAGATCTATGAAAATCTAAGAGAAATTTACCTAAAAGAAAATCTAAGAGAAATTTACCTAAAAGCAAATCTAATGAGGTAAAAGCCTACAAAATATAATTCCAGGTTGTTTTACTCAGTTACAATTCAACCAAGGACTAATTCATGCAGAATCATAAATCAGTCAAAAACAAAAATAAAAAGCTTTTGTTTTTTTTCTTAAGAATGAAATTCACAGCTTAACAAACAAGCCTTCTCGAAATTCCGCAAAGAGACAACACAACAGTAGGTTTCTCAAACAAAGGTGGATTTTACGAAAGGTCTAACTCCTAAGAAGACTGAAAAGACCAGGGATATCCAAGGTTTTTACAACTTCTAAAGCCAGAGTCACTACAAGACCAATACAAAAATCAAACCTAGGGCTATAACTTCTATGACCTTCACTAAAACCCTTGATGCTAATGAAACAAGCTTAGATGAAAACTTCTGACAGGTAACCAGTGGATCTGGGCAGCAATAAACAAACTATAAACAAAATCTAATAGGTAAAAAGGAAAAAATTGAAATTTTCTAAACTTTTGACAGGGTACGCAGGCAGCCTGTTTGCACAGGTGCGGCCACGCTCTGTGTACAAAGCAGAAGTGCGTACAGGTACGCACTGTGCTTAACGCAGAGGGTGTGTACTGCTCTCAAAAACAAGAAAAATAAAAAACTAACTCAATCCTAAGCTATTCCACCCAAATTCACAGTCAATCAGTCAAAAACTAGAAAGAAATCAACGTTTCTCAAATCAAAGTATCAATCAAAAGAGAAATCAATCAAATCCATGGATTCCCCAGCGGAGTCGCCATTTTGTCATGCGGAAAGAGTCAATTTTGCGGACAAAATCGACCTCCCTAGAAAACAAGGCTTTTCTAGTGACAAACAAAACAATCAAGCACTATCTTTCCCTAAATATGCATTTAAAATAAAAGCAACCAGGTGTTTAAGGCTTACCTCTAGTCCAACGCTGTTTGTAGTAGCCAAGCCTCTCCGATCCAGATGAGCTCCTTCTCCTTGAAGCCTGCATTCACTAACAAGAAAACGATTACATAGCACCTGAATAACTCATATAATAAAACATATTCATCATAAAGACCAAGGAGTTTATGAAACAAATTATATATAACAACTTGTTGAGAAAAATGAACTTAATTGTATTAATTGGAAACAAAAGAAACCATTACAACCAGTGCCTTGGTGTTGTGCAGGTCTCTCCCAGGGTCCAGCAAGAGTTCTCCTCTACTTTGATCAGCTCACCCACTTCCAAATGAAGCTAAGAAAGGATTGGAATCTCTCCTCTCAAGCTCTATAAGGGAGTCCTAATTTCAGCAGCATCTACCCTTAGGAATGTTTAGCTTTCAACCTCCCCTCCCTCTGGCCCAATGCCTGTATTTATAATGCTTTGGAGGAAGTTAAACAGGTCCACCATCAATGGGATAAGCTCCTCTTTCAAAGGGATAGCTCCCATCTTCATGGGATAAGTTCCTCTTTCATTGGGATGCATGAACCATCTGGAGGCGCTCAATCCACGTCAAACCATCTTCTAGAATGCTCTAGAATCGACCACAAGTAAGTTTTTTGAAGTAAAACTTGCGCCTTTTGACTTTTACAGGGGTACGCACCCACCCCTTTACAGACAGAGCGTACAAGTACGCAGGTATTATGAATTTGAGGTGCGTACACGTAGGTAAGAGTGAGAGAAACTACGTAACCAGAGTTATATTGATTTTTAAAGGCTTTCTCTCTTTTTTGGAGTTTGACATGAGGAGAAGAGGTATAAGACTTGCCAAGGAGGACAGTATGACTATTGATAGAGCCATACTGACTGCAAATAGTCATGGTGACAAATTTTAATGTAACACAGTACATAAGGAGGCCTTGGCACTTGGGTTGGGCCCAACCCCAAGAGCTACAGGCTCCTATAAAGAACTCAGAACTGATGCCAAGTAAAGCTGCTTTTCATTACTCAAAAATAATCATCACAAGAAAGTTATATAGCAGTAGCTACAAGAAAACGAGCTGAGAAAATGACAGCACTATAGTGAAAAGCCCAACAGTTCCAAAAAGTAAACTACGAAGGCTGAGACCTTCCTATTTATACACTACGAAGGGCCTAGCAGCCCTCCTTAATGCAAGGGACTCGGCTGTTCAAACTGCCAGTAAACAGTCACTCTTCCCAAAGCTGCTCGGCTGCCTTTAGGATTCGTTTTGGTGGCCTGTTGAGCTCGGAGTTGAGGGTGGATATTTCGAGGAAGGGCCATTTAATGCCAAAGACAACCTCCCTATGAATCCTCACCTCAAGCTTGGTTGTCACCTGGCCCATAATTGCTTGGTTTTGCTCCAAAATTTGTCCAAAACACCTGAAATAACCACGTATTAGTCTCCTCGGTAGAGTGACCACCCTTATTCGTTCAAATAACATAAACATACTCAAAAAAACATGCATAATCTATGAAAAATGGTGGATTGATCAAGGACAATTAGGAAAAACGAGCCCAATAAGTTACCCAATTCGGGGCTCATCAGGAGTATGACTCCATAGTTCGTAACAATGTTTGAGACATGGTTCTGAGACCAGAGAACAAGTCAACTGTGAGTTCTTGTTAGCTTTACAAGGTAAAGCAAGCTGTTGATGGTAGTGTGGAGAAGCATAAGGCAATATTTGTTGCTCGTGGCTTTCCACAGGTCGAGAGGATTAACTATGATGAGACTTTTGCTCCTGTCGCAAGGTACTCATCTATCAGATCTATGTTGGCACTATCAGCACAGATGGGTTGGAAGATCCATCAGATGGATGTGAAGACTACATTCCTCAATGGCAAGATTGAGGAAGAGGTGTACATAGAGCAACCGGAAGGTTTTGAGACCTTCGATCGTGAGTCGCATGTGTGCCGACTCAAGAGAGTGTTGTACGAGCTGAAGCAAGCACCTCGTGCTTGGTACACCAGGATGGACAACTACTCCACCGGGTTGGGCTTCACAAAGAGTGAAGCATATGCGAACCTATACAACATCATGGTGAAAGGTAAGTTGTTGATCATCGTACTTTATGTTGATGATCTCATATTAACCGGTGATGATCAGTTGATCGTGTCTTGCAAGGAGGACCTTGCAAGAGAATTCGAGATGAAAGGCATGGGTCTCATGCATTACTTCCTAGGCATGGAAGTGTGGCACAAGGATGGGGAGTTGTTTGTGTCTTAGGGCAAGTATTCCAATGAGATACTCAGGAGATTCCACATGGAGAAGTGCAAGCCCATGTAGACTCCTCTAGCTGGTAACTGGAGGAAGGAGGATGCTACTTCAAGTGAAGTAGTGGAGGCTATTGTGTACAAGCAGCTTGTGGGTTCACTGATGTACTTAGTGAACACACGACTAGATTTTTGCTATGCGGTGAACCAACTGAGTCAAGCGATGGTTCAGCCTACCAAGATGTTTTGGAAGGCGGCAAAGCATGTATTGAGATACCTCATAGGCACATCTCAGTATGGATTATGGTACAGACGGATAGAGGGAGTGAAGCTACAGGGCTTCACTGATGTAGATTGGGCAGGAAGTCCATCAGATCAGAAGAGCACATCAGGAGGGATTTTCAACCTTGGGTTAGCGCCAGTTTCTTGGTACAACAGGAAACAGAGTTCGATTGCACTAAGCTTGGCAGAGGCTAAATACATGGTTACAAGTCAGGCAGCATGTGAGGCCATCTGGATGTGGAAAATCATAGTTGGTTTGTTTGATCAGAGGATGGATCCAACTGTGATCTATTGTGATAATCAGAGTTGTATCAAACTCTCTGAGAATCCAATATTTCATGACAGGTCCAAGCACATCGACATATGGGATCATCATCTCAGAGACTGTGTAGCGAGAAGGATCATGTTGATGCAATATATTTCGACCGAGGAGCAAGATGCTGACATTTTGACAAAGGCATTATCAAAGTGTAAATTCGAGTTCCATAGAGATAGGATCGAGGTGGCAGATAATCCCTTTCTTGTTGAGAGGGAGTGTTGAAATGTGGCAACAAGAATATTCCAATTTAATTTGTCCTTGAATTAAATTGTGAATTAAAATTGAATTTAGTCTTAACAGCTACTTAGAAATAGTTAATTAAGTTATTTTGACTTAATTAGTTGGAGAAATTCAAGTTAGAAGTCTTTTTGAAGTCGTGTAAGAGTTATCCCTTAAATTAAAGAGATAAGCCTTAAATTAAGGAGATAAGATTGAGTTATATTTGAGTTGTAATTAGTTAACTCAGTTTACTGAGTTAAGTCCAGTTAAATTAGTTCCAAACTGTTTGAGGAACTAATAGAGAGTTAACAATTAGTTGATGCATGCATGCACTCAACTAGTGTACTCCAATTAACTGAAGATTCCCTCATCAGTAACACATGCATGTCTATTCTAAGAAAGACCCAGTTGAGATTAAAGTCAAGGATAGTGTAATATCAGTTGCATGTGTTTTCCTATAAAGAAAACTCATGCATGCAGAAGGAATCATTCCTTGATGATTGCGCAATTCTGACAATGTGTGTGATCAGGAGATCATCCACTTGGTAAATCGAGTTTTTCCATTTGGTTGAAGGAGATCGTCCCAGAGGAACAGCGCAAGGAAATAGGAGCTCGGAGGGCAGAGAGGAAGGCTAGAGAGCAGCCAAGATTTCCTGTGAGCATCTGTGAGGATTGTACTGAGAGTTGGTTAGCTGTGAGAGCTAAGGCTTTGTATAATTCCTATGTATTTCCACCTTGTATGATAATACAAATAGTGGGGTTTTTAGCTGAGGCTTTCCCCAAAGTATTCTAATGTGTATTGTGCGATTGATTCTTCTTCTTTTGGTTATATTGTTCAGCTCGATCTTTAAGCTTCCGCAAATTGATAGTAGAAGTAAGTTATAGTATTCTGATTTGATTTATATTTCATTATCGGGTTAACCTACAGCAGATTTTGTACATGGTATCAGAGCGAGATTTGTAGAGAATTTGCAGAATTTCTATAGAAGGAAGTCGAGCAAGTGAAAGGAAATGCACCAGTTTATCTTGAGTTTGGGAGCTGAGCCTCCCTAATTTTAAGGAATTCGTTGGAGACTTTAGATGTATAAGTAGAGAAGCCTAGGACCTTAGTAGGATTCTAATTTTTATGGTAAAACTCTACTCTATTTTTGAGCTGCAAGACTGGTGACAGGTTTTGATGTAATCCATTGTTTTGATAATAAGAATGAGTTTTTTTTTGCACCAGGACTGAGTTATCTCAAAGGGCTGAAGCCCTTGAGTTAGGGCCCAACCCTAGCAGCCAAGGCTCCTCTTTATTATACATGTATGCTAGCATAGATTCATAGTTTAACTGTTCATTTGCTTAAATAGTTTCATTTCCATTACAGCAATGTAGAGTAGATTGGTTGTATGTTAGTTTGCTTCCATTTTTGCCTTCATTCAATTATCAGGTTAGCAAGGAGAAAAATATCACCATAAGATTGTCAGCAGGTGTCTCAACCTCACCTCCTCCCTCTGGGACCATGACTTGAGGAAGAGACCCTTCAGCAACCCCAGAAACACAGATTTCTAGTTCTTGCATGAGCTTTGGAGTTTGTTGTCTTGATTCAGTACTTGGTTCATTTCATTGTCATCTTTTTCCATTACTCTATTTTTGCAATAAGATCTCACTCATGTTCTCATTTCTTCATGCATAATATGGGCAATTGATTCATGTTTTTCTAGTTTATGAAGATGTATCTTGTTGCATAGTTCTTGAAAGACACACATGTTTTAAGCACTGCAAGTACTTCAAGAGGAGGTCTAGACTTCATCACCAGCATCCATCTTCCACCTCATCAACCTTAACCATCTCTTGTTCCACCATCACCCTCACTAGTTTTTTTGTCCTTTTTCATTGAAATTCCCCTAGACACATTGAGTGAATCTAGCCATCTCTTCTCTTGGATATTGACTCCTGAGTGTTCCTAGACCTTCTAACACCCTATCCCACTCATCACACACCTTTTCCTAGCTTCCCAACACCTCATAATTAGCTCTTGGCTCTATCCTGTAGGTTTCCTGTAATTCCTACAGGATCATCCTGTAGGTTTCTAGTACATCTTGTAGGTTTTCCTGAAACGGCCTGTTTTGAGGCCGAATTGATGGGGAACCTCTAGGAAGTCACAAAAATCCTCCTAGGACCCTTCCACACCATCCAATCACTCCATAAACCTTCTATCCATCCTCAACCACCTTCCATCCACCTGTCACATCCACAAGAACAATTAAATTGCATGCTTGATTTTACCAAAAAAATGAAAACAAATTTAGTTTAGTTTTTTTGCTCACAAATTAGTATGGTTTGATGCTCTTTACTTTTGTAACTTAGATAGCAGTATTAGGTTAGTGTTGATTTAGCAATTCTGCTTAGCATATTTGTTTAAATGGTTAATTAGGATATGGTTTGATTTAGCATTACATGTTGTTTTCCTCATTACTGCAGTAGAGTAGCTCTCTTAGAATAGATTTTCTCTTCTTCCATCAAAGAGTCAAGCTTCTTCTGACTCTATAGAAGTCTCACTTGGAACCCCTGGGGTCTGTCGCCGGATGAACAGTGACAATAGGCAGGACTTTCACTTTTACTTGTGCATATAGCACTGTCACCTCCAAGTTTGTACAAACCTCAGGTTGATAAGTAAAGCTGGTAGCCCAGGAGTTGCAACATCCTTGCTGCAATATTGGTGCTCATCACTTTTTGATACCGTTGTCGGGGAGGTGTCTGAGTAGAATGTGATTACTGCTTTCTTTTCTTCTACTTCTTGTCTTCAATTTTCTGCCATTAGTTTATTTCTACAAAAGTAATCTAGTAGCTTCCTTTCTTTCATCTTTCATTATCTGCTTTCCTTTCCATTCTGCAAGTAGAATTTCAATTTAGCAAGTAGCTTCTTCATTTTGTCAGCGATTTTTCATTCTATCAGCAATTTCATTTCTATAAAGTATTTTCCAGCGTAAAAAAAACTTACAAAAACCAACCCAAAAACATTTCCTTTCATGCCTCGTAGGAATAGGGACAATTTAGGGAAATTCTTGCCAAATACCCCCACTGCATCCAACAACCAACCTTCTCTCTTCTTCAGTGGCTGTGAACTAGAGGAACCTTTAGGTGAGAAACCTGACATATTTGAAGAACCTATAGGGGAAGAAGAAGAAGAAGAACCCATTCCTACTGAACAAATGGCTAAAAACCAAAATGATAGAGGGAATAGAGAGAGAGTTGAGGGTGCCTCTCCCATTAGGGAAACCAACGGGGACACTAAGATGAAGAATATAAGCCCCTCTGCCCTACCTCATTTCCATGGCCTGACCACAGAGGACCCCGACACTTTCCTATTTGAATTTGTTGTTATACACCAAACCTATGACTATACAGATGATGAGAAAAAATTAAAATTGTTTCCATCTACCCTCAAGGATGCAACATTGCGCTGGTTCATGGGTTTACCTAGAGATAGCATCACAACTTGGGCTCAGATGCAGCAGGATTTTAACAACAAATATCAGGACTAATGTAGGTCAAAGGATACTAAAGAAGAAATTTTCAGGATGACCATGGGCCAGGATGAATCCTTAGAAGACTACGAAGAAAGATTCCATCTCAGTTACAAAAGGGCTAGGTGCACTCTTGACCCCGAGTCACTAATGTTGGTCCTACTCAGAGGAGTAAGGGAAGATCTTCTAGATACCTTACATTTGTTAGCAGGAGGAGATATATACCAATTACCCTATGATGATATCAAGACTGTCTTTAGAAACCATTCTAGGGCAGCCATGAAAAAGGGTAGGGGTAGTCAACCTATGGCTAGTACATCATCTTCCAACTCATCCACCAAGGGTGAAATTGGAAATATACTGGAAGATTTCAAAAGTGAGATGCTGCAAACCCTTGCCTTGCAATTAGACACCATGAACATCAAAAGGAAGCAAGAGGAAGCAGAGAGAGCCTTGGCCATCTTTTGCCCTAGATGCACCAGGAGGCATCCTAGGAATGAATGTCCATTGAACTGTATTGAGATTTGCTCGGTCTGTGAAGAAAACCACTCCGCAGATAACTACCCTTCTTTACCCAGACTCAAAGTAGTATATCAAGGAGCTAAAGGGGCCACTGAGAAGCTTTGCTACATCAACCAAAGGAGACCTCATGGGCCTAGATCATACTAGGAGGGCATGCAAGGGTCATCCCATGCATATTACAACCCAGCCAAACCATAGCTATGCCTTCATGGGACCCCCTGCTCATCCTTCCTGGTCTACACCCCCTCCTTGGTCCTATGCATCTCGGTATCATTCCCAGCCAACCAGCCAGTCATTTCAACCTTACGCTCTGCCACAACCTTAGTGTAATACACCACTCCAAGGGCGGAGGCCCCAATACAACAATGCTCTAGCTATATTGCCTCCACCACCTACCCAACAACAACTCCTACACTCTACTCCACCCAAGCAACCCCAGATGCCTACCCAGCCAAATCTGAACCCGAACAATAGGCAGGCTCAACAAGTATACAATGGAGAGACATCATATCTAGCTTATGTTGTAGAAATCCAGGAGATCAACCTAAGATCTAGGAGAATTCTCCCAAATAACAAACCTCCCCCTCCACATAGGGAGGTTGAGGAAGAAATAGAGGAAAGCAACCTTAAGTAAATCCACCCTTTCTTGAGAGATTAGCCCAACCACTCTAGCCTACCCCAGAAGAAACTAAACTTCTGGGAGAATTGAAAAATCTATGTGTAAAGATCCCCCTTCTCCAGGCAATAAAATATGTTCCCATTTACAATAAGTTGATTAAGGAGAAATGCTTCAAGCATCTAGGAAGAAGAAAAAGGGATGCCCCTACCATTAATGTCATTGGGCAGCTGTCTGACTTAATGTTGGGGCAGGTAATATGTCTAAAATATTTGGACTCTGGAAGCCCTATAGTAGATGTGCACATCAATGGCACAATCGTCCCACACATTGTGATCGATATTGGGGGTGCCATTAATGTGATGACCAAGGACACCATGCTCAAGCTCAACCTCCAAGGGTCATTGAGGAAGACCACAACAGTTCTGCAACTTGCAAACAGTTCCACAGTCACCCTTGAGGGAATTGTGGAGGATGTGATGGTCTCCATTGACTCCTCGAAGTACCCTGCAGATTTTCTAGCTCTCCAGCCTAAGGCTAAACATACTGGTTATCCTCTCATCCTTCGAAGGCCATGGTTGGCCACAGCCAATGCTTACATTAGCTGCAGAGCTGGGAATATGACCATCAAGAATAGGCATATGTCCAAACAGTTAGTCCTATACCCTCCTGCTCAGCCTTCTCTAGAGCATGATTTACCTTTATGATTGGAGGAGGAGGAAGAAGATGAGGTTTATTCCGCCCAACTTTATGCTTTGGAAGCAACCATGGGAGGAGGATAGCAAGATGAGGATGACTTAATTGAACACCTGCTCCAAATTCCAACTACTGATTTGTTACCATTAGAAGAAGAAGTAAGGGAAACCCAGAACAATCATCTAATTGACTTATGCTTGACCGATTCCAACCCACTCCGTGTCAAAACCATAGAATTTGGCCGAGAAAAAACCTTGAAAATTAATCCATCTCTTTTTGCTCTCAAAGAGGAAAAGCTATGCAACATGCTAATAGAAAACCTACAAGCCTTCGCTTGGATTTACAAGGAAATGAAGGGAGTACACCCCTTAGTGTGTACTCACCACATACACATCAAAGAAGGTTGCAAGCCAGTCCGACAACCACGAAGGAGGATGAATTGAGCTCTTAAACATATAGTCAAAGAAGAACTGCAAAAACTACTAGATGCAGGATTCATTTACCCTATCTTCGACAGTGAGTAGGTCTCTCCTTTAGTGTTAGTTCCCAAGAAAAATGGTAAGTGGAGAATTTGTGTCGATTATAGGGAGTTGAAAAAAGCCACAAAGAAGGATCATTTGCCCCTACCCTTCATCGACCAAGTGCTAGAAGGCTTAGCAGGGAAAAAGTTTTTTTCTTTCCTAGATGGATTAAGTGGGTACAACTAAATCCAAATCTGTCTAGAAGACCAAGATAAGACCACATTCACCTATCCTTGAGGTACTTTTTCCTATAGGGTCCTTCCTTTTGGCCTATGCAATGCTCTCGCCACTTTCCAAAGAGCAGTCTTGAGTATTTTCGATGAATTAATACATGATGCGGTGGAAATTTATATGGATGATTTTACACCTTATGGTTGTGATTTCCAAGAAGCCCTGACTAACCTAGGCAAAGTATTGCACAAATGCATTGAAATGAACCTGTCTCTCAGTCCAGAAAAATGTGAATTCTTAATGACTGAAGGGACCATGCTAGGTCATTCAATATCTCAGCAAGGACTGTAGGTGGACCCGAACAAAATAGCAATCATCCAAAGGGTCCCACCTCCGCAAAAGCAGAGAGATGTCAGGAGTTTCTTGGTGTTAGCTGGATACTACCGAAGGTTCATAAAGGACTTCAGCAAGTTTATCTCTCCTTTATTTGGGTTGTTGGCCAAAGATTATGAGTTTATATGTTCAAACAGTTGTCAAGAGGCCTTAGACATTCTAAAGGGTAAGTCAACCACTGCACCAATTTTCCAAGGCCCAAACTGGGCCCTCCCTTTTCATATTCATGCTAATGCCTCACACAAAGCCATAGGAGTAGCCTTAGGTCAAGTAGAGGAGAAACTGCCCTATGCCATCTATTTTATTAGTAAGAACTTGTCAAAGGCTGAGCTAAATTATACAGTGACCAAAAAGGAACTCCTGGTTGTTGTGCATTCATTAAACAAATTTAGGCATTACATTATAGGCTATCAAACATTTGTGCATACTGACCATGTTGCAATCAAATATTTAATGAACAAACCAGATGTGAATGCTCGAATTATAAGGTGGTTGCTTTTATTACAGCAGTTTGATCTAACCATTGTTGATAAGCCTGGTAAAGAAAATGTTGTTGCAGACTTTTTATCTAGGGTGAATCTGCCTGCAGGTGAAGAAGGAATGGTGGATGACCAGTTACCATACGAGCACTTATTTGCTATTTCAGTTCTCTCTCCACGGTTTGATGATATAGCAAACTATTTGGTATCAGCATAGTTCCCACCAAACTTTTCCTCCAAAGAAAAGAGCAAGATAGTCAGGAAAAGCGCCCCCTTCACCTGGATTGGGGGCAATCTTTTCAAGCTTAGCCCAGATCAAATCTTGAGAAGGTGTGTAAGGGAAGAGGAAGTTTTTGACATCCTTCTAACCTGTCATGATGGGCCTTGTGGAGGTCATTTTGTAGCAAAGAGGACAACATTCAAAGTGTTACAAGCAGGCTATTATTGGCCCACTCTTCATCAGGATGTGAAAAATTACACTAGTCAGTGTGATCGGTGCTAGAGGATGGGAAAGCCTACTCCAAGAGATAGAATGCCCCTACAGCCTCAAGTGACTTTCAAGTCATTTGACAAGTGGGGCATGGACTTCATTGGGCCTATAAACCCTCCTTCAAAGCAAAATTAGTACATTATTGTGTGCACTGATTATTTGACTAAGTGGGCTGAAACCAAGGCAATTAAGGCAACAACAGAAGAGAAGGTGGCTAAGTTCCTAAGGGAGAATGTATTCTACAAATTTGGGTACCCTAGAGAGCTAGTCACAGACCAAGGCAACCAGTTTACCTCCAACATGATTGAAGAACTGCTCAGCCATCACAAAATCAAGCATAGGACCTCCACTCCCTATCATCCACAAGCTAATGGGCAAGTGGAGGTGACCAATAGGGCACTGGAGGACATCTTAACCAAGGTAGTGAGCAGCAGCAGGAAGGATTGGGCAGAGAGATTAGTTGAAGCCACCTAAGCCTATAATACCACATGGAAGACCACCACTGGATTTACACCCTATGAGCTGGTATATGGGAAAAAGGCTTTGTTGTCCATTGTGTTTGAATATAACACATTGAGGATGGCAGCCCAACTAGATTTGGATCTCAATCATGCACAAAAAGAAATATTGTTCCAATTGAATGGCTTGGATGAATTCAAAATGTAAGCCCTCCTACATACAGAGATAGTTCAACTTCAGAGGAAGATCTGGCATGATAAACATACTAAGGAGAAGCAATTTCAAGAGGGCGATTGGGCATTGTTATATGATTCTAGGTATAAATACTTCAAGGGCAAGCTAAGGACAAGATGGCTCAGATCTTATGTGGTGGAGAGATGCCATGATAATGGTTAAGTGCAAATCAAAACTATAGATGAAGAAGCCATTCCATTGCTTGTCAATGGACACTGATTGAAAATGTATAAGAGGCCTTTATCAAAGCAAGAGTTCATTGACACTATCAATAAAACAATGATGATGGTAGAGAAAGTTCCAGCTCCTCCCTCATCAGGTCACCGAAAAAGAAAAAAAGAATAAGGACTCAGGTAAAAACCTCCATGAGGTGCCTGAGTCCCATATTTGGGTTGAAAACCTTGTGAGGTGGCCCAATGATGAGAAAAAAAAGAATAAGAAGATCCCTGGGTGAAAACCTTCCTTGAGGCGGCCAAGAAAAACATCTAGGGTGAAAACCTATCTGAGGCAACCTAGGTGTTTTTCAAAAAAAAAAAAGAGAGAGAGAAAAAGATATAATTGCTATTTGCAGGTGGGCGAGAAAGACAGTCAAGGAGCAAAAAGAGGATCCAAAGGGAACCCTGCCTCACACATATCCATCTCCTCCACTCCTTACCATGCATCCCTCCATCATTTCTATCATTTTTCCACTCCATTGCTTCAATTTATGTGAAGACTATGTTTTCTACAGGATCCCCTGAAAACCTACAGGATGATCCTGTAGGAATTACAATGGCTCGGAAAACCTACAGGAAGCAATCCGAGGGCACATGGTAGGTTTGTTAGGTCCCTAAAATTCATCCTAGACATGATCTAACACCTCACCTCGTCCATTATCATCATCCCTGCACTCACCATTCAAAACAAAAAGAGATCAATTTCTGCCAGTTATAAAATAATAATAATAAATAAATAAAATAAATAAATACATAGAGGAGAGTAAGAGCATTACCTAAATGTCCCTTGCTCCACATACACTCCTACTCCTTATATCCATTCATTACAACATCCTCACAGCCCCAGCCAGCAACATGATTAAGGAATTCTGAAGGAGAAGCAGCTACGGGACATCCTGTAGGAAATCCTGTAGTAGCCTATCCCACAGAATGTAAATCATCAGCTACAGGTCTTCACTAGGATGATCCAAGAGCAGCAGCAGCTTCAGATCTTCAGTCAAATACCTGCAAAATCCAAGAAACCATCAGCAGACAGCAAGAGGAGGAAGAATAAAGACCATGCAGCAAATAAATGACGTATCACCTCTGATCTTCGACAACTATAGCATGGCATCGAAAACAATGAAACATCAATAGCATGCACACATTAACACAGTATGTAACCCGGGGAAAGCTTATAGCTAAAACCCCAACTATCTGTATATTAATGATTGAGAACGTGTAACAATACATAGTACAATACTCCTCACAAGTACTCAGTACTATCTCCACCTGTTACACACAATAAAGCTCAGATCTGATCTCCAAATCTCGTCCGCTGCTTGCCTGCCTCCACTGCACAATGCCTGCTGAGAATGAATGAGAATGGCTGATCCAAACTCCTATTTACCTTGTGAAAATCACCCACACTGTAAATCACGTGAGCACAAGCTATATTTCACTTGGTATTGGCCACATACTACGCAATACTCATTGGCATACTCAATCCATTGATTGTGCAAAGTCTCATGCACAACTATAGTCACAACTGATAGCAATCTCAACCTCTAACACCTGTCCCTGTTGAACTGTACATGCACTGAATTAACTGATGTATTCTTCAGTTGCATTATGAGTTAATAATTAGTGAATTAATTAATAACTAATTCACACTACTCATCACTTAGTCTATTGATCAGTTAGACTAAATACAACTAGTTCAACTAAGTCAAACTGAACACAACTCCATTAACTGCTCATCCAACTCCACAGAACTCAACCACATGAGTTCTAACTGATGTCCTGCATGCAATAGCTCAACTAACACATAAGAAAAATGTATTTCCTTCTGTCAGCTGCATGTGCCACATCTGTAGCTCAAACTGAAGTGCTCCAAGAGAATAAGATAGAGTTTATAGTCTAAATATTATTATGAGACAATAATATTTGACTTTTCTATTTTTGACTAGCAGTCTAAAAATAGACTCTGATCACTCCTGCTGTGATCACTCCTGCTATGATCGCTCCTGCTGTGATCCAAAAATAGACTTTGTGCCATAATTTGCCTGCGGACCCACTTAGTGAAGGTGACTCCTTTCCACTAAGCTCCATCATCATGTTGCATTCTCAACAAGCATTTCTTGTTGCACAATTTTCAACACTCCCTCTCAACAAGAAAGGCTTCCTCTCAAACTTGATCCTGTAACTTTGGAATGTTCTGCATGCAACACATCTGCCCGATCCACTTTGCTCCAACAACACTTGGAACAAAAACACTCCCAACTGACCACTCTGTTGGGCTAGGAACATACTCTGATGCTGAAGCTCTACCTGCTGCTGACAAGTGCTCCCTCTCTGACATCTACGCTACTGCAACATCTCCATGCATCTCGCACCATTGCACACCTCTCTGTGCCACCTAGCACTGTGCAAAACACTTGTGCCTCTCGCATTGCTGCAGCCTGCATGCTATGCGCTGTCCTGGGATTCCCTGCACTGTCTCTCTCTCTGCCGCTCCATCCGCATCTATCTCTACCCAATCAATCAGTTCCTGCTACTCCACATTGGGGCTCCCGTAGCAAGGTCTCATCCAAGAGGTTGGGTACCTCAAGGATCCTGCCCCTCCTCCTTGGGACGATCAATCCACATCACCCCACCTCCAACCTGGAGGTATGGCTGCATGCGATCCCTCTACCCACATGGCTTGAAGTTTACCCCTACTGGAGGTCTCTGCATGAGTAGATGTCTCTACTCGATCTCCACTCAACTTCCCTTGTTGTGGCTGCTCCACAACCTCTTGAAGCTACTGCACCAATCGTGGCTCCTCCACAATCGTCTGAGACTTCTTCTGGCTCTGCATGTTGAGAGGTAATATACGCTCCCTCTCAACCACCAAGTCTCCATCAGTTGCCTCGCTGCTCAAGGCTTTGCATGCATCTTGAACCTCAAGAGCATACAAGTTCTTGACCCGTGAACCAATCTGCTTCACCTGTCTAGTGATGACGTGTCTAAGGAAAACCTTTCCCTTACTGAAGACTACATCATAGCCTCTGTCTTCCATCATCGCAATCAACAACAAGTTTCTCTTCAGTCCTGGTACATACTTGACATCGGTCAAGGTAAGGCGAGCTCCATGCTCCCTCTGAAAAATAACCGTTCCTACACCTGAGACGCTATACTTCTCATCATTACCCATCCCTATGAGTATCTAGAGATCTTTCTCCTCCAAAGTACTGAACGTACTTTTGTCACCGGTCATGTGGAAAGAAGCTCCACTGTCAAGAAACCAACCACTTCCCACCATGGATGAAACCATGAATGCGAAGAGTGTGAAGTCCAACTCAAACTGTGAAGCAAGTGAGACTGCCTCACCCTCAGATCCTTCCCTGGCTCCCTTCTTGGACTTCTTCTTTGGGCAATTAGTAGCATAATGGCCCAACTCATGACAACGAAAGCATCTCACCTTCAACTTGTCAACCTTCTTCCCATCATTGGAAGAACTGGATTCGGAAAGAGAAACCTTCCCCTTCCCCTTCTTCGCCTTACTCGCTAAGGCACAGTTCTCCTCATCATGCATAGATGAAGAACTATCTCTGGTGCGCCATCTAATCTCCTCTTGCACAAGATCTGACCAAAGTCTCTCCCATCTTGGCAATTTCTCCCTTCCATTCACCGAGTCCTGGTAGCTATGCCAACTCTTAGGAAGGCCAAGGAGTGCTAGACTCACCATATCCTCATCCTCAATAGTTACCCCCACACTTCCCAGCTCATCTCGGCATTAGGTGAACTTCGTGAGATACTAGGGCATACTGTCTCCATTCTCACACCTAATGTTTCTAAGTTTATCCTTGAGCGCTAACTTCCTCTGGTCGCTCTTGCTTTGGAATAATTCTGTCAATGTTTTCCACATCAAATATGGAGAAGCCTTTCCATGGAGGTTGGACACAATGTGATCCCTCACGCCCTCCAACAGAATCCTTCGACACTTTTCTGTCTTCTTTTGCCAATCCCCGACTTGAGCAGCATCAGTAGGTTTTGGGACCTCCGCATCTATGAACTCTTTCAACCCATTATCATCTAACATCGCCTCCATCCTGTCCTTCCATGCAATATAGTTCGAGCTGCCCTCAAGGGCATACTCCAATCGCAATCCGTTGAAAGACATTTCAACTTTGACACCAAGAAAACATTGTTGCAAATTCGAATTCCACTAGCTCAACAACTCAACCACCTCTGATCTAAGATTCGTGAGAACAAAGTATTTCTCGTACAGAGATTGACTGTATGGGCTTTTACCGGATATCTCACCTTCCAAAGGAAGGATGAATCCAGAGGCTACCTGGCCCGATTACAGACTCTGCCTGGAGAAATAAGATGTAAACACTTTCTGAATAGTAGATCTGATGATCAACAGCTCTGATACCATGTAGAACTTATACAAATCAGTTGGCTCTGATACCATGTAGAAATTTTGAATAATAAACACATATTCAACAGAGATTATCCTGATTATACACTATTGCAGAATACATGCATAATACATAACCTCCTCTACGTTGATCATCAATTTAGCAGCATCAATAACAATGAAACATCAATAGCATGCACACATTAACACAGTATGTAACCCGGGGAAAGCTTACAGCTAAAAACCCCAACTATCTCTATATTAATGATTGAGAACATGTAACAATACATAGTACAATACTCCTCACAAGTACTCAGTACTATCTCCACCTATTACACACAATACAGCTCAGATCTGATCTCCAAATCTCCTCCGCTGCTTGCCTGCCTCCACTGCACAATACTTGTTGAGAATGAATGAGAATGGCTAATCCAAACTCCTATTTACCTTGTGAAAATCACCCACACTGTAAATCACGTGAGCACAAGCTATATTTCACTTGGTATTGACCACATACTGTGCAATACTCATTGGCATACTCAATCCTTTGATTGTGCAAAGTCTCATGCACAACTATAGTCACAACTGATAGCAATCTCAACCTCTAACGCATGTCCCTGTTGAACTGTACATGCACTGCGTTAACTAATGTATTCTTCAGTTGCATTATGAGTTAATAATTAGTGAATTAATTAATAACTAATTCACACAACTCATCACTTAGTCTATTGATCAGTTAGACTAAATACAACTAGTTCAACTAAGTCAAACTGAACACAACTCCATTAACTGCTCATCCAACTCCACAGAACTCAACCACATGAGTTCTAACTCATGTCATGCATGCAATAGCTCAACTAACACATAAGAAAAATGTATTTCCTTTTGTCAGCTGCATGTGCCACATCTGTAGCTCAAACTGAAGTGCTCCAAGAGAATAAGATAAAGTTTATAGTCTAAATATTATTATGAGACAATAATATTTGACTTTTCTATTTTTGACTAGCAGTCTAAAAATAGACTCTGATCACTCCTGTTGTGATCACTCCTGCTGTGATCCAAAAATAGACTTTGCGCCATAATTTGCATGCGGGCCCACTTAGTGAAGGCGACTCCTTTCCACTAAGCTCCATCATCTTGTTGCATTCTCAACAAGCATTTCTTGTTGCACAATTTTTAACACAGGTAAGTATCCTGCTCACTCACTCATATGCATCATTTAATCAAAAGTTGTAAGGGTTACAAGATAGTTGGTTTATAAGTGAAAAGGTGGCCAGTTAACTTGGCCACCTTCGTTCAGTCATCACATGCAAAACCGAGTGTCCTCTCACACGTGGCTGTAGTCAACTCAAAGACAGAGGAGGAGTAGGACAAGAAGTGGTTAACTACAGATCTATGAGGTGGGAGTTGATTATGAGGAGTGGGAAATGATGAGGTGGTAGTGGGGACCAATGGTCCAAAAATGGCAACATACCTCTGTTGCCAGCACACCACCTCACCTCGAAACACCATAAAGGGAAATAAAACATCATTTGCATGCATTCATGCATTTCACCTCCTCAAAACTCCCTCACTCAAGTCACTCTCATAACTCTGGCCACCCACTGGAAGCAAGGATCCATCGTTCTACAAGAGAATTTCTACAGGAGCATGCACAGGAATTCCTACAGGAAGAGTCTACAGGATACAATCTACAGGATTAGTCTACAAGATACACAGAGGCAGTCTACAAGATAGACAAAGAAGATTTCAAGAGGGGATATCACAGGAATTGTCCATTGCCACCATTCTAAAGAGGTAGGCTATAAAAATCCATCCCCATTTACAAGCAAATGAACTAGAAATGCTTTAAAATCTAGTGAATTTAGCAACTGTGGGAGGTGAATTACATACACAGTAAACTTTGTTTTCCTCCTGAATTTAATTTTTTTTTTTTGTCAACCCTCTCATTTTCTCCTCAAGCCTCACAAGAAAGATGATAGTAGGGTTTAATAGGAGATAACCCACAAACACTGTGAGGATACAACAACACCCCCAAGTGCTTGAAATCTTTACAAGACATACTGGATGGGTTTTTTCTAAAAATTCACAGGGTATGATGATGAGGTGGCTCAAGAATTTTCTCATTCCCTCACTCCATGCAATAGAATCCATGCCACTGTTTTAGTTATAGGCCTCACTATAGATCTCACCCCAGAGCTCATCAGTAGGGTCACCACACTTCCCCTAGGAATTCCATGGAGAAAAGAAGACAAAGGAGACAGTCAGGTGGCAAAAAGGAAATTCTTTTTAGAAGGTGAAGAACCCACAGAGGACAAAAATGGAGTAAGGAGGGACAGTCTGCCATACCCATGGAGTGAGGTAGGCTACCAAATCATCAAATATATCTCATGTGAGGGTAGATATAATGTTTTTTATGGCTACCATTTTAGTATCCTTGAAGAATTAAGATTTGGGATAGAAACACCAGTTCACCAAAGACTCAACATACCCTATTTCTTGATGCAATCACTCATAGACTCTAGCAACAAAGTAAAAGAAGGGAATTCCCAAAAATTGGCTCACCATGGGTTGATCAGGATCCTCATTGAGAATGCCCTCCAAAACTTAGAATCCCTATAACATGGTCAGTCTTCAGAGACTTGCCAGCAGAGGATGACATCAAAACCCTCACTTATGATGTTAGTCCCTCTGTCAGTGAGGAGGAGGCAAACCAAGAAGAAGAAGATATAGAGCTAGATAGGGATGAGATGGATGAAGAAGAAACTAATACAGAGGAACATGATGAAGCAAAAGAAGAAGAGAGAGAAGAAAAGGAGGATGATGATGGAACAGAGGAGGAAACTAAGGAAGAAACTCATGGAGATGAGGAAGAACAACAAGAAGAAGAAGATAAGAAAAATAGAGAGGAGGCATTGAAATAGAAAGGAAAGAAAACAAATAGGAGTCACCTAGGGTGTCTCCAGAGGCTACTGAGAGGGAGACCATAGCTGCCCTCACTGCTCTCAGCACCTCAGTCAAGCAAAAAGGGAAAAGAAGGAGGAAAGCCCCAATATATTTCAGAACAAGAAAGAGCACAAGAATCAAACAAGGGAAGCCACAAATATCAACAAAAATTCCTATTGAGATTAAAGATCCCCCTACACCAAGTGACAAAATGCCTTCCCCTAAGTCACCAATCACCTATGTAAGGAGGCCTAGTACCATATCAACTTCCTTAAAGGGTAAGGCCATCCTACATGATCCACAACAAAACCTACAGGAAGCAAAAATAGTCCTACAGGATACTCTGCAAAAACTACAGGAAGCACAGAAATTGGAAGGCAAGGTAGGGGAGTAGCAAGAAACAAAAGAAGAAGACCCTAAAACAAAGGAACCAAGCCCCCAACCTAACCTAGACTCCTACTACCAGTTTATTGAAGGAGGCAAGGTGATACCTCAAAAATTTTCCATCCCATTGTTTTTCGAACTTGAGAAGGAGAGGGCCAAAACCCACCGATGGATGCAAATCGCCAAGTCAAAAGGGGTGGAAGACATTGGGCACATGGAAGAGAAGCTCAAAGAAATGGGCAAAGAGCTAAGTGGCTTAAGGGACAAAGAAGCAATAATGAGAGATCAACTTGAGAGGGAAAATGCATGGCTGAGGGGACAGCTGCAAGAAAGGGAGAACCAACTAGCATGTATGGCCAGCCTCTCCTTGGAGGCCATCCAGTGTAGGATGCTAGCTAAATCCTATGCTCTTTACCTCAAAGAACAATGGCTGCAGTTTCAGATTAAAACAATAGCACAAAGGGGCACCATGCCATTTCAAGACTACAGGCAGTTTATTGATCTTTGTGATCAAAGTACACTAGAGGATAGGGCCAAAATGGTTGAGTTTTATTTGCACAACATGACCCTCACAGGCATGAATGTTTGGGACCCTAATGCCAAGCTAGGAGATCTACAATTAATGGCTTTGGCATCATGGATGAACCATGAGGAGTCAAGGGCTGCAGAGATGAAAAGAATATTGGCCAGAGAGCAAAATGAACCTCTTTTCATCAAAGCTGAACAATCAAATCCCATGGCCCTAATCAACACCCATAATTTGATTGCAAATGATCCTTAGATTGCACCTAGATATCTTGCTACCCAAGAGCAAGAAATTTCACATTTTGAGGATATGTTTATGCTACTAGGAGATGATAGTATACATGTCTGCCTAAGGAGATGGAACACGCTGCCACACAGCTTGAAGATCAGGGAATATCACTCCCCTAAAAGGTTGAGAGAGGCATTCAACATGACACCTATGTATAAGCAATCAATGCAAAGGTTGAAGGCCAATTAGATAGGCCTAAAACTTAGTCCACCACTATTCTTAGGGACACTAGAAGGGAGAAAAGAAGAAGAGGAAAAGAGGCAGTGGGAAGAAGTAGAAAAGAAAGCAAGCTTCTATGAACAAGAAGAAGAGACCACAGCAGAGGCATGGGATGTCAAAGAGGCTACCAGAGCCATGAAGGACATGGACATTGACTAAGTTTCTCAAAGGATGAGCAACACTTTCAGTAGGGGGTGATGATGATCCTCATCATTAGGTAATTATATGGGCCTTAATTCACCTCCTAGCCTAGTCAAACCAACTATTCTCACAACTTATTGCATACTCTTGATTATATTTTGTTTATGAGATGAGTTAGAGTTGGATATTTTGCTTTGTCATCTAATGTGCATTTAATGCAAGATTAAAGGATAAAAGCAAGGAATTTTGGCAAAGATATTGGTCAAAAATCGAATGGGAAAAGGGAGAGGAATTATAGGAGGTAAATCTTCCTCATTTACTACCCCTCCATTCGAATATTCCTCCATCAACTCGGAGTGCAAACAGCCAAATCATGAGGACTAGAAGGCAACCGAGAAAGTGAAAGACAAAGCACCAGTTTATCTCGAGTTTGGGAGCTAAGCCTCCTTAATTTTAAGGAAGTCGTTGGAGACTTCAGATGTATAAGTGGAGAGGCCTAGGACCTGAGTAGGATTCAGATTTTTTACTGTAAAACTCTACTCTATTTTCAAGCTACAAGACTGGTGACAGTTTTTGATGTAATCCATTGTTTTGATAATAAGAATGAGTTTTGTTTTGAACCAGCACTGAGTTAGCTCAGAGGGTTGAAGCTCTTGGGTTAGGGCCCAACCCTAGCAACCAAGGCTTCTCTTTATTGTACATGTATGCTAGCATAGATTCATAGTTTAATTGTTCATTTGCTTAAATAGTTGCATTTCCATTACAGCAATGTAGAGTAGATTGGTTGTATGTTAGTTTGCTTACATTTGTGCCTTCTTTCAATTAGTAGGTTAGAAAGGAGAAAAATATCACCATAAGGTTGTCAACAGGTGTCTCGGCCTCACCTCCTCCCTCTGTGACCATGACTTGAGGAAGAGACCCTTCAGCAACCCCAGAAACACATATTTCTAGTTCTTGCATGAACTTTGGAGTTTGTTGTCTTGATTCAGTACTTGGTTCATTTCATTGTCATCTTTTTCCATTACTCTATTTTTGCAATAAGATCTCACTCATGTTCTCATTTCTTCAGCACTTTCTTCGTGCATAATATGGGCAATTGATTCATGATTTTCTAGTTTATGAAGATGTGTCTTGTTGCATAGTTCTTAAAAGACACACATGTTTTAAGCACTGCATGTACTTCAAGAGTAGGTATAGACTTCATCACAAGCATACATCTTCCACCTCATCAACCTTAACCATCCCTTGTTCCACCATCACCCTCACTAGGTTTTTTGTCCTTTTTCATTGAAATTCCCCTAGACACATTAAGTGAATCTAGCCATCTCTTCTGTTGGATATTGAATCCTGAGTGTTCCTAGACCTTCTAACACCCTATCCCACTCATCACACACTGTTTCCCAGCTTCCCAACACCTCCAACACTTCACAAGTAGCTCTCGACTGTATCCTGTAGGTTTCGTGTAATTCCTATAGGATCATCCTATAGGTTTTGTGTACATCCTGTAGGTTTTCCTTAAACGACTTGTTTTGAGGCCGAATTGATTGGGAACCTCTAGGAAGTCACAAAAATCCTCCTAGGACCCTTCCACACCATCCAATCACTCCATAAACCTTCTATCCATCCTCAACCACCTTCCATCCACCTATCACATCCACAAAAACAATTAAATTGCATGCTTGATTTTACCAAAAAAACCAAAATAATGAACATAGATTTAGTTTACTTTTCTTGCTCACACATTAGTATGGTTTGATGCTCTTTACTTCTGTAAATTAGATAGCAGAATTAGGTTAGTGTTGATTTAGCAAGTCTGCTTCGCATAGCTTTTTAAATGGTTAATTAGGATATGGTGTGATTTAACATTACATGTTGTTTTCCTCATTACTGCAGTAGAGTAGCTCTCTTAGAATAGATTTGCTCTTCTTCCATCATAGAATCAAGCTTCTTCATACTCTATAGAAGTTTGGCTTGGAACCCCTGGGGTCTCTCGCCGGATGAGCAGTGACAACAAGCAAGACCTTCACTTTTACCTGTGCATATAGCATTGTCACCTCCAAGTTTGTACGAACCCTGGGTTGATAAATAAAGTTGGTAGCCCAGGAGTTGCAACATTCTTGCTGCAATATTGGTGCTCATCACCAGGATCAAGGAACGAGGAGTATAGGGATAGTGAAAAAATGTTGTGTAACACGTGGAAAGAACATTCCTTTGAGTGTCATTGACCAGTTTCGCCACCTTGCATTGAGCATAGGAATGTTCCCCTCCCAAGAACTAGAGCATCTGCTTTTTCGACACTCATTCTTTCCACTATACTATAGCATTCTTTTATTCTTTTTTAGGCTTCATAAATATGAAAAAGATAAAAAAAATTATATATCCCAAAAAAGAGCGAGAACGAGACATTATTTCCATATTTGATGGAAACTAGAGTCAGTTGTGTCGCCCTTAAACAAAGCACTCAAAAAATAAGTCTTTCCTCCATTAGGATGGGCTTTAGTTTGACTTAGGAGAGCCTTAACCTTGTTATTAAGTTAGTACTCCTCCGATTGGTTATCTCTTCCAATCATATGGAGAGTTTGCTTATGCCTCCTACATGACAAACTTATATAAAGTTATCATATGCTACCATGTAGTCACAGTTGAGTCGTGCTTTTGTTCAAGGGAAGTAAACTTGAGTCGGCCTCTCTATGATTTATCCTGACCTATTTTTCAGTCGGCCATCCCTAGTTGTTAGATTCATGTTCGTTATCACATTAGATATTTGGTCCTTTGCTCATGCTGGTTTGAGAAGGTCTCCATTGACTTCTTGCTAGAGGGTCTTTCTCTTATCGACTACGAAAAATTGCTCTGAGAGCAGATCTAGAGCTGCACCCTGGCCCTATTTGCATTATTGATAGGTCAACTTGTGCCTAGAATCAATCAGTATCATGGGTTTTTGACTGAGTGGTTTCCCTTGTGTTCGACATCAACTTTCATTATCACACATTGGGATTTGTGCAGTACCTTGGTTTCCATTTGACCCTATTGGTGGATTCCTTGCCTCTGTGTCATATTTCATTATTGATTGGTTCAGAGGGTTTCTATCATGTGCTAGCTACATCTTGTGTACGCCAGAAACATGCTTCGGTTGGGTTACTACATCTTTATTCGTCTAATTCCTTCCACATTATTGGCCTACGGGTTACACTCGCGCTAGATTGATGAAGGATGCCCTAATGCCTTCCTTCTAGCGAATATTTTCCCATCGACTTCAACTCATTGATCTGGGAAAGAGATCTAGAGTCCATTTGGAAGTACCTTAGGGTTTGCAGTCATCAGTGGCAGACTCCTTCGCTATCGACAGTGGAAAAACATCATTGTCTCCTGATTGATATATTCTTCCAAGTGTTCAACTACATCTCATTTATTCACACTTGTTAGATTGTGCTGGGTACCTTGGCTCTCATCATCATTATAGGTGAGTAGTCTCGCGTTTGTTAATGGTATACATCAATGACTGGTAATCAAACGATTTCTCACATGGTCGACTTCAGATCATTTATTCCCATTGTGTAGAAATGTACCATGGCGGTTGGTGAAGACCTCGGGTTCACATCAACATTTCTTAGTTCACTTTTCAGTTGCTCCTGTTGCTGTTGGTTGACACCATCCACCTTATATGTTGCAGTTCCTTACAACAACATCATATATGTTGGCACTCGAGTTGTCGTGTAGTACCATTTATTCCACCATTTGACTTTGTACTTTTTGGATCAGCTTTATGACTTCAGTGATTAGCTTCATACTTCAACATCATTGATCAACTCTTTATATGTGATATTCAGACATGTACTTACTTGGATATGATCAGATGATCCATTATGTATTTTTAGTTCCTTTATACTTGTATGCATATTAGATCCACTTTTGTGCTTGACATGTGGACATTCCTTACTATCTCTGAGCATGGGTATGCCCACCTCAAACAACAGTTTCTTTCTGATCTCTTTCACTAGCTTGGTAGGTTGAATTCTGGTGAACTCCTCCTCAGTCTAGACATGATTCCTTCTATACACTTAATACATTTCAGCCATCATGTACCCCTTCTAATCTCATATATTAGGGGGCATCTATTATAGCACCATTTACCACTCTTGGTAGATTTGATGCTCTAGTTATGGCCTAGGGAAAGCCTTCCTTTCCAGACATGGTCCGAAATATAGAAAACAGTGTTTTATTTCCTATATGCTACTTTTCCCTGTGTTAAAAGCGTGTACACATGGGTCAACATATATCCAACCTGCATATACATGTTAAAACACTTAAAAATAATAAATATCCTTAATTTCGGGCAGAGTTTACTGGTTTTACCTGTTACTCACCCACTATAACTCGTGGCCCAACTGTTTCCCAACTGA
Organism: Pinus tabuliformis; assembly: GCA_031772625.1. NCBI lineage: Eukaryota > Viridiplantae > Streptophyta > Pinopsida > Pinales > Pinaceae > Pinus > Pinus tabuliformis. Next base: position 1,226,176,613 of record CM062811.1, read on the forward strand.
AAAAAAACTAATTTGGAGAAATATAAATAAACCTCCATGGGAAGGCCTAAGGGGAGAAGAGAGGAGATATTGATATTATAGTTGATTGATCCCTGATCGAGTCTGAAGAAATCCTTGTGCCTCCTACACTCCCCAAGCTTTAGGAAACTCTTATTTCCTCTTTTGAGATATCCTTCACCCCTCTTATGATATCATTGTAGAAATTCCCACTGTAGGTCAACTGATATATGCAATGTCCTAAAGCATAATACTAGATCTACTTCTACAACCAATTCAACTGAAGCTTAATCAATTTGAGCACGATCAATGAGAGCACATATAACTAAGAATGAGAAGCAATCACACATAACACAAAAGATATAACCAAGGAAAAGCACTAGCCTAAAACCCCAACTCTGTATTATCATACAAGTGGAAATATAACTAGTATTACAAAACGAATCAGCTCAAAAGCTATCCTGCTCTCTCTTCAATACCTCTGCTGCTCATAGACAGTCAAAGGCCTCTATCCAACCTCTGGTCTACCCTCCAAGCCTCCTATTTCTTGGCACAATTTTGATTGGGGTCCAGTGCAGCCAATTGTGTGAATTGGCCTCTTCACACACTCACTAACCTCTGATCCAACTAGGCAGTCCTGAAGGAGATAAATCCTCATCATGGATGAGCTTCCTTTATAGGAAAAATATTCATCCAACTAATAGGACATTGTCCCTTCTCTGATCTCAACTAGGTCTCTATCTGAACTAACATGCATGAGTTATTCATGAGAGAATATTCAGTTATATAAAGAACAACAGTTATATGCTAGTGTGCATTAACTAACTGAACTTACTTAATTTAAAAAAACTGTTTAAATCAAATATAACTAGACTTTACTCAGTTAACTAAGCCAACTAGTTACTGCTAAAATTAGAACTCATCCTTATCTCTTTAACTGATGGATAAATTCCTTAATTAATAGAGAAACTGTTGCATGTCCTCACGTAGACTTCATGTTTGATTTTCCTTAACTAATTAACTCGAGATGAATTAATCAATTAATTTACAAACTGCTGTTAATATCAAATTCGAATTATACTTCCTATTTTAGTCCAAGGATTGACTAAAATTGGAATCCATCCCAAACTGTTAAAAATAGCAATGTTATTTTTAGCACTTCCATTTTTTATTCCCCGTTGCTCAATCCAGCACTGGTACCCAAACTGGTATTTATAGTAGCGCTATTTTTAGCACTTCTATATTTAGCATTTCTTGTTGCCATTTTCAACACTCCCTCTCAACAAGAAAGGAATTCAACTCGAACCTAATGTTGTACCTTTGGAATGTTATGCATGCAACACTTCTACCAAGTGTGGTTGCTCTAGCAACTCTAGAAACAAAAAAAAAAAAAAAAACTCCCAAATGACCTCTCTGTTGGGCTAGAAACATAGTCTAATGTTGAAGCTCTACCTGCTACTGACAAGTGCTCCCTCTCTGACCTCTAAGTTGCTGCAACACTCCATGCATCTCGCACCATTGCACACCTCTCTGTGCCATCCCGCACTGGTGCAACACTCTTGTGCCTCTCGCATTGTTGCATCCTGCTAGCTCTACACTGTCTTGGGACTCCTGCATTGTAGCTCTCTCTGCCTCTCCATCCGCATCTGTCTCTATCCACTCAGCCAGTCCTGCTACTCCTCATCAAGGCTCCTATAGCAAATTTGAATCAAAGAGGTTGGGTACCTCAAGGATCCTGCCTCTATTCCAGCCTTCTTGGGACAATCACTCCACATCACCCCACCTCCTACGTGGAGGTATGGCTACATGTGATCCCTCTACCCACTTGGTTCGAAGTTTCCCCCTATTGGAGGTCTCTACATGAGTAGATGTCTCTACTTGATCTCCTCTCAGCTTCTCTAGTTGTGGCTGCTCCACAACCTCCTGAAGCTGCTTCACCAATCATGGGTCCTCCACAATCATCAGAGACTTCTTCTGGCACTGCATGTTGAGAGGTAATGTACTCTCCCTCTCAACCACCAAGTCTCCATCAGTTGCCTTGCTCCTCAAGGCTTTGCATGCGTCTTGAACCTCAAGAGCATACAGGTTCTTGACCCGTGAACCAATCTGCTTCACCTATCTAGTGATGATGTGTCTAAGGAAAACCTTCCCCTTACCGAAGACTACATCATAGCCTCTGTCTTCCAGCGTCGCAATCGACACCAAGTTTCTCTTCAGTCCTGGTACATACTTGACATCGGTCAAGGTAAGGCGAGCTCCATGCTCCTCTGAAAAATAATCATGCCTACACCTGAGACATTATACTTTTCATCATTACCCATCACTATGAGTATTTGGAGATCTTTCTCCTCCAAAGTACTGAGCAAACTCTTGTTGTCGGTCATGTGGAAAGAAGCTCCATTGTCAAGAAACCAACCACTTCCCACCATGGATGAAACCATGCATGCGAACAATGTGAAATCCAACTCGAACTATGAGGTCAAAGCTTCACCTTCAGATCCTTCTCCAGATCCCTTCTTAGATTTCCTTAGTGGACAATTTGTAGCAAAATGGCCCACCTCATGAAAACGAAAGCATCGCACTTTCAAATTGTCAAACTTCTTCCCACCATGGGAAGAACTCGAATTGGAAAGAGAATCCTTCTCCTTCCCCTTCTTCGCCTTACTCGCTAAGGAATAGTATTCCTCATCCTCCATGGATGAAGAACCATCTCTTGTGCTTCTTCTTATCTCCTGTTGCATCAGATCCGACCAAAGTCTTTCCCAATCTGGCAGTTTTTTCTCTTCCATTAACCGAGTCCTAGTAGCTATGCTAGCTCTTAGGAAAACCGAGAAGTGCAAGACTCACCATGTCATCATCAGTTGTCACGATCCCTACACTTCCAAGCTCATCCCTACATGTGGTGAGCTTGTTAAGATACGTAGAGATCGTGTCGCCCTTTTCACACTTGATCTTCCGAAGCTTGTCTTTCAATGCCAGCATCCTCTGATCACTATTATTCTGATATAGATCTTTCAATGTTTTCTACATTGAAAATGGTGTCTCCCTCCCATGGAGACTTAAGACTATGTGATCTCGAACTCCCTCCAGAAGGATTCTCCTGGCTCTAGCCACACACTTCTTCCATTCAGCCAATTTAGTAACACCATTTGGCTTGGGGACTTCTTGATCAATGAAGTCCTTTAGACCATCATCCTCTAGTACTGCTTCCATGCGATCCTTCTAGGCTATATAATTTGAACTTCCATCAAGGGCATATTCGAGTCTCAAACCATTGAACACCATAGGTGAAATAGAGATGTGATAAGAACTCGATTTCTATATTTAGGAATCACAAACTTCAACTTCTTCCTTCTTGTATATTGTTCTTACTTGATCACCTGTGCTCTGATACCTTATAGAAATTCCCACTATAGATCAACTGATATAAACAATGTCCTAAAGCATAATACTAGATCTACTTCTACAACCAATTCAGTGGAAGCTTAATCAATTTGAGCATGATCAATGAGAACACATATAACTGAGAATGAGAAGCGATCACACATCGTGGGTCCTCCACAATCATCTGAGACTTCTTCTGGTGCTGCATGTTGAGAGGTAATGTACTCTCTCTCTCTCAACTACCAAGTCTCCATCAGTTGCCTTACTCCTCAAGGCTTTGCATGCATCTTGAACCTCAAGAGCATACATGTTCTTGACCCGTGAACCGATCTGCTTCACCTATCTAGTGATGATGTGTCTAAGAAAAACCTTTCCCTTACTGAAGACTACATCATAGCCTCTGTCTTCCAGCATCGTGATCGACACCAAGTTTCTCTTTAGTCCTGGTACATACTTGACATCGGTCAAGGTAAGGTGAGCTCCATGCTCCCTCTAAAAAATAACCATGCCTACACCTGAGACACTATACTTTTCATCATTACCCATCGCTATGAGTATCTTGAGATATTTCTCCTCCAAAGTACTGAACAAACTCTTGTCGTCAGTCATGTGGAAAGAAGCTCCACTGTCAAGAAACCAACCACTTCCTATCATGGATGAAACCATGCACACGAACAGTGTGAAATCAAACTCGAACTGTGAGGCCAAAGCTTCACATTTAGATCCTTCTCCGGATCCCTTCTTGGATTTCCTCAAAGACAATTTGTAGCAAAATGGCCCACCTCATGACAATGAAAGCATCGCACTTTCGATTTGTCAAACTTCTTCCCACCATGGGAAGAACTCGAATTGGAAAGAGAATCCTTCTCCTTCCCCTTCTTCGCCTTACTCGCTAAGGCACAGTTTTCCTCATCCTCCATGGATGGAACCATCTCTGGTGCTTCTTCTTATCTCCACCTGCATCAAATCTGACCAAAGTCTTTCCCAATATGGCAGTTTTTTCTCTTCCATTAACCAAGTCCTGGTAGTTATGCCAGCTCTTAGGAAGACTGAGAAGTGCAAGACTCACCATGACATCATTAGCTATCATGATCCCTACACTTCCAAGCTCATCCCTGCATGTGGTGAGCTTGTTCAGATACATAGAGATCGTGTCACCCTTTTCACACTTGATCTTCCGAAGCTTTTCTTTCAGTGCCAGCTTCCTCTGATAATTGTTATTCTGATATAGATCTTTCAATGTTTTCCACATTGAAAATAGTGTCTCCTTCCCATGGAGACTCGAGACTATGTGATATCGAACTCCCTCTTGAAGGATTCTCCTAGCTCTAGCCACACACTTCTTCCATTCAGCCAATTCAGTAGCACCAGTTGGCTTGGGGACTTCTTGATCAATGAAGTCCTTTAGACCATTATCCTCTAGTACTACATCCATGCAAACCTTCCAGGCTATATAATTCGAACTTCCATCAAGGGCATATTCGAGTCTCAAACCATTGAACGCCATAGGTGAAATAGAGATGTGATAAGAACTCAATTTCTATATTCAGGAATCACAAACTTCAACTTATTCCTTCTTGTATATTGTTCTTACTTGATCACCTATGCTCTGATACCATGTAGAAATTCCATTGTAGATCAACTGATATATGCAATGTCCTAAAGCATAATACTAGATCTACTTCTACAACAAATTCAACGGAAGCTTAATCAATTTGAGCATGATCAATGAGAACACATATAACTAAGAATGAGAAGCAATCACACATAACACAGAAGATATAACCAGGGGAAAGCACCAGCCTAAAACCCCAACTTTGTATTATCATACAAGTGGAAATATAACCAGCATTACAAAAAGAATCGGCTCAAAAGCTATCCTTCTCTCTTTGCAATACCTCTGCTGCTCATAGACAGTCAAAGGCCTCTATCCAACCTCTAGTTTGCCCTCCAATCCTCCTACTTCTTTGTGAAATTTTGATTGGGGTCCAGTGTAGCCACTTGTGTGAATTGGCCTCTTCACACACTCACTAACCTCTGATCCAACTATGCAGTCCTGAAGGAGATAAATCCTCATTATGGATGAGCTTCCTTTATAGGAAAAATATTCATCCAACTAATAGGACACTGTCCCTTCTCTGATCTCAACTGGGTCTCTATCTGAACTGACATGCATGAGTTATTCATGAGAGAATATTCAGTTATCTAAAGAACAACAGTGATATGCTAGCATGCATTAACTAATTGAACTTACTTAATTTAAACAAACTATTTAAATCAAATATAACTAGACTTGACTCAGTTAACTAAGCCAACTAATTACTACTCAAATTAGAACTCATCCTTATCTCTTTAACTGATGGATAAATTCCTCAATTAATAGAGAAACTGTTGCATGTCCTCACATAGACTTCATGTTTGATTTTCCTTAACTAATTAACTCAAGATGAATTAATTAATTAATTTACAAACTGTTGTTAATATCAAATTCGAATTTTACTTCCTATTTTAGTCCAGGGACTGACTAAAATTGGAATCTATCCCAAACTGCTAAAAATAGCAATTCTATTTTTAGCACTTCCATTTTTCATTCCCTGTTGCTCAATCCAGCACTGGTACCCAAACTGCTATGTATAGTAGTGCTATTTTTAGCATTTCTTGTTGCCAATTTCAACAATCCTTGTGTATGTCGATGGAGGAAGATTGTTGAATCTGGGACAGAACGGATTCGAAGGACGATTCCCCTTAGAGCTAGAGGAAGACTCAGGTTGTAGTTTTCCACCTTTCTTGTAGCTTACATCAATAAAGAAATGTTGTTATGTTCCTAATATTTATCGTGTTTATGCATTGATACATGTTGTGATGTGTTTATAAATCATATATTAATGCGTAATCATTCATTTGCTTATATGATATAACGTATATATCATGAATACGCTTTATGTTACTATTGGTGTATATGCTTTGCTTGGATAATTTATAGGTTTCAAAGGCATCAGAGGAAGCAGAGGGTTTGAACCCAGCGAGATCTACCCAAACGTAGGACATCCGAGTAAGGTCACTTCTTCCCAATTCAATAGTATAATCATTTAAATTGTTTGTCTATGCATTTCTTATTGTTGTTTTCCCTCCGCTCTGTTGGGGTTTTCAACCCATGACCCTAGGGTGTTCCCACCCGCAACACCTTGTCCTTTTGTTTGTTTTGTTCATGTCATGTTGTGTCCTTTCATTGTCTTTTGTTTTTTTCATCCTATAAATAAAACCTTATGTGAAAGTGTTTTGTTTGGTTCTGACAAATGTGGCGAAAGTTTTGAAGGGATTTGTGACATACAACAACACTTGGTTAACATTTGATCCCTCTTACTTGTCTTGGTCTGATATTTTTACGTCAATGATGTCTTAATGGAAAATATGATCCTTTTGGACAAAAATATTTGAGTAGAACCATGACACCGTATCTATTCTAGGATCTTCTTTCCTAGACTTGATGTTGTAGTTAAGTAGTTTTCTACATGTCGATCCAATCTACTAGAGAAGGGAAATGGGACAAACTAAAACCAAGCATAATAATTCTAGAGGTATATAACAGTGCCTGGAAGAACAACCTTTCCTGCTCTCAATAACTCAAGACTCATCTTCCACCTTGGTAATATAAACACCGATGAAATTCCAAATGAGAATATTGAAAACAAAATAAAAAATGAAAGAAGAGAAAGTCTTCCTACACAGGGAGGTGAAGTGAATAACTTATTTGAGGTATTATACAAGATCGCTAGTAGCGAAGCAATGCTTGGTTCTTGTAGTGACACCGTTGGGGTACAAAACAGGGCTGCTAGTAGCGGAGAAACATCGGAAATGAAACTAAAAATCTAATCATTTCAAACTCCCAAGTATGTATTACCCTTCTCCCAAAACGAAACAATTATGGTATGGTGAGCTTCTTGGATGTGTTTAGCCAAGGGAATGGAAGAGACTGCATCCATAATCGGGTTAAATGGGGAAGCCAAGGAAATCCACATGATGAATCAATACTTCCAGAAAGACTAAGACCCTGAGCTCAAAACTAGGCCAAAAAAAAGAAGCTGGAGTTCTACCAGTGTGTCACCAAGTGTTGCTACAACACCCTCCAACTTTTGGCCTTTATTCAAAATTTGGTGCCTCTCTTTAAACATGTGAGCTATCATTTCTAGCTATGGAATTCATTCCATTCATCCGAACTTAAATAGGAACACAACAAATTACAAATATAAGCATAAATATAGAGATGCAACAGAAATAACACTTCATTTCGTTAATATCAAATACCGAAATATGCTTACAAACGGAATGGAAATAAACTAGCTCGGACGATGATAGATTATCTTGAGAAGGGATGTGGTAGCTACATGCCTCTGAACTGTGCTACAATGAGGCTCAAGGGATTATTTATTATTGAACAACAAGGGAAAATCCTAAACAACCAAAACCCTAACCCCAGGAGATGGAACAATAAGAGTTTGTGGGCCCCGTTGGGGTTACTTGGGTAGCCAACTTTTCGAGGTCGTAACTTGGTTATATTATCTTTGTTCAGTGCGTACGATACCTTGTTCGAAATATCTCTTTGAGTATGAAAGGAAATGTGGTAGGCACCTATGGCAATGGGCCTACTACGGGCCCCAAAAAATGTTGTTTAGGGGGTCAAAACTGCTCTGGAAGTTCAAGACCTGAAAAAAAACTACTAAAAATGGTAAATGTTGCAATAAACAAGGAAATAGATGAAACCGACTAGAATTATAGGTGGAATAGGTGGGTGGCCACCAATATCCACCTTAATCAGTCCTCCCTCCTTAGGAAGAAATGGTCACCATTGCATGCAGAGTCTCCATGTGGTGAGGAAATTTCAGTTGAACTTGGTCCTTGGTGAAGGAGTTGGTCTTCTTTGACAACTCTATATAATTGGCTCCTCTGTTGGAAATTATTCTTGATTTGCATGTCCATGATCTGATCATTTGTGGAATGTTCCATGAAGTTTGGGTTCAACTTTGGTGGTGTGAGTTGCTCTGCAATGTCAGATGTGTCCAGCAATGGTGGAAAGTATGGTCGAAGGCGGTCAACATTGAACACTAGGTACAGACCAAGGAACGGTGGAATGTTGAGCTTGAATTAATTGTCCCCTATAGCCTTGGTGATGGTGTATGACCCATATTGGAGTAGGCGAAGCTTGCGATGGAGTCCAGCGAGGTGCTCCTTCTGCAAATGTAGCCAAACTTTATCGCCCACCTAGAACTTGTGCGGAACCCGATGTTGATCATTGCACTACTCTTATTTAGCATTAGCTCTATCCAATATATCATGGACCCACTATAAGATGTGTTGAATGCTCTTAATGAATTTTTTAACCCTGTTGGCTTTAGATTGTACGTGAGCCGAATCTACCTAAGTAGCTACAAATGGTATGGCCACATCAATGGGACATGATGGTTGAAATGCCAGCCCTACCTAAAAGGGGTTGTGGCCATTTGAGCTATGGAGAGCTCTGTTGTGTAGGTTTTAACCCCGTGCAGAAATTACCTGCATACGAATTCTAAAACACAGAAAATAAACAATGCAAGCATAACACATAAAACACATATACACATAGATTTTCCCCTGGATCCCAAAACTAGGACTACCAACTTGATTTTTCATTATTGTCCTTTTAATGTTATAATACATATTTATACATGTCGAAGCATCCAAAACCATGGACCGAAAACCATCGCGTCCAAAACCATGGACCGAAAACCATCGCGTCCAAAACCATGGACCAAAACATGTGCGAAAATCATGCACAAAACCATAGGTGGGTCCGCCCAACCTAACATAGGTTCCAAAACCAAAATTTTCCAGGGAGCTGCCCCAAACCAAATAGAGTAGGGTTACTTGCACCCCTCAAACCCCTTGTGACCCCCCTGCTACGCAATTGGGGCAACAAAGGGGGGGCTCTACCCCCCCCTCTAACCCCCTGGTTAACTACGTGGGCTAGTCATGGAAAGAATATAACACAACCCAACATTCTCCCACTTGTTGTTTTCTTTCCACAAGGGGCCACAAGAGAGCTTAGTCATTTATAAATCCTTGTAATGCCCATTGTTTCTCTACACCAATAGAACTTCTCAAAACTCACAGATTTTGTCAATGCATCTATAGTGTTCTTCAAAGTGTCCACCTTTACCAGCAACACCTTTTTGTCTTCTATCATACCCCTCACAAAGTGATATTGAACATCAATGTGCTTCGTCTTTAAATGATATGCAGGATTCTTTGCCAAGAAAATTGCACTTTGGCTGTCACAGTCTATCCGTATAGCTCCCTGTACTAACCCCATACTTGAACACAATCTCTACAACCAAACTGCTTCCTTGCTTGCATGAGTGGCTACCATGAATTATGCCTCTGTAGTTGATAGTGCCACTATAGATTTTTTCTTACTCATCCAACTGACTGCACCTCCAAATAGGTTAAACACATACCCGCTTGTAGATCTTCTCTGATCCAGATCTCCAGCCTAGTCTGCATCAACAAAGCCACGAATTTCCAACACTATGTCCAATCTTGGTCTTCCTCGGTAGCACAAACCATAATCACTAGTGCCACGTAAATACCTGAAAACCTGCTTCATTGTTGTCCAATGCTCCTTTCCTGGTTTTGATATAAACCTGCTCAATACTCCCACTGCATGTGCAATGTCTGGTCTAGTACAGATCATTGCATACATCAGGCTACCGACTGCACTTGCATATGGAACACGGGACATGTCCTCTTCCTCTTCTTGTGTCTTGGGACACTGTTCAACAGATAACTTTACACCTACAGGAATAGGAACCTTCACCTGCATATTAAATCTCCTCAATATTGTCTCGCCATACTTCCTCTGGTTTAAATAGAGCTTCCTCTTTGCCCGATCTCTTTTAATTTCCATGCCCAAAATATAGTTTGCAGCACCAATATCTTTCATGTCGAATTTGGAGGACAATTGGGTCTTCAAATCCTGGATAATTTCTTTGTCATTTCCAACCAGCAACATATCATCCACATACAAGACCAAATAAATAACACGGTCACCAATTAATTTAAAATACACACAGTGATCTGCTTTGCTTCTGGTGAAGCCAAGTCCCCATATAAATGTATCAAATTTCTGATACCACATCCTTGGTGACTGTTTTAACCCATACAGAGACTTCTTTAACTTGCATACCAGTTCTTTCTTACCCTTCACCGCAAAGCCTTCAGGTTGCTTAATGTAGATTTCCTCTTCTAGATCCCCGTGAAGAAATGGTGTCTTCACATCCATTTGTTCTACCTCAAAATCAAAAGAAGCAGCAATAGATAAAAGTAATCTAATAGAAGTTACCTTGGCAACAGGAGAAAAAATATCACGAAAATCAATTCCCGGCACCAGGGAATAACCTTTTGCTACCAACCGAGCTTTGTATTTCTCCACCTTTCCTTCTACATTTTTCTTCTTCTTGAACACCCATTTGCTACCAATGGGTTTCCTTCCAGCTGGCAACTCCTCCAGATCCCAAGCCTCATTTTTGTGCAAAGATGCCATTTCATCAACCATGGCCTCTTTCCAGAGTTTTCCATCCTCTGAATCTACTACTTCCTCAACAGTTCTGGGATCATCATCAGTAATAGATAAAGCAAAATTTAAACAGAAAGTAGATGGACTATACCTTTCTGGCTGCCTTATTTCTCGAACTAATCTTCTCACACCCGGAGTTTGTGGCTCTTCATCTTCTGATTCCTCCTCTATTGTAGAGCCTGATTCTTCCTCCTTTATCTCAAACTCTATCTTCTCAGGTTCCTTTGGTTGGACTTCATGTTTAATAACATCTTTCACCTCTCTAAACACCACATCTCAGCTGTACACAACCTTCCTTGTTACTGGGTTCCAAAGCTTATAACCCTTTAAACCATCCTTATACCCAATAAAGATGCACTTTTCAGATTTACTATCTAACTTGGTTCATTTCTCCTTTGGAACATGTGCATATGCATCACATCCAAATACCCTCAGATGTGAAAGAGAGGGTTTCTTACCAGTCAATATCTCTTGTGGAGTTTTATTCTCCAATGTTGATGAAGGTGATCTATTGACCAGGTAACATGTTGTCTCCACTGCCTCTACCCAGAATTCTTGTCCTAACTCGGCACCACTGAGCATGCTTCTTGCCCTTTCCATCAACGTCTTGTTCATTCTTTGTGCAACTCCATTTTGTTGAGGTGTATATGGAGTAGTATTCTGTCGTGCTATACTGCACTTCTTACAGAATTCTTCAAATTCCTTACTGCAAAACTCTCCACCGTTATCTGTCCTTAGCATCTTTATCTTCTTCTCTGTCTGGTTTTCCACCAGAGCCTTGAATTCTTTAAACCTGTCAAAGACTTCAGATTTTTTCTTAAGGAAATATATCCATGTATTCCTTGAGAAGTCATCTATAAATGATACATAGTACACAGACTTACCCAGTGATGGAACCTTCACAGGTCCAAACACATCACTATGCACAAGCTCTAATATATGTTTCACCCTCTTACCACTAGAGGGGAAACTCACCCGATTATGCTTCCCATATACACAATTTTCACAGAAATCAAAATCCAGAGAGCTATTACTCATACCTTCTACCATACCTTTACCATGAAGTATTCGAAGGCCGTTCTCTCCAATATGTCTAAGCCTTTGATGCCACAGCATGGTCTTCTCTCCAAAGACCACTAGATTTTCTACTCCACTTTCAGGAACCACAAAACTATTACACCCATCAACAACTGTGCTACCTTGCAATTTGTACAGAATTCCAATCCGAACTCCCCGCATCAATACCAGTGCTCCCTGAACCATCTTGTAAGTATCCTTCTCGAACACTATTTTTACACCTGCATCATCCAACTTGCTTACAGAAATCAGATTTCTAGCCAATGCAGGAATACGCAGAACACATGGAAGTGTTCTAACCCTTCCACCTTGCAACTTCAACTTTACTTTTCCACGACCAACGATTCTAGCCTTCCTGTCATCCCCTAAGAAGACATCACCACCATCGTATTTCTCATACTCGCAGAACCACTCTCTATGGGGAGTGAAGTGAAAGGATGCACCTGAGTCAATCAACCATGCCTCATGATCTACATGTGTACTTGAAGAAGCCAAGTACACATCCCCACCTTCATCTGAGGTGGTTTTCGCCTCTACAAAAGGAGCATCATCAAATCCCTTTCCTTTATCAGGAGCTTTAGATTTACAGTCCCTTTTGTAGTGCCCTTCCTTTCCGCATTTCCAGCACACCACCTTTACAGGTTTTCCTGGAGATTTAGATCTCCCTCTAGATTTAGATCTCCCACTCGATGACTTATTTTTGTTTCTGTTCTAGGACTGTCCTCATACAGACAAGGAATCACCATTCTGGCTCTCCATATTTTTCTGTCTCATCTCCTCCATCAGCAAGGATGAGACTATTTCATCAAACTACAAGGCAGTTGCATTGCTACCTATTGCAATAACCAGACTATCCCACGAATCTGGTAGAGAACACAACAAACTGATGCACTCATCTTCATCTGAAATTTTAATATCAACAGATGCTAACTGACTTACCACAGTATTAAATGCATTCATATGCTCTGTCACCGAGTCTCCATCTTTCATCCTTAGGTTATACAGCTTTTTCCACAGGAACAGTTTATTCACCAGAGACTTAGATTGGTACAAAGTCCCTAACTTGTCCCACAAAGCCTTTGTTGTAGCTTCCCCTGATACATTCAGCAATACTAAATCTGAGACACATAATCGTATTGTGCTCTTTGCCTTCCGATCCAACTTCTTCCATTCTTCATCAGACACTACCATTGGTTTAGTACCCGAATCTACTACAATCCACTGATCTTTATCCACCAACAAATCCTCCATCTTGAGTTTCCACAACTCAAAACTCTGACCATTAAATTTCTCGATCTCTATCTTTCCATTGCTCACCATCTTCTTTCACCACCAGAATCGATCTCGCAGATCTCCCACTGAACAGGGTCTACCACAGGCCCGAGTGAAACCCCTCAACAACAAAGGCATCCCCTTGAAGCCAAAACAGCTCTAATACCAAATGTAGGTTTTAACCCTGTGCAGAAATTACCTGCATACGAATTCTAAAACACAAAATATAAACAATGCGAGAGCATAACACATAAAACACATATACATAAAGATTTTTCCCTGGACCCCAAAACCCGGACTACCAGCTTCATTTTTCATTATTGTCCTTTCAATGTTATAATACATATTATACATGCTGAAGCATCCAATACCATGGACCGAAAACCATCGCGTCCAAAAACATGTGCGAAAATCATGCACAAAACCATAGGTGGGTCCGCCCAACCTAACATAGGTTCCAAAACCAAAATTTTCCGGGGCGCTGCCCAGAACCCCATAGAGTGGGGTTACCTGCACCACTCAAACCCCCTGTGATCCCCCCGCTACGCAATTGGTACAATGAAGTGGGGGTTCTGCCCCCCTCTAACCCCCCGGTTAACTACGTGGGCTAGTCGTGGAAGGAATATAACACAACCCAACATGTTGTAACTGTTATGAACATATGGGAGGCTTTCATCCCATGTGTGTGGATGCTTTGAGTTGTACATATGCAAAATGTGTACGATAATCCTGTTGATGACCTCTATTTTCCCATTAGTTTAGGGGTGGAAAGTTGTAGACTTAGTAAGTTTGGTATCCAAGATCGACCAAAGACTTGACCAAAATGCACTTAGGAATATATTGTCATGATCTGAGACAATGGACCCAAAGTGTACCCACACTCATTCAAATAAGATCTTATCAGTGGCCTATATTGTGATACTCTTCTTGCAGGCTGCCATAATGGAAATCTTAGAGAATCTATCAACGACCACAAAAACACAGTCGTTTCCATGACTAGTAGAAGGCAGGCCCAACATGTAATCCATGCAGATGGATTCCCAAGGTAGACTAGGATTAGGAAGAGGAGTATATAAACCTCGCTTCTTGATGGTTTTTTTGGAAATGGCACAAGCAGTGTAGGATCTAATGTACTTCCCAACATCGTGACGAAGGTTCGGCCGATAAAAATATTTCTACAGTATTGTCACTATTTTCTCTACTATGAAATTATTACAAAATATTTTGTCACACCTCCTGTTCACTTCCTATTCCATATCCCGAAGTGCCAAAATAATGACAACTGTGAAGTATATCCATCATGATACATAGACAAAAACATCCCTGAGTCAATTCTGAAGAAGGTTAGTTAAAACCCTAATTTTTAGGGCTAGTATGTTTTGCTCCACTGCCTGCCGTGTTGATGGAACGTTGCACTACTTTACCCTAGTGTTGTGAGTGTGGGTTTTGATATGAAAACCCACATTTAACCTTTCCTGGCAGGTTTTCACAAAATGGGGGAGAAGCTTCGTATGCTAGAAACTTCGAGAAAAACACACTGCATATTGGTTGTTGTAGATATGGTCGAGTTCATTTGGAGCTCTTGATATTATCATTATGGGTTTTCCCCTTGAGATGTGGACCTTCCTCCTTCTTTTTTGGATCCCTAACTCATTCTCCCTTCCTATAAATCAACTCCCTTCCATCCCCAAATGGTTGGTCATTGATTTCCTGCATTCCTATACTGAGATTATGCCCAAATGCTACCCATTCTAACTTGGAGAAGGAGTGCTTGAAGAGTATTTTCTTGGACTTGGACATCCACCAAAAGGAGGTCTCCAACATCAAGGCATAGGTTGTATGCTTCCCTTTTTAGCTTATTAATATATACATCTGATGTTCACTTTCCATAATTGTGTAAATGTTTATGCTTTTAGCTTAATACTCCTTGATATATTAAGTAGTTTATGTTTGATGTATGCCATATATGCTCTTGTACCTTGTATTTCTCTTTGATCTTTCTTGCAGGTACTCGGACATGAAGAACAAGTAAGGAGCGAGCCTGGAAGTGAAGGAATCAAAGTCATCTCCAAAGGATTGAGCGATTAGCATCAAAGCGAGGTAGGTCACTCTCTCTCTGCATTTGTTAAGCATAAGCTAGGAAAGTGTATGTTAGTTTGTTTAGTTTGTTGCTAGACCCACTCATTAGGTTAGAGAGATCGCCTCTATCCGCAGAGGGGATTTTCCTTCACAAAAAAATGGTGACTCCGCTAGGGATCGAACCTAGAATATTTGGTATATTGGAGGCACTCCATGTATGTAAAGTATATGGGAATGCTCTCATCGAACGGTTATGCATTAGACAAGGCTAACATGGACTTGTGGTCCCTGTATCGTCGCATATATATTGGGAGACCCCACTAGGTTGTTATCCTTTAGCCACAAGTAACCAAGTCATCCACCTTGTAGACGTCATACACCAAACACAGCATTCAGGGAGATTGGTCATCGCACGTTAAGTCCTTGGTTTTGGCTAAGGTGTATATAGCAGTTCATGGCTACTTGATAAACCCTATTTCCTAGCTTACCCCTTTTTTTATTTTGTTTTTTTTAATTTCTAAAATCAATTAATTGACCGCGAAAAAAGATCCTTCCTGATCCTTAGTAGATCTTAGGTTGATACCAATGGCAATGTTTCCTGAGTCTACCAACCAAGGAAATCCCCCTGAAAGGAATCCTTGTCCTTTTCCTTCTTTTGTAAATGTTGGTGCTCCCTATATGGCAACGTTGTCCCTTCTTGAATTGGCCATTGGTCTACTATTTTGGTTATTTTCGACCTCGGTGATTCCAAGTGTCCAAACTTCTTTTAAACCAAGTTCTCCTCCACCTGAACAACATCAACCTAAAATTGATCCTAAAGTTGATTATTGGCTTAGGGGGTCCTGACCCAGGTTGAGAGTTAGTTGTGCCAACCAAAAAATCCCTACACTACTGGCCCTTTCGGCAACAACCCGCGTAGCATAGGCTACAGTCTCACTTGAAGCAGTATGGGGGGATGCAAGAACCAAGTTTCTGCATCCAGAGACTAGTGTGATGTCTTCTAGCTCTTTAGATATGCCTTCGCACAGATCGATAAACTCTTAGGGCACGCTATTGCAACTCTGTCAAAATAGTATTTAGACCTCCGCGAAGGACTACGATTGGTCTTTGCAAATCTTTAACAGTCGGTATATCTGCTTACACGCATCAGAAAGCAGTGCTAAATTAGGGTTCACGCAAATTTACTTAAGTTATTTGTAAACATTACAGAATTCATCAGAGTCTTCACGAAAACACATAAACATGCATTTTTAACATCATTAACACTTATTCAGTAGAATCACACAACATTCAACCAATATTTCATAAACCACATCATTCATCGACATCATAAAATATTAACATCAATAAACAAAATTACACAATAATTCTTCGAAAATTGTATTTATTGATCTTCAATTCAGGATTACAGACTCAAAACTACCCTATGCACTCAGTTGCAGGGGTCTGCGCGCTCAACTTCAGACTCTACCTAGGCCTCTGCGCACTCAGCTATAGGGGTCCACACGCTCAACTTCAAACTCTACCTAGGCCTCAATGCACTCAACTGCAGAGCCTTTCTTCTCCTATCTGACCCACTTCTCTTCGTTATCACTTCCCTTTTATTTGTCCATTACATCCAATATATCCCTTAGACTCTCTAAGACATTCCTGTTTATAACCCTTTTCATACAATACCATGGTCTGCGAACCATGGGTGGATCTCAAAACTGACTCAACTTTACATAAACAAGGGGCTAAAACCCCTTTGACTCCTAATCATCTGTGCGTTCTGCATCCACAAATCACAGAGACTTTACATTAATTACAAAAATGTATCAAAACTTGGGTTATTTTAACCCCAAAACTGACTCAAGGAACCCCATCCCAATAGGCCCCCAACATAAAGATCGTGACTCACCCTCGAGTCACTCGGCTAGCACTGCGATCTTACTGCTAAGGTAACCAAGCTCTACTTGGATGACTGTGACTTCAGACACGCTCTGAGTTGTTGCCTGCTTGACTTCCTCAACTAATTTGTCTGTAGCTAGTCTTTCTATGGCCAGTCTCATCGTCTGTTGTGTATGATTCAACCCTTTAAGCTTATCCTGGATGGTTGTCGTGACTTGATAAGCCTCTTCCAACCATGGCTGCAGCCTGGCCTTCACCAAGGCCTCCTTCTTCTGCGCTTCTTCCACCTGTGCAAGGAGCTACTTACCCTCCTTTAATTTGGCTAGGCGTTGTGCTGGTGCTATGGAGCGTGCAGTCGCCCTGACGTCATCATACTATCGATGTAGCTCCCTGACCTCAGTATTCAGCATCTGCAAGTTCAAGTCTTCTTACAGTTTGGTCACTAACTCCATTTCTTGCTCAAACAATGTCGTACAGTCACTAACTGTGGCATCTAGGGTGGCCATTCCTTCCTTTATAAGCATTTTTTTAATGGGTATAGACCCTCCTAGCCATAGATAACCATCGTCACCAATGTGAGCAGCTGGCACAAACAGATTATGTTGATGGGGATGTGGTGATAATGGGGCACCCATAGCAGATTGAGTAACCCCGAGTTCTCCACACCATGGACCCATTCCTCCATTTCCAATGCGGTAACACCTGACTCCACGTAGTATATGTGCCTCATGTCCTTATCTGTCACTAAGTGTAGAAATATAGCATTATCTACGAGGTCCAAATCCTCCATTTTCAACAGTTGGATCCACGTGAGCCGCGGACCTTCAAAAGGGACCTGCTCTGGTAGTAGGGGCGTGGAAATGGTGAACTTC
Organism: Pinus tabuliformis; assembly: GCA_031772625.1. NCBI lineage: Eukaryota > Viridiplantae > Streptophyta > Pinopsida > Pinales > Pinaceae > Pinus > Pinus tabuliformis. The sequence goes on from CM062811.1 coordinate 1,226,194,793, forward strand.
TCAGAATCAGAGTCCTTCGGGACCTTCACCTTTCCCTTTCGCGGAGGGATATACTCGAGTAGATTCATTATAGTTTCCACTCCTTCAATGTCAATATCTTTTGTTCCCTGGCCCTCTTCCACCTCCAGGTCCATGACTTTCTCCGACTGCTTGTCTTTCTTTTGTTTTGCTTGTGCTGTAGAATGATTTCTTGGTGACTCATGCATCGGTACTGGATTTTTCTGCTTGTCCTTCTTCGTTTTTTCTATTTGGGTTTCTCTGGTAGGCATAGGCTTCGGCCTAGGCGACCTCTATTGGGTTGTGTTATATTCTTTCCACGACTAACCCACATAGTTAATCGGGGGGTTAGAGGGAGGGCAGAGCCCCCCTTCGTTGCACCAATTATGTACCAAGGGGGGGTCATAGGGGGTTTGAGGTGTACTCGTAACCCCACTTTATGGGATCCAGGGTAGTGCCCTGGAAAATTTTGGTTTTGGACCTTATGTTAGGTTCGGCGGACCCACCTATGGTTTTGTGCATGATTTTCGCACATGTTTTTGGGCGTGATGGTTTTCGGTCCATGGTTTTGGACGCGATGGTTTTTCGATCCATGGTATTGGATGCTTCGGCATGTATAAATATGTATTGTAACATTGAAAGGAACATAATGAAAAATCAAGCCGGTAGTCCCGATTTTGGGATCCAAGGGAAAATCTCTGTGTATATGTGTTTTATGTGTTATGCTCTCGCATTGTTTATTTTCTATGTTTTAGAATTCGTATGTAGGTAATTTCTGTACAAGGTTAAAACCTACAACCTCGACACTGTAGGCACAAGAACCGAGGCTTCCATACTTACCATTTCCGTGGCAGCTCCCTTAGAGGCAACATCACCACCAGTACTCATAGTTTCTGCAAGACTTGGGCCAAGAATTTTCTCTAGGATAAATTTCTGGTTCAGCTCAGACAACTTAGCAAATGTAGGGATCACAACTAAATCCTCCCAATACGATCGGTTCATAGGCAACAGACAACAAATCTCACTAGAAATTCTGAGAGCACAAAGTGTTCTCTGTTGGATCGACATGCATAATTTATAGGGAGTTTTGACTTCAAATCCAACTGTTCCCCCCAATTTCTGATAATAAATGTTGTTTTGGCGACATATATTTAAATATTTTTGACTTAAATGCTGCCATCCCGCTCCCCTTAACCTTCTTCTGGTCATCAAGTCAAGAATAGTGACTCCAGTGTTCACGTTCCTGCTGTATTGTGTGGTACTTCCCTCCATGGCGTAGCTTCATGGATTGCATTTCCATCATTGTCCGCGCAGCTTATGTGCTGCGTTGTCCTCCAAACTTGGTAGTGTAGTTTATAGTCCCGCGCTTCCTTGCAACTGCCTGGAGCACTAAGACTATCCTGCCACCATATAGTCATTGCGTAGGATCCCCTGTATACAACTTCAATCTGTTCCCATTGACTCTTCCCATAAAAGGTTCCCCATTTAGCTTCGCACGCTGAACTGCGCCTCCATCTATAATTTCTTTGATAATATATGGCCCTGGCCAATGCATCTAGAATTTTCTCGTAAACTTAGTGAATTTACTATCCTTTTTTCCTGAGGAGAAAAACATAATTTCATTAATTGGTGAAACTACATGTTGTAGATGCCCTTAAGCATATGCAATATCTTAGTGAATTTACTATCATATAATAGGACAAGATCATTTACCTTGAACGTGTGAAGCTTGATGTGGTGATCGTGCCATGTCTTCTCGCATTCCTTCTATACTTGCTGATGAAATCCTACCAAAAATCAATCCTCTTCAAGCTCCATCAGCTGCATGAGTCATTCTTCCAAGGCCTCACAATCCAGCATACTTGTGAGAGCTTCTATGCATAGACTAGGCACAATATACTCCATCGAAATTACAGCTTCGACACCATATACCAATCTGAACGACGTTTTCCTTGTCAGCTTCTTGCAAGTAGTCCTATAAGCCCATAGCACTGCGGGTACGTGCACATCCTAGTCATTTCGTTGCGTGTTGCAGATATTTGTCAGCGCATTCTCCAAAATCTTGTTGAAGGCTTCAATGGTGCCATTGGCTTGTGGGTGATACGGTGTACTCTTCTAATGGTAGACTTGGAATTTGTTAGTCAGGGCGCTAATCGTTTCATTCAGAAAGTGTGTACCTTTGTCACTCATCAACACTTTCGGGCAGCCAAATCTAGTTAAGACATATTCAAACAAAAAAATTGTTGTCGTAGCCCTTGTATAGTCCTTAATCGGTTGTGTTTCTGCCCATATGGTAAGATATTCTGTCGCGGTGATGATATAGTGCCCACCTGTCTTCTTTCCTGAGGGATGAAATGGTCCAACAAAATCAATCGCCCATTTCTCAAATGGCTGCAAAGATACTTGAGGATGCAATGGAAACTCATCCCTTCATGATGGTCTGCCTATTCTCTGATATGCATCACATGCCTTATAATACGCCTTGGAATCCTTGTGCAGCGTTGGCCACCATAGACCTGCGCGCAAAATATTCTACGCAGTCGCCTTTCCTGCATAATGACCTCCCATAGCCCCTCCATGAGCTTCAGCGAGAATGCTATCCCTCTCAAAATTTGGCACATATCTTCGCAATATTTCATCTGCACCCATCTTATACAGATGTCCCGTAATAACTGAAAAGTCTACCGCATGCACTACTAATTCCTTCTTTTGTTGACTTGTATACCCTTTTGGTGCCATCCCCGTAGTCAAGAAGTGAATAATATCTGCAAAATGATTATCCACTACACGCACCACAAAGAGTTGCGCATTTGGCAACCCTTCCTCCAGATTATTGGGCTCCTCTCCTGTTTCGATTCGCAACAGATGATCAGGTCCTACATTTAACCTCCCTGGCTTCACAATTACTTCAAAGTCATACTCTTGGAATAGTAGCAACCATTTGCAGATCTTCCCCCCCAACACAGGCTTATTGACCAGGTATTTCAAAGCAGAATGATCTGTGTACATTTTGAAATGCCCTCCTAATAGATAGTGCCTGAATTTCTATAGTGCGTACACCATGGCCAATCCTTCATGCTCAGTCGTTGAGTAATTCTTCTCGGCCTTTGATAATTTCCTACTCGCGAAGGCTATAGGATGGTCCATTTCTCCTTCACCAGTTTGCATTAACACTGCACCCAACGCAATGCAAGAGGCATCCACATGTACGTGAAATTCCTTTTTCCAATAAGGGAATACCAAGATCGGCACGGTGACCATATTTTCTTTCAATACATCTAAGTTGTGCTCACATTCTTCATCCCAACAAAATTTTGCATCCTTCTTCAATAGCTTCTCCATAGGCGTGGTAATTTGAGCATATGCTTTGATAAATTTTCTGTAATATCCCGTATGTCCCAGTGTCACGCACAACTGCTTAACATTCCTTGGGGCCTCCAAATTCACAATTACTGCAATCTTTGCAGGGTCCACCATTAGCCCTTGCTTGCACACCATGTGACCCAACAAGATTCCAAAGGGAACACAGAAGATGCATTTCTTCAAATTCAGCGCGATCTGGTATCTGCGACACGTATCCAACATCAAGCACAGACTTGCTACATGGCGCTTTACTAATTTGAACATTATCAAGTCATCAAAGCACACTTCCAGGAACTTATGAATGAACTCCTAGAATGTTGCGATGACTACACAAGAAAAGATTGCAAGCGCATTCCTGAGTCCAAACGACATCACAGTGTATTGAAAACAACCCCACTCCATCGCGAAGGTCATTTTTTTCCTATCCTCAAGCGCGATCTTGATCTAATGATATCTAGAGAACCCGTTAGTAAAAGAGTGGGCCTCCTGCCCTCCAACATTGTATAATACTTCATCGGTAAATGACGTTGGGAATGGGTCATGGATACACACATCAATAAGCTTTCGCAGGTTTACACAAATCCTTATTTCACCCTTTTGTTTCTTCTCCTGAACCACCATCGGGCTCACCCAATCAGATTCTTCAACTGGTTCTATAATGCCTACCTCCAGCATCTTATCCAACTCCTGGTGAACCTTTTCCTTGTACTTAGGATTAAGGTGATACGACCTTTGTTTAATAGGCTTCGCGTTCGACTTCAGAGTGATCTTCATAACGCACAAATCGCCAATTATTCCCTTCAAGTCCGAAAAATTGGTAGGGAAGAGATCATGATATTTGTGGAGTAACTCAACAACTTTATCCACAGTAGCGTCATCCCAATAATCTCCAATCTTTGAAAACTTTGGTTCTGCTTCAGTACCAATATTTACTTGCTTTGTCTTCAACGACGTGGTGATGTTCGAGTTGTCTATTTATGGGCCCTGGACTTTGCGATGCCCTTCTGCCTCTGGAATGTTAATGTTTCTCAGGTCTTTATCCTCCTCTTCAGTGGTCACATTATAGCACTCCAGCGCATGGCGCAGCTAGGTGCTCCAGTCTGGTTGGACCCACTCCATAGGTTCTTGTGGCGTTCGGAAGATAATTGCCTTAATCTCTTGTAGAGCTTCATTGATACTTGTGAATCCATCTTCAAAGCTGAAGGTCAATAAGAACCCTTCCCTCAATATATCCCACTCCGTGGTGCCATGGCAGAGCTCCGTTTCTAGATACCAGTTCATGGGAATGGTGTCCAAAGTATGGCAAAAGATGTGTACCCATTTTGGCTGTGGTTCTGTCCCCCAAGATTTAGTCCATTTGGGTAGGCAATCGCGCGGATCATCCTTCCCATTATATTTTTCAGTCAATCGAGTGTTAGGACGTCCAAACCGTAATCTCATCATTCTTCTGTAATCTCTCCATCCAGCAAAACTATCTTTATGTGTACCCCACCATCATGTAGGCGTAGTGCACAGTGCCAAATCTAATGCTTGGAAGCGGTGATCCTTAGGGACTTCATGCTCAAATTCATCCAAAAATATATACACATCAGTTAAACCATCATAATCGGGTAGTTTCCTTACCTCTGACGAAACACAGTGCAACGACTTCGTCATCATATTGCATCACAGTGTGGATACTTCATGCAGCCGATTCTACCAATGTTCCAACTCTTCGTCTGAATCAGAGGTGCAAGAAATCTCCTGGTCCCATGCAATCCGTCCATCTACCATCGAGTTGATCCAGTCCTGGTCTGGCACTATTATTTTGTAGATTTGATCCAGTTCATCGTCACTTTCTTCATAATCGCGGACTAGTTCAGTATAACGCGACCCTTCTGTAGGGTCCAACGGAACTACAACCTAAAGCGATTTCCTTTCAAACGACATTTTCCTCTTCTTCAAATTGATGACCCCATTCCTATCAATGGCCCAATCAATTCCCAGCAGTGCGGGGTATGGATTACTGTCACCAATGATATCTATAACTTCAAAGTCGGCCATCACGCTCGCACCCTCTATATCAATTGTTACTCCATATAACCATCCCATAGGGATGATCTTCTGATGGTTTACCATTCTAAGCTGAATCGGAGACCACTACAGCGCAGGTCTCCCCATTCTTTCCCATTTTTGTTTTGGCAAAACGTTCGCATCGGACCCCAAGTTCAAGATGACCTGGTCCATCTCATAATCACTTATCTGCGTGGTGAGCCTCATCTCACGCCCTATTCTTGCCTTATGTTTGCCAATTTTTTTGACCACCCGGTGTCTATCAGGGACCTTATCTTTGTTGGAGTATTTATTTATTAACTCCTGTAGGCCTTCCACAGATTTGCTATCACGCAACAACTTTATGCAGGTCTCCAAAAATGTAGTAAGCACAGAGGGATCAATCTCTGCATGTGCATTGGTTTCTTGCACCTTGTCCTGACTTTCTGAGGTGGACGCCTCAGCGAAGCTTTTCTTGGCCTCCATAAATGTTTCCTTCACGCGATTCAGATCAAAACCCACTTCCTTCTCTAGGGCCTTGCAGACCCATCCATCTTCTTCAGGTTGTTTACCTTTATCATTGCTAGTTGTTATTCCACTCCTTAGCACTATATTCACACTTTGATCCTCCTCGCGGGGCTCATCTCTCATCATCTGTAAGTTCTGCATAGGTTGTTGAGGTTGCACTTTCTTCTCTTTCATTTTAGCTATCATCACTAGGCATTCTTCTATGGTATGGTCAAATCGGCTGCAGTATTGACATGATGGATGTGTTTGATTCCGACAGTCTTGCGCATAGTGCCCTGACATTCCACAGTTATAGAAGATGAGATGACCACAACCTCTACCAGGTCCTCCTTCTCCTCAGCCTCATCCTCTTCCCTGATAACCTCCACGCACCCCTCCGATGCCCTGATCTGGAGGCCCAGTTGCTACTTGCATCCTGTAAGTAGGTTTTCTTTCCATTATCATTTCATAGCTTTGACACTGGCGATCATCGTGGCCCATCGATTTGCATAAGTTACAGAACAATTTTTGGGGTGTCTGAACGAACTTTTGAAGAAAATGATAATTATTCATCACATGTTTTCTAGCAACCTGACAACTAACGCACCATAGCGTAGCCCCCATGCTTGGCCCTACTAGGGCTTCCGGCTTCAGGGGAATGGGTCGCCCTCCTGTAATATAATTTTCGAATATGGGACAGTGGTCTTTATCCTGCCCCTGACTCTTACACTTCAGACACAAGACTTACGCGTGCAGCGCTGGTTTAGTCTCCTTGTCTTTCTTCAAGCTCTGCAGTTCTAAGAAGAGGCTTTGTAACTAAGAGTGGATCTATTGTACCCCCAAGGTCGCATCTTGAATAGGCGTTGCATGCAACCTCGTCATGATTTCCAAGGCTTATGCCTGTGTTCCTATCTTCTGTTGTGACAAAGCAATTCTCAGGTGGGGCAGAAGCAAAGCTATAAACCATTCGTGACGCTGACCATCTGTGAGCTGTATGTTAACTTCTAGAATTTGACACTTCAACCTTTGATCTAATTCCCAAGGTGTCTCATCAACCCTCATCATGATTTCCTTAAATCAAACTACTGACTGTGAGACATGTTGACACCTAATCCTCTGCGATTGGGTGAATTTGGAATGTGAACAGTCATCAAGAAGATGAATTGATCAGTCACATTCATGTATATAACAATATCTACCTAATGAAATAAATGAATCAGTTTTTCTACCAAGTCTGGAGTTACTCCTGGTCTGACATGGTATCAGAGCCAAGTTTAAAAATAGTTGTAACTCCCTTCAGTTTTGCTACTGTGGGTTGTACGCTGGCCTGAGCTCTATCCTCAAACGCCTCTGTCATTCTGTCCACTGAGCGCTCCTCTGCCTCTGTCCTGAAATGATTTGCCACTGCCATATTCCCTTCTGTCCTGATGATGGCCTGTCCGAGCTCATTTCGCTTCTATGCTAAAATCTCTGTCGAAACTCTGCAAATCTCATTCATTCCTGAATACATCCGTTGAAGCGTGTCACTGCATGATGTGCTGAAGGGGTCGTATTCTGTGTTGAGACATTTGTTGAGACATTGTGTTGAGGTGTTGCGGTGTTTGGATGATCGACATCAGACCTGCTGCTTTGTTCGATTCCATTGGCATTCTCATCAATTTTGGCTGCCGTCGCTGCGTCTTGAACGCCGAACAGCGATTGAGGAATTTGTTCAATTCTAAGCGGCATTAATGCTATTGCTTCAGGGGTTGCCTCATCCATTTCTGTAGTCATCTTCTCCTGCATACCCGTGGTTCTTTGCGCCCTGGTTCGAAGCGTGGTGGTCTGACACCTAATCTTGATTCTTTGCGCCCTGGTTCAAAGCGTGGTGGTCTCTGTCGACAATGCTGTAGTAATTAAGGCTCTCGAACTGCACAAGATAAAAAGTCGGCAATGGGCTATATTCATTACTTCAGCAATAAAGGGTGAAGGCCTGTTGTGAAGGATTGGATTGGTTAAGCAATACGCTTAAAGCTGGCGGGAGATAATTTTTAATATGAATTTTCTCAATGATACGGACTATCCTAAAATGCGTCCCATATATAACTGTTCATATATATGCGTGTGAAAAGTTGTCCAAACGTGTAGCTTTAATTGCAAAAGAAAATTTTGATAGATCTTTTGGAGTTGAGGCTATCCTGCAGTGCTCCTCCTTTTTCAGATAATGGTGCTGACAAAGACCTGAATGCTGTATGCGTTGTTCTTTTTTTTTAGATAGCGGTGTTTCAGAACGAGGCTATCGTGCAGTGCTCCTTTTTTTGAGATAATGGTGCTGACAAAGACCTGAATAGCTGTATGCAGTGTTCTTTTTATTTGAGATAGCGGTGCTCAATTAATTTGTTGTGGCTTATATTATAGCGGTGCTGAATTAATGCGTGGTTTATATATGTTTTGAATGCGCTGTCCCATTGAACTGTGGCTTGAATGATGTTGACCAGCGTTTGAGTTTTGGACGCCTGATGATTGACCAGCATATATATATATATATTCACCATCTTGCTTGAGAAAATTTTTGGACACTGTTTGAATAGTTTGTAGATATGGAATATGGTGGATATATTATATGAGGATCCTTGGAGGGATTTGAAGAAACAGTACATAAAAGTGTTTGAAATTTTTTTTGCCCTTTTGAGTACAATTTCACTGTATATCAGCAGAAGTATTTTTTTACATAATGCATTCAATCATCTCTATGGTAGGAATAGTTCTCACTGGCAAGGAGAACTATCCTGAATGGTCCCGGATGATAAAACACACCCTCATCTTCAATGAGTTGTGGAAGGGAGTGTGTGTCGGAGAAGGAGAAAATGACCCAGTGCAGCCTACATCAAACAAAGAGCTCGTCATTTGGGAAAACAAGAACAGCAAAGCCTATGCATTAATCGCAGCATCTGTAAATGAAGAAGTAAGTCGCCATATTTCATCATATTCAACTGCCTTTGAAGCTTTACAAAAGCTAAAAGAACTCTATGACTCACATTCTGCACTTGAAGTTGTTCAGCTCATGATTAAACTCTTCACTCTTGAACTGAAAAATAATGATCCTCTTGCTCTTGCATCTGAAGTAAAGTCTATAATGCATGATATTAAATCCACTAAGGTTGAGCTGGATATCCCTCTTATTGCTTTTCTCAAGGCACTCTATCCTACTTACTCCAATTATCTTGAGTCTCTACAAGCAAATGGAAATCTTAAAGATATAACCTTTGATTCTCTTGTGAAAAAGTTTGCTGAAAGAGAGAAAGCCTTTGGAAAGAAGACAGTCCCTGAATCTTCTGAAGAGACTGTTTGCCTTGCTCATAAAGAAAAGCATCATGCTCAAGATTCTACAAGAGGAAGAGGTGGACGAAGAGGAAGAGGAAGATACTTCAGAGGCAGGGGGGGCAGACATTCTCAAGGAGAAAAGGCAGACTTACATTGCATTCGTTGCAAACGAAATGGATCACATGATGCTTCTACATGCAAGCTACCATGGGACAAAATTGAGCAGAAAAGAAACCAGCAGAAAGGTAAAACTGATGATACAGACAAAGGTAAAGCACCTGAATCCGCTCACTATATTGAGGCACAATGTAACATTGGAGTAAATGAAGATTTGTTTAATGCTTCACTTACTTCTTCGAAAAATGATTGGTTGCTTGATTCAGGAGCAACCTGTCATATGACTCATAGAAAATATTTTTTTGAAGATTTCACTGACAATGTTGATGGAGCAGTATACTTTGCAGATCAGTCAAAAATCAAGCCATCAGGGCTTGGCACAATCAGGCTTAAACTGCCTGGTCTTCCAGACTTTCTTCTGGATCATGTTCTATATCTCCCACAGCTCAAGAGAAACTTGCTATCCTTGGTCCACATCCGCCAGCAAGGTCACTCCATTCATATGTTTGATGGCAAGCTTGAGGTAAGAAAAGCATCTAACCACTCACTTGTCATGAGGGGAATAGAAGAAGAAAGGCTTCTCAAACTGCAAGGAACCTCTACTCATGCACAACATTTCTCATATATTTCTCATCATGAAGAAGGTACACTTCCATCAAGTTTATTATGGCATGCTAGATTTGGACATTTAAACTATGACAGTCTCCGCTTATTGAAGAAAAATGGTGTTGCTGGTTTGCCTACAATTCCTAGGAAACATAAGCAATGTGATGCTTGCATTCTAGGAAAGCATAGCAAACAGTCTTTTCATGATTCACATTCAAGAGCACATAGGAAGCTTGAACTCATTCATTCAGATTTATGTGGTCCAATGCATGTTCCTTCTGCAAATGGAAATAAATATATCATGACATTTATTGATGATTACACCAGAATGTGTTGGGTTTATTTATTGAAGAACAAATCTGATGCTTTTCAAACATTCAAGAATTTTCATAAATGGATTGAAAATGATGCACAATCTCATATTGGGTCTATTCGCACTGATAATGGAAAAGAATATACATCAAATGAATTTGAACACTATCTTCGCCAACATGGGATTAAACATCAAACAACTGTGCCTTATAATCCCCAACAGAATGGTGTAGCTGAAAGAATGAATAGAACAATCTTGAATATGGTACGATCCATGCTCTTTTTCAAAAATGTAAAGATAATGTTTTGGGCTGATGCTGTTCTATGTGCTGCATATATAAAGAATAGATGTCCATCTAATGCTATAAGAAACAAGACTCCTTATGAATTGTGGTATGGACATGTTCCTTCGGTAAAACACCTCAGGATCTTTGGTTCCACCTGTTATGCTTTGATACCAAAGGTACATAGAAACAAACTTGGTGCTAGAAGTCGTAAGTGTATCTTCCTGGGGTATTCGAACACCTCTAAAGCATACCGCCTCTATGATGAAGTAAATAAAAAGTTTGTTGTATCTAGAGATGTCATTTTTCTGGAATCATCCAAATCTGACAATGTTGTTGAGCGGCAACTTGATCGCTTGGATAGATTCGCAAAAACAAAATCATTTCAAGAATTTGATAATCAGATTCCACATCTTGAAGGGGGGATTCCTATACTAGATCAACATGTGGAATCTTCTTCTGAAGAACAATCTCCCCTGCATGAAACTCCAACAACGGATGATGCTTTAAGTGATGTAATTGATAGAATTGGGAGACTCAATCTTGATTCAGTCCCAACTCAATCAACAGAGCAGCCTGGACCATCTCAAAAAGGTCCCCCAAAGTGGCTGACAAAGACACTTGAAAGTGTTCATCCTGATGAAATTGGAAAAACAGGAAATAGAAATTCAAATCGACAAAATGGAGGTGATGTAGATGACTCTAATTCACCTGTTGATATGGATGTTACTTATGATTGTGAATTGAACTTGTCTACAAATTTTGAGCCAACTTCCTTTAAAGAAGATGCTTCTCATGATGAATGGAAAGAAGCGATGAAAAAGGAGTATGATGCCCTCATAAAGAATGGCACTTGGAAGCTGGTTGATCCTCCATTTGGAACCAAACCAATTGGCTGCAAGTGGGTCTACAAGAACAAATACAAAGCTGATGGCTCACTTGACAAGCACAAAGCTAGGCTTGTGGCAAAAGGCTTTGCACAGAAGGAAGGGGTCGATTATGAGGAAACTTTTGCTCCCACAACAAAATGGGCCACCATCTGGACACTCTTTGCACTAGCTGCTCAGAACGGTTGGAAGCCCATCAAATGGATGTAAAAACTGCATTCTTGAATGGAGATCTAAAAGAGAATGTTTTTATGTCCCAGCCTGAAGGATTTGCTGTGAAAGGACATGAACATAAAGTATGCAAACTTGTGAAGTCCTTATATGGCCTCAAACAAGCACCACGAGCCTGGTATGAAAAACTAACTGAGCATCTTCTGAAACTCAACTTCAATCATTTTGATCTTGATGATGCAACTTTATTTGTCAAGAAAGTTGGCAAAACAGTTGTATATCTTATGGTATATGTAGATGATCTTTTAATGACAGGGAACAATGAAAGCTATATTGCATCCATAAAGAAAGAATTAGGAAAAAGTTTTGAAATGAATGATTTGGGCTATGTTCATTACTATCTTGGCATTGAAGTAACCCAACATCCAAAATCCATATTTCTTTCTCAAAAGAAATACATTGGAGATTTGTTAAACAGATTTGGCATGACAGAGTGCAATCCTCTTTCTACTCCAATGGAACAAAACTTAAAGCTCACATCTATTGAAGGAAAGGAATTTGAGGATGCAACAAGGTATAGACAGCTTGTAGGAAGTCTCATCTACCTCACTACTACCAGACCAGACATTTCATTTACTGTTGGAATCCTCTCCAGGTTCATGCAAAAGCCTTGTGAGGGACATTGGTCTGCTGCAAAAAGAGTTCTAAGGTACTTGAAGGGAACTCAAGACCTTGGAATCAAGTATACACAGGTGGACGACTTCAGCTTGATTGGATACTCTGATTCAAACTTCGATGGAGACAAAGAAACTGGAGTATCTACTTCAAGATATGCTATGAGTCTTGGATCAGGAGCTGTCTCTTGGAGATCACGCAAACAATCAGTTCCAGCAGATTCCACAACAGAAGCAGAATATGTGGCAGCAGCTGAAGCAACGAAATAAATTGTGTGGCTCAGGAAAATTCTTGAAGATTTGCAGGTAAAACAAGTACAATCAACTCCACTCATGATTGACAACACCTCTGCAATAAAGTTGGCCAAGAACCCAAAGTTCCATGATCGTACAAAGCACATCAATACTAAATATCATCTGATCCGACATCATGTTGAGGCCAAAACAATCCATCTCTGTCATTGTTCCACAAATGAGCAAATTGCAGACATCTTCACCAAAGCGCTTGGAAGAGAAAAGCTTGAAAGATTCAGAACGATGCTTGGACTCACCAACATCCCTTCAGATTAAGGGGGGGGAATGTTGACACCTAATCCTCTGCGATTGGGTGAATTTGGAATGTGAACAGTCATCAAGAAGATGAACTGATCAGTCACATTCATGTATATAACAATAGCTACCTAATGAAATATATGAATCAGTTTTTCTGCCAAGTCTGGAGTTACTCCTGGTCTGACAAGACAGACTTAGGCTTACTAAACTCCTTGTTTAAATCCACCCTAGTCTCTGCTAGTGATGCAAGAGGATTATCAGAACAAAACTTAATATACAAAGTCGGCGCGCGATCTTGTAGAGTGGTAACCAATTGTTCATTTTTTATATTGTCGTCAGTAATCTATTGCGCGGTCCACACAACATTCGCAACAAACCAAAACTGCTTTGTATCTTCACTCCCTATGCCTTTGAAAATCGACAGCTTCATGGTGTTCACCATTTTGAATGGTAGGGGTGGAGGTAGATGTGTGGAAGAAGGTGTATGTGGTGGAGGCGGAGGTGGAGGCGAACTGGATGGATGATTTATTCAAGGAAACCCCTAAGTGATTAGCTGAACAGCGCTTCGCAGCGGAGTTCGTTCCGCCTCTTCGTTGTCACTTAAAGGAGGTCCAATCAATGGACTATACTCTGGTCCTGATCATTCACAATTAATAAAGAGTCTCCCACTTCGCGTAGCTACGAAAATCAAAGTAATGGCATCACCCATTTTTTACATAACAAAATTTTAATCCAACTATTCAAATATCTTAAATACTTCCCTTGCAATCCCTTAAAAAATATTTTCTCTACTTCACTGTAGCTGACTAAGGTATCAACTATAAATTCTGTAACAAATCCTCCTATAATTTGATCGAGTCAATGATTGATAGCCTGCATGATCTTGTTTTCAGAAGCTTCTAACCGTCGCACTAATTCTGGAGTCCACACTATAAGATTATCGAGCTTCCAACTTCCTTGATTGTCTGTCAATTTAGCCAACCATATAGTTTAATGGGGAAGGTGCAAAAGAAGATCTTGTGGATCTCTATATACAGATACATGTTCAACCACTACTCCTTTGACAGGCATGGATTCCTATTTTCTTGCGCTGTGAACTCGTAAATTTTCCGATCCAACCACTTTTCAATTTCTTTCTTGGTCAGATTCCAATGAACACCTCGGTCCTAGCAACATAAACATTTGTTGGCTTAGGGGTCCTAAACCAAGTTCAGAGTTAGTTGCGCCAACCAACAAATCCCTACACTACTAGCCCTTTCGGCAACAGCCCATGTAGCGCAGGCTACAGTCTCACCCAAAACAGTATGGGGGGATGCAAGAACCAAGTTTCTGCATCCAAAGACTAGTGTGATGTCTTCTAGCTCTTCATATCTGCCTTCATGCAAATCGATAAACTCTCAGGGAACACTACTGTAACTCTGTCAAAATGGTCTTTAGACTTCCATGAAGGACTAGGATCGGTCTTTGTGGATCTTTAACAGTCAATCTATATACTTACATGCATCAGAAAGCAATCCTAAATTAGGGTTCACGCAGATTTACTTAAGTTATTCGTAAACATTAGAAAATGCATCAAAGTCTTCACCAAAACACATAAACATGCATTGTGTACATCATTAACAATTATTCAGTAGAATCACGCAACATTCAACCAATATTTCATAAACCACATCATTAATCGACAACATAAAACATTAACATCAATAAACAAAATTACAAAATAATTCTTTGAAAACCATATTTATTGATCTTCAATTCAGGATTACAGACTCAAAACTACCCTGCACACTCAGTTGCATGGGTTCGCGCACTCAGCTGCAGACTCTACTTAGGCCTCTGCGCACTTTACTGCAGAGCCTTTTTTCTCCTATCTGACCCACTTCTCTTTGCTATCACTTCCCTTCTATATGTCCATTACATCCAATATATCCCTTAGACTCTCTAAGACACACCTATTTATAGTTGTTTTCATACAATCCCATGGTCTGCAGACTATGGGTGGATCTATAAACCGACTCAACTTTACATAAACAAGGGGCTTGTTAGGGTCCTATAATAATAGGATTCATAATTTTGAATTGTCTATGGTTAGTCTTGTAATATTGTACATACTTTTGCTTTCTGCAAATGTTTTCCATATTAAAAATTAAAAAATATAAAGAGGGTATGTCCTAAAAGAAATATCAAAGGACAAAAAGAATAAGAAAAGATCAAAAAAGTGAAAAAATATGAACCCCAAACAAAAACAGATCATGAAAGTGTGCAAGTCTAAGTGCCACTGCTTTTTACTTTACTATGCAAAATAATGGTTGTGTGCAGCTTGTCATAAATGCCACAGCCCATGATAGTCAAACTGTTTAATCTTGACTACTTCATGCTTTAAATTTCATGTTTATAGATAGAGAATAAAGATCTAGCCAAATTGTTTAATCTTGGCAAATCAGTAGTTAGGTAGAGAAATAAAATGTGCTCATAAGCTTAATCTGAGCCATTGGAAGATATAAGGTTAGAATTAGATAGTTTGCTTTTCAAAAGAAAAAGGAAAGAAAGGGTCTGCTAGTCTAAATGCACCCAATAAAGTGAAGAAAAAATGTTAGGGTAAGTAAAGGGTAAGTAGAAGAAAGGTTGGAGAAGTACAAGGTTGATTGAAGTATAAGCACATTTATCATGCTTAATCCTATGTTTCAGTGTGCAGGAGCAGTTTTGAAAGTGAAAGGATGTTCACAAGTTGATTTGGTTAACTTCCCCTCATTTCATTTCACCCCCCACTACATACTTACTAATTTCCCCACTATCCCATCATTTCCTAAGAAAATACCCTTTTCCCTTCATTTTGACCCTTACCCCTTGGTTTCACACATTTCCCTAGCAAATTACCCTCCAAGGTCATTTCCCAACCCAAAACCCCTTTTCCCTAGTGTGAAACCCATTCCCCTTGAAAAAATACCCTTTCCCCTCATTTTAACCTTGTTTCATCAATTTCAACCCTTTTCCCTAGTCATCCCCTTTGAAAAAATCATTTTCCGCTTATTAATTTCCCTATTTCACACAAAAAACCCATAAAAACCCTTATCCTAAGTTTAAATTCCCCCCCCCCTCCGCATTACTTTATTAACTCCGTCATTCATACATTTCCCGACAAAACCCCTAAAACCCATTTAACCCATAAAACCCCTTTTAGCCTATGTTTTGTCTCCCTCTCGCTTTATTTAAATTAACTACGGAAATTCACATTTTCCCGATACAAAACCCGTTTAACCCACCCCCTTGGTGTGGTTAAATAAATCCCGCGCAGTTAACCCTGGTGCCACTCCATAAACGCGTGCATTATACTTTTAACCCGCACCACTTATTCATTAAATAATTACAAATTAAGTGTAATTATCCCCCAGGCCCCGCTAATCTCTGCCTAACTGCCCTTCGTGCATCTTGACCACGCGATAGCCGTTAGATCTATCACCCCCAGATCTAACGGCGCGCATCCATATCACGTTCATTTCTTTTCCGAGCTTTAAAGGCCCGAGAGCACGCGAGATTCGTGGTTTTGCTCGGGCCCCTTTTGGCTACGTGGCAACACCGGGTGAACTTGCGTGCTCTCATGAAAATACCGCCCGATGGCCAAAAGCGGTGCGATGGCCCCCTAAACCACCTTCTCGCCAAAAGGCGAAACCATCACTGTTCATATTATGAATTTCCGCGTCAAATTTATCTGTCACCCATTAAAACGCCAAAGACACTCATTTTCGCTCTTTTCGCTTGTTTTTCACTAAAAACCCGCCTTAACCATTTACACCACCCTCAGCCTCTACGACCAGATTTCACCGTGGATTACCTCCCGAACACCTTCTGGAATCCTTCCACAGTTATTCCCAATTCAAATACGGCCTTTGGTCACCTCCTCTCAGACCTGGATTTTATTAACGAATTGTTGTATTTCGCAGGTAATTAGAAGACGAGAAAGCTTGGATAAACAGTTTTGATACTAGTCACAAAACTTGTTTACTTCGAGATTTGAAAGGAAATCTATTCAAAAGCCTTTATTCAGAAGAAGAAGACAATTATCACAGAGCAGAAGAAATCATTCACACAGAGACAGTAAATGTTAAAACAGACAATTTACACAGAAAAAGTTAAAACAGAGGAAGCAGATAAAACATACAGTTGAAAGACAAACAGATGAAACATACAGAAAGATAATCAATATCCCACTACCAGATGCTGATACATGTGAAAAACTAAATGATTTAATGTTGAAATACACAGTAAAAATTTGAAATGTACAGTAAAAGTAAAAAGCACAGTAAAGGATATTGACATGTCAGTGAGGTCAAAGTGTATCAGATTAAAGTGTATCAAATGAAAGGTCATAAGTAAATATGACATCCAGCGTGAAGACCAAACAACCAAGCATCTTAAAGGGAAAAATATCAGAGACTAAATGCAAGCAGAACCTAAATAACAAGGATAGCAAACAGCAGTTCAATAGTTGTCTCTATCTTCTTACATGAAGATATTTCCTTTTCTTAGATTAGTTCTCAATGCAATTTGAGATATTTTGTAAATTCTTTTTGTATAAATACTTCACAATTCGAAGTATTTAGTGTGGATTGCTATACATTTATAGAGTTATTTTAATCTTAAACCTAAGGGTTATTGTACCAATTTTCAAGTCAACGGAATGGAGCAAGTAATAAAAAGATTGCACTAGAGGATTCATGAGATGAGCTATTGCAGTGAAGTATCTTCTTTGTCTGATTTTGTTACCTTCTTATGTGTTTCATAAACTTAATTTTTATCTAAATTTGAATGAATTAACTGGAAATATCACTTAGAATTTGTTTAAGTACACTCTATTTTGCACAGTTAGTCATTTATATGTTTTCCTCTGATACCCGGATTTGAGAACCCTTAATTGCTCTCCCATCCCAGTTGACCTCTTTCATTGCTCTTCATGATCCAGCCTAGGGAACCCTTAATTTCTCCCTGGATCCGATTGGAAACCATTTCACCTTCAAGCCTTTGAGATCTGTAGTAACTCCTCTATCTTGCCCTCTAGACACTGTTTTTAAAATTTAATCCAGTCTTGTTTGTCTGACATTTGACCCCATAGCCCAATCCTAAAAGACAACCCTTTTCATCTAAGTAAGTGATCCCACCACCCAAATTCAAATCAGAAGCCCAAGCATAATCATAACTAGCCTAAAATCCAATAACTAAACAAAGTTAAAACATAAAGAGAGAGCCCTCTCTGAGATTAGGAAGGCTAGGTCCTAATCTCCAAAAGTGATTTGTGGTTACCTCTATCATTTCTTTTTCTGACAAATTCGAAGAAATTTTGGAGTGTGTTGATGCCTCGAAAATCGCTGCATCAACAACAAGGATAGCCACCCGGTCCGGACCTTAAAGGCAGCTCCTTTTCCATTTGGTGTGGTGGCTCCGACTGGATATAATGGGACCAGTTTCCCAATGATTGGTAAATGGGATGGATAAATAATTGATTTTCTAATATCTAATGATAATGGATGAATGATCTAATCTAAAAGTAAATTATAAACAACTATTCTATCCCGGGAAATTGCTACTTTTAGTGTAACTTTGGATGGTCTTCATTCACAAACAGGCATATAGATGACTCTTGTTGGTAAGCAAAGATGTTTATTCATATGATAATCACTAAGCCCAAATAGTTGAATAAAGCAATCAAGCAAACATTATTACACTATTTCTCATATATATCATAGACATAGATATGAGTGAAAGAATAACAGTCCTCGGACATTCAATAGTGAAAAGTACAAGGATTGTTGTTAAAACACATATATATATTCAATGATAGCAAAATTTAAACAAATGCCAATTCACATAAAAATGACAGAAGAGCATAGATAATAGTACCATATGTTTATTCGAGTCACTCCCAATATCAATCGCATTCAAATTCCTTTTTCCAACTTAGAAACACTTCCACAAAAGGCAATAGTGCACAGATCATCAAAGCTTTCTTTGTCAAAATTCAGAATACTGGCCCAGTCTTTATAAAAAATAGATCAGAAGCACAATAGTGTGACTTCCTGATTTGAGTTTATACAAAAACTGAGGACCCTTTCCAAATGCATGAAAGGGCCTATAAATACTAATTAATCTAACTAATTACAAAATAAAAGTGCTAATTAATTGGTACAACTATGCTATGAATATCTCCTCAAAATCGGCTTGTCCTCAGTTGGCAGCATGATTCATTGTTTCGGATGATCTCCCTTCGGCTTGAGCTGGCAGATATCTAACATCGGTTGCAACTCTGGGGGGCGGCTTAGGCGAGAATTCAGTTGAGTTGAATATGTGGCATCTTGGATCTCGGGGATCATGCAACTGATAGCATCAGTTAAACATTTGAGCATAGCCCTCTGACTGTATGGCTTGATTAAGAAAAACCAAAAGGTATCCCAAGTTAAACTTTGGATGCCAGCGATTAGTCTTCCTTTCTTTTCCAACTCCTGATTGCATGTTTGTTCCAGGGCTTTGGCCGATGTTAATTTTCCTAGATTACACTGTGAAATCATATTAGACAGATAAAGAGTGTCGTTGACAAATTCAATTAAATTGCTAGTAGATAACCGACATCTTGAGGTTTCTCTTTCTGCCTTCATTAGTTGGGTCTACCATTCTAGGAACAGGATGTCTTTGTGTGACTCCAAAATTTTGGGTAGATCCAAAGCCTGTCCTTCAAGGGAGTCTTTCCAAGCAAGAAAACTGGTTAAGGTCTCATCAGCCTGTTCTAAATCCTGTCTAGCTTCAACTGATTTATCAACTATAAATGTAGTAATTTCACAAAGAGGTTCAGCCAGAGAAATGTTATGACATAGCAGTTTCAGCTGTGTAATCAATGCCTTATTGATTTGTAGAGCTTCTATTCTGAATTATGCTACTTGAGGAAGGCTCCTGAACTTTTCTACTTCTTGTGGCAGTTGAGCGATTTGCTCATCCTTAGTCTTTCTCATTTGTTCATTCATCGCCTTTAATTTGGCCACTGCTTCAGACAGTTCCTTCTGTTTCTGCACTGCACTTGAATCTATCCTCTGTTTCTCTTTGTGTAACTGCTCATTTAATTGGCTGTTTGTCTGCCGCTATTTTGGTAGTTGTTGTTCCAATTGTTCTATTTTCTGCTGTGCTTCGGACACCTACGACTGCAATGAATCAATCATTTGATCTTTTTCCTTAAGGAGACTACTCACTTCCGAGTCTTTATCCATGGTGGTTGCCGAATATGCTCTGGCATACTGGGAGAGTTGCGTAAGGTCATTGGAAGGGTTCAGTTCCTCCTTCCATACCACATTAGCCATCTCTATTTGATCTGGCAAAAGGGAAGATTGATCAAGTCTCCTCCTTTTCCTCTGTCTTTTCACCACAGCCCTGTGTTTAGGACTGTAAAAGACGTCTAGTGGTGGTATGTCTTCTACCTGTAAAACAATTTGATCGGATGGATCTTTGGGGATTATTTCTGCATCTTTACTACTGGGTAGGCCACTGGTTCCTTCCATCGGAACCGTAGTTGTGGTTGTTTCTTGACTGACTGTCACTTGGGGTATGCCGAATCCTGGTGGAGTCTCGGGATTGTTTATAATAGAGTCAAATTGTTGCCACTCTTGGAGGAGTTTGGGATCAATTTGAGTCTCTAAATCAATAACTTCATTGTCATGCTTCTTTCCTTTTTCCTGCTCTGTTTCCTGCTCTTTTCCTTTCTCCTGCTCTGTTTCTTTTTCGGGAATTTTCTCTGTAGCAGGAGACTCGTCAATACTCTTCTGCCCAGGCTCGCTTGACTTAGTTGTTGGTGTAGTGGCCAACAAGTCCAGAGGCAGAGTTTGCAACCTCTGTTCTCTGAGCCTATTGAATTCTACCAGTCCTTCATCATTATATTTCATCCTGGCTAATGTTTTAACCTTAGGCAATGATTCTGCTGAAGAAAATAAATCATCAAATTCATCTTTTTCATGGTCAAACTTAGTGAGTTTGGCCTGTTCAAGCACATTATAAGCAACCTTTCGTGGATCGAATTGCCTGCTAGGGATGGTCGCAAGATTGAGCATATTTATTTTTCCTGCCTCCTTCTCAGCATGTTTCCAATCAAGTATGGTATAAACACCACATCTTAAAGGGAATACGGGCCATAGCTACTTTTTGGAAGTCCTAAGAGTTTTGGATGTTCCAGCGGTTGTGATTTGGTAAGCTAATTCTCGTGCCAACAGTTTATCCGGTACATACAATGGGAGGACATGGGGTTTTGTGGCACTACCAAACACCCGTATATATGTGAATTTATCTTCCCCGAACCAATTTCCCACAGCAGTGAAGTCAACTTCTGCCTCCTCGGAAATCCGTGGGGCAGGCTTATCAAAAATGGCATAATAGATAGGCAACATGAAACCGTTACAGACTTGATACAAGTGGTCTTTATAATGTGCCTTCCATAACATCTGATGGTAGATGTGAATTGGCTTAGGGTCATGTGGCGTCCACCTCCACCTGAGTATCGGGTATTCGGAATTAAAACAAAGCATATCCATAACATAAGCACTGTAATAGAAGGGAGGAATAGTCCAGGTGGTTTTGCGTGAATTGAATCTAAAATCAAGAATTGCAGAGGCTAATTTATCAAACAATATATTGGCCCAATCCATGACATAACTACTAGTTGCCACTTCCATTAAAGGAACCATTTCGATATCAAATTTTGCAGAATCATGCATTCCCCATATCCTACACATCATTGCCCCAACGTAACAGTAAGGAGATGCTAAGGAATCCACGGAGTACTTACCCGATGACTCATGTTTGTGCTTTGCTGGATTCTGTCTCCACTGTCTAATCGGGGCTGATTCCGTCTCATTCTCATCTGCGAATTTCTTTAGAAAAGCTTTGTTGTATTTCTTTTCCGGCTCGGGCAAATGGTACATTTTCCTCAAGTCGTCAGGCTGAAATGAACCGAAAACTCTTCCATCAACTGTGCAAAAGGTCCTATTAGAAACAGGAATTTGTTCGACCACCCATCTGACCACATCAGTGTAAGGGAGAATTTTCTCCCGAGCTGCTATCCTGTGTAAAAATGAGTCAGCCAAATCTTTCAGCGAGGCTTCTGATTTGTTAGTTGAGTCTTTTATCATTGTTTAAAAGGGATATCATATTTCAATCGGACCTTTTGATGAGGGTTTTTCTAATAATAAGTTAATACCAATTTATTCACACATCTATGTTTAAAAGGGACCCATTTCACATTATGATTTTAAAACAAAATTTTATGAAATGGGGGGTTGTTGTACAGCACAACAATTGGCAATTCACTGGGAGAAACAGTTATCTCTGGGAAAAGTTAAAATACTTAAACTTTTTAATCTGAAAATCTTATTCGAGCAAAAAATTCTAATATAACTAGGCAAACATAAATTCTGAATGTAATGATAACTATTTCTGCTATCCTCTTCTCATGTTATAATTAAATACATTCTATGTTTCAAACTAGCCTTGCTTGGTTGCTAATGATAAAACAAAAACTTTTCCAACTTAGCTTTATAATGACTCCTTTGCCATAGGTAGAGCCTCTGCTGCCAGCAAATGTCTATAGTCTCGACAGGGATACCTTTTAACCATTTGATCGTTCATTATCCCATCCATTTCAGAGTATAATTAAAAAGAATGAATCCAGAAATATGTTTTCATATTTTTGTATCATTTTTTCTTTTTCTTTATTTTGTAAGATAAAAAGCCATTGTCCTGGTTTGGTAGCCAGCTGTTTGACAATGCCATTCACTGGTGATAATTTAACTGAACAAGCTGGCTCGTGATGAGACCCCTTGTCTTATAATTATAAGCCATTACCCTGTTTTGGTATGCAGTATTGGTAATGTCAGTTGAACTATTTCCCTATGATCATGGTAAGCAGGCTTGTGATAAGACCTCTTATCTTTTACCTCAAATATATTTTAGAATTACACTCTGAGTAATTATAACCCTTGATGAATGGGATGAACAATTTTCTCCTTAAGAGAGGATGGATGACAAGATAAGAGTTGAAGATGCTAAGATTGAATCAGTATCTGTTTTGTATTGATAACCGTTTTCAGGCTGATTAAAACATCACAATGGTTTACAGTACTTCTAATCCTTGAGAAGAGTTTACAGAAATAAAATGGGGTTTCAAAATCTAAATATACCTAACTTCCTAGAAATCTTCCTTTCGTTTAAGGCTTCCATTTTAAAAGCAAATATCATAACCGTTTCTTTTGAGAAACTTTTCAATATAGTAAAGACCAATGGAAGGCTAACTTTATTCTTCTAAAATTCTAAAATCTAAGCTATGTACAAAAATTTTAGCTGAAAATTGAATATTTACAAAGGGAGAAGGGGTTACCTTCTCAATTGAAGAATTTTTTCAAGATAAGGCAGTTAACAGGAAGAGAGTCTCTCTTTCCTGATAGATCTTTCAGAATGAAAGTAGAAGGGCCTATCTTCTCATTGATTTGAAATGGTCCAAGCCACATTTTCTGGAACTTTGTGTGTTTTCCTTTATCCTCATGGGCTTTGTCCCATTTCAAAACTAGATCACCAACTTGTAATTGTTTTGAACTGGTTGAAGTTGTATCAAAAGATGACTTGATAATTTGCTGATGTTTTGCATGTATAATTCTGGCTTTTTCCCTTTCTTCTTCTAGTTTCAAAATTTGATCGTGTCTTAGTTGAATAGAAGATGAGGGACTTTCTTCGATAAACTGCACTAAAGCTAAAGATGGAAGCACTAAGTTAGCTGGTATGACAGCTTCCTTTCCATACACTAGATTGAATGGAGAAGTGCCTATAGAGGTTTTTTGAGTTATTCTATCAGCCCATAGTGCAAATATCAAAGATTTATGCCAGTTTTTATGATTCTGTTCAATAGTTCGCTTAATAATTCTAATAAGGTTTTTATTGGTGGATTCTGCCAAACCATTGCCCTGGGGGTAGTAATTTGCAGAATACCTCAATTTAAATCCCCTTTTGATAGCAAACTCAAACATAGAATTTCCAGAGAAATAAGATGCATTATCAAAAACAAGAGCATTTGGGACACCAAACCTGGTAATAATGAATTGATCTATGAATTCCATAATTGCCTCAGAGTTTGTTGTCTTTAAAGGAATTGCTTCAACCCACTTAGTAAACTAATCAATGGCAGTAAGGATATACTTATGCTGTTTGGATGAGTGTGGAGTGATTTCTCCAATGATGTCCAATCCCCATTGCTCAAATGGTTGCTCAATGTTGACTGGTTGCAAAGGGAAAGCTGGCTTTCTTTGTCTTCCACTGGAGGTTTGACAGCTTTGGCATTTCCTTACATATTCATGAGTATCCCTGAACAAGGTGGGCCAATAGTACCCAGCATGAATGATTTTGTGAGCTGTGGTGTCAGCTCCAAAATGTCCTCCTGCTGGTCCATCATGAAGTTCCTGCAAAACTTTTTGAGCTTCAGGCTTTTCTAAGCATCTTAATAAAATTGAATCATAATTTCACCTAAACAATACACCATCTATAATTGTAAAGTTTTTTGCTTTCAATCTAATGGCACGTTTGTTTTTATAGGAGAGATTGGAAGGAGCGTACCCATTTTTTAAATAGAAAATCAGATCTGTATATTGTGATTCAGAACCTATGGTACTTATCTGATTGATTTCTTCAGTATCTTCTGTATTTTCAGGTTCTTGAATGTTGGATGCTCCTGCTAACAACCTGCAAAAACCTTGGCCTTTGACAATCTTTGCTGGCTTGATTTCCAAGTCATATTCTTGTAATGCGGTGACCCAATTTGCTCTCTTTTCTCCTAATTCCCTTTGAACTAGTAATTGTCTTACTGCTGAAAAAGGAACTATAACTTTTGTGTGAGCTTTTAAGAGGAAGGGCCTATAGTGTTTTATGGCTTTGTACACAGCAAAGGCTTGTTTTTCAACTTCTGAATAGTTTAGTTCAGCACCTTGAAGATTTGAGCTGTAAAACGAAATTGGTGCTTCCAAGTTTTGATCATTAATTTGAGTCAATACTGCTGCATATGACGAAGCGGATGCGAGGGTATATAGTATGAAATGATTAGAAAAATTGGGAGTGCTTAAAGCAGGGGCATTAACTATTGATTGTTTGATAGAATCAAATGCCTCCTTTTCTACATATCCCCATTTAAACACCGAATTTTTCTTAATCATCATTTGCAATGGTAAAATAATCTGGGAAAAATCTAGAACAAAACATTTAACAAAGTTAATTTGACCCAAAAATGACTGCATGGATTTTTTATTATGGGGAAATGGAATTTCAGAAATCTCTTTAATTCTGTTTGGATCAATATAGATACCATCTTTTGAAACAATGAAGCCTAAAAGTTTTCCTTGATTAAGGGCAAAAAAGGACTTCTTTGGATTAAGAGAGATACCATATTTTCTATAGCGTTCAAAGATTTGTTTTAAATCGTGTAAATGATTAGACCTTTTCTTGGAAAATACAGTAATATCATCTAAATAGACAACTACTGATTTATTGAGCAATCCTTTGAACGCTATGTCCATGGCTCTCTGAAATGTAGCTCCTGCATTGATGAGTCCAAAAGGCATCTTTTGGTAGGCATAAGTTCCCCACTTAGTTCTGAAGGTCGTTTTAAGCCTGTCATGGGGATGAACCAGAATTTAGTTATATCCTGAAAAACTGTCTAAAAAGGACATTAGTTCTTAACCAACTACTGAATGTAATGTCTGCTCCATAGTAGGTAAAGGGAAGTTATCCTTTTGACTTGCCTTATTAAGATTTCTGAAATCAATACAAATCCTGATATCGCCATTTTTCTTCCGAACAGGCACCATGTTGGAAACCCAGTTTGAATGTCTCACAGGAAAAATTATCTTAGCCTTCAAGAGTTTATTTAATTCAGCCTTTATTTGACTCTCTAGGTTAGGATGAATCTTTCTTAACTTCTGTTGCACTGGTTTTTGTTCAGAAAGCATTGGAATAGTATGTTGAATAATTGATGTATCGTATGTTTTCAAATCATCATATTTCCAAGCGAAGACGTATTTGTTTTTTGTTAACAGCCTAATGAATGCTGTTTTTTCTTCTATAGAAAGTCCTAGTCCCAAATTGATGTTTTGAGGGTTCTCCTCAGTACCTAGGTTTATCAATTCAAATCTTAAAGTGGAACTCTGGAGTTTTGAATTGGTCACCTGTTTAAACCTGTCTTTAATATCATAAAGATCTTCAAGCTTGACCACTGGTTTTGGTATTGAGTTTCCCTCTTGCTTTTCCTTCATCTGAAGGTCATGATCACTTTCATCAATGATTTGGCCATCATAAGACTTGTTAGAAGTCAAGAAGTTTAAAATGTCTTCATCATGATTGAACACTCTCCAATTGGTGACATTATCGGGAATTCATGGTCTAAAAATTAACTCTACCGAAAATTTATCTGGGCTGTAGTCTTCGGATGGTAGGAGTCTGGAAGCAACATTAGCTAGCAGGTCTGCTGCTGCATTCTGGGACTTAGGGATGGGAGAAATATTGAATGCTAAAAATTGAGAGGTGAGTTCCTGTACCAGAGACTGATAGTGTTTGAGATGACCAAAACGGCAATGAATTGCATTTCTAACCTATTTAATAACAGTCTCTGAATCACCAAACACTTTCAGATATTGAACCTTGAGGCCAATTGCTTTGTAGAGTCCTTAGACTAGGGCCTCATATTCAGCTGTATTGTTTGTGCATTCAAATTCAAGCCTGCATAATAACATAGGTTTTTTCTCCTTGAGGGCTAACTAAAATACATCCTGCTCCTGAGCCTTCACTAGATTTAGACCCGTCAAAATATAGTGACCAAAATAAAGAATTATCAAAAATTTTATTTACAGTTTCCTCAGTAACATTAAAACATCTTGACCTATCTGTTTGTGAAAAGTTTTCGATCTGAGATGTGAAATTATTAACTGGGAAAGGAGATGGTTGGGCAGTGAAATTGCCAAAGAATGGTTCAGATGAATAATTCCCCAAAATATTGTTATTGAATGTTATTGGTTGGTTTTCTTGTTCAAACTCGGTAACTGTATGGGTCATGTGTTTCTCCCGATCAATCTTGATCTGATTTGGTTTTCCTTTATAAGGTAACCACATATGAGACCAATCGGTGGAAATATAACCATGGAGTTTTTCGGACCAATCTCTACTTAAAATCAACCCATAGAATTCAGGTATATCAGCGATCAAAATATCAATTCTTTGAACTACTCTAGGATCAGCTGATAACCTGATAGTTACTGAGTTGATTTCCCCTAAAACCTGGACCTTAGTTCTATCCAACTATACAATATGAATTGCAGACTTTTGGGGTTCAATGTTCAGTTTGGAACAAACTGAAGCTGGCATTATATTAGAGGAAGCCCCTGAGTCAATCAAACAGTTGTGTAGGTTTCTATTATAGATCTCATAGGTTAAGAGGAAGGGAGGAGTATGAGAATTTGATCTATCCCCAATTAAGACTGCGTCAGTAGCTTCCACTCTACCAGAAGGTGGTTGGCCTAAATCATTAGCAGCTTTGGACAATACAGCATTGGGAAGAGGTGAAGAAGGAACGGCATTTAACTCTTTAAGAAGTAACTTCTGCTGATGTTTGAGTTTGCTAAGTTCAAACATAGTAATATTCGCCTTAGTCTTCTTCATATCTTCGATAATATTGTAGTCCATAGAATCTGATACTACCAATGTCTTAGATGTTGAAGGTAGATTCGAAGATGATGATTGATTTGAGATGGTGTCGCTGAAGCTTTCTTTGTAGGAATCTTTTCTTTGGTAGTAGTGGAACCTGCATTCCTTTTCTTCGAAGTTGTCTGGACAGGTTCAGGAGTACCTTTACTCCTGGTAGTCACGGGGAAAGCTTCTTGTTCGTTTTCCGTATCAGAGGTGGGTAAAATAAAATCCTACGTCCCATGGCATTCGACAGTCTCTTCTTCTTCGGGTTCCTCGAATGGCAAGACTGTTTCATCTTCTTCTTCTTCTTCAGGATCTGAATCAGCATTGGATATAACATTTGGTGGTTTTGATTCAGGTTTCTTAAAATTTCTAAATGGCATTTTTGTTGAGGTTTCGGCTACTTGCTTCTTGATTTCAACCATTTCATTTGACATAGTCTTGAGGACTTTTTGTAAACCTTCCATATCATATGGATCTTTAGGGGTTTTCTTCTTTGAATCATCCTTGAAAGAAACTTTTTTGGATTTTCTATCTTCAAGAGAAGCTTTCTTTTATAAAGCATTAATACGTTTCTCCACAGCAAGCGCCTCTTTCATGTTTTCAGCTAAAATTGGTTTTGCAGCCCTGTCTACGAAAATAGCTATATTTGAGGATAGGGCAGTTATATACCATTCACTTCTGATTTTCTCACTTGGTTTGGAGGCAGTTGGAATCTTATTCAAGAGTTTATTGAATCGTGAGTTGAATTCCTTAATAGGTTCTTTATGCTCTATCCTAAGATTGGAGAGATCATTGATTAATGTGGCTAAAGATCTATCATCGCCATACTTAGTAAGAAATTGTTCTTGGCAAATGTTCCAATTGGTAATGGATCCAGAGGGCAGAGAAAA
This sequence comes from Pinus tabuliformis, assembly GCA_031772625.1. Classification (NCBI taxonomy): domain Eukaryota; kingdom Viridiplantae; phylum Streptophyta; class Pinopsida; order Pinales; family Pinaceae; genus Pinus; species Pinus tabuliformis. The sequence continues at coordinate 1,226,223,232 of CM062811.1, forward strand.
ATACCAAGATCCTGCTGATCCTTGCAAAGTATAAGGGAAAAGCCTAACGAAAACATCTTCTTCTGTCACTCCTTTCAAATTAACTGATAACATGAAGTTATTAATATGTTCTTTGGCTTGTGTTCCAGCATCTGGATTAAACTTGGGTAACCATTTTTCAGGAGAATCAGGCAATGCATGTAATGGTGCAGGCATGTTGACCGCACCGGGACTATTCCATGGATCCGCCATTGAAATGCCAGTAGTTGACGATATTGCTGATGAAATTCCAGATGTTTGGGAAGGAGTTGATATTGAGGATTGAATAGGTTGGGATGTTGAAGTTCCTGATCCCTGATGGACAATAATATGTAATGAAGGAGTGGATGGCTGACTTCGTGCTGGGGAAGATGAGATGGAAGATGTCGATGAGAATGTTTCACTGTCAAATCCTTCAGTATTCTTTTTTGCCCTTTTCCTTTTAGGTAAAGGCAACTCAGTAAGTTCAATACCGAGCTTTCCGCTCTGAAGTCTGGTGAGAGGGTGGGGTAGATTGAATTGCGAAGTCTCACTGCCTTGAGATACCTCAGATTTCTGTGGTGATATCGAAAATCCTTGAAGTTTATGGATGAGAGACTGAACTTCAAGGGACTCAGGACCTAATCGTTCTGAAGTATGGTGGGTTTGAGCAGTGGTAGTTGATTCCTCTTCTTCTCGCTTGGATACTGGAGATCCAGCATGCAAATGGGAGGTACGAGGTGAGGTGGAGGGAGATTTACTCTCATAATGGATTATAGGTTTGGGTTTGCTCGCCATTCACAGTTCATGCCCTCCTTCTAGCACCAAAAATGTTGATGCCTCGAAAATCGCTGCATCAACATCGGGGATAACCACCCGGTCCGGACCTTAAAGGCAGCTCCTTTTCCGTTTGGTGTGGTGGCTCCGACTGGATATAATGGGACCAGTTTCCCAATGATTGGTAAATGGGATGGATAAATAATTGATTTTCTAATATCTAATGATAATGGATGAATGATCTAATCTAAAAGTAAAATATAAACAACTATTCTATCCCGGGAAATTGCTGCTTTTAGTGTAACTTTGGATGGTCTTCATTCACAAACAGGCATATAGATGACTCTTGTTGGTAAGCAAAGATGTTTACTCATATGATAATCACTAAGCCCAAATAGTTGAACAAAGCAATCAAGCAAACCTTATTACACTATTTCTCATATATATCATAGACATAGATATGAGTGAAAGAATAACAGTCCTTGGAAATTCAATAGTGAAAAGTACAAGGATTGATGTTAAAACACATATATATATTTAATGATAGAAAAATTTAAACGAATGCCGATTCACATAAAAATGACAGAAGAGCATAGATAATAGTACCATATGTTTATTCGAGTCACTCCCAATATCAATCGAATTCTAATTCCTTTTTCCAACTTAGAAACACTTCCACAAAAGGAAATAGTGCACAGATCATCAAAGCTTTCTTTGTCAAAATTCAGAATACTGGCCCAGTCTTTATAAAAAATAGATCAGAAGCACAATAGTGTGACTTCCTGATTTGAGTTTATACAAAAACTGAGGACCCTTTCCAAATGCATGAAAGGGCCTATAAATACTAATTAATCTAACTAATTACAAAATAAAAGTGCTAATTAATTGGTACAACTATGCTATGAATATCTCCTCAAAACCGGCTTGTCCTCAGTCGACAACATGATTCATTGTTTCGGATGATCTCCCGTCAGCTTGAGCTGGCAGATATCTAACATCGGTTGCAACTCTGGTGGGCGTCTTAGGCGAGAATTCAGTTGAGCTGAATATGTGGCATCTTGGATCTCGAGGATCATGCAACTGATAGCATTATTTAAACATTTGAGCGCGGCCCTCTTACTGTATGGCTTGATTAAGAAAAACCAAAAGGTATCCCAAGTTAAACTTTGGATGCCAACGATTAGTCTTCCTTTCTTTTCCAACTCCTGATTGCATGTTTGTTCCAAGGCTTTGGCCGATGTTAATTTTCCTGGATTACACTGTGAAATCATATTAGACAGATAAAGAGTGTCGTTGACAAATTCAATTAAATTGCTAGTAGATAACCGACATCTTGAGGTTTCTCTTTCTGCCTTCATTAGTTGGGTCTGCCATTCTAGGAACAGGATGTCTTTGTGTGACTCAAGAATTTTGGGCAGATCCGAAGCCTGTCCTTCAAGGGAGTCTTGCCAAGCAAGAAAACTAGTTAAGGTCTCATCGGCCTGTTCTAAATCCTGTCTAGCTTCAACTGATTTATCAACTATAGATGTAGTAATTCCACAAAGAGGTTCAGTGAGAGAAATGTTATGACATAGCAATTTCAGCTGTGTAATCAATGCCTTATTGATTTGTAGAGCTTCTATTCTGAATTCTGCTACTTGAGGAAGGCTCCTGAACTTTTCTACTTCTTGTGACAGTTGAGCGATTTGCTCATCCTTAGTCTTGCTCATTTGTTCGTTCATCGCCTTTAATTTGGCCACTGCTTCAGACAGTTCCTTCTGTTTCTGCACTGCACTTGAATCTATCCTCTGTTTCTCTTTGTGTAACTACTCATTTAATTGGCTGTTTGTCTGCCGCTGTGTTGATAGTTGTTGTTCCAATTGTTATATTTTCTGTTGTGCTTCGAACACCTACCACTACAATGAATCAATCATTTGATCTTTTTCCTTAAGGAGACTGCTCACTTCTGATGCTTTATCCATGGTGGCTGCCGAATATGCTCCGGCATACTGGGAGAGTTTCGTAAGGTCATCGGAAGGGTTTAGTTCCTCCTTCCACACCACATTAGCCATCTCTGTTTGATCTGGCAAAAGGGAAGATTGATCAAGTCTCCTCCTTTTCCTCTGTCTTTTCACCACAGCCCTGTGTTTAGGACTGTAAAAGACGTCTAGTGGTGGTATGTCTTCTACCTGTAAAACAATTTGATCGGATGGATCTTTGGGGATTATTTCTGCATCTTTACTACTGGGTAGGCCGCTGGTTCCTTCCATCGGAACCGTAGTTGTGGTTCTTTCTTGACCGACTATCACTTGGGGTATGTCGAATCCTGGTGGAGTCTCTGGATTGTTTATAATAGAGTCAAATTGATGCCACTCTTGGAGGAGTTTAGGATCAATTTGAGTCTCTAAATCAATAACTTCACTATCATGCTTCTTTCCCTTTTCCTGCTCTGTTTCCTGCTCTTTTCCTTTTTCCTGCTCTGTTTCTTTTTCGGGAATTTTCTCTGTAGCAGGAGACTTGTCAATACTCTTCTGCCCAGGCTCGCTTGACTTAGTTGTTGGTGTAGTGGCCAACAAGTCCAGAGGCAGAGTTTGCAACCTCTGTTCTCTGAGCCTATTGAATTCTACCAGTCCTTCACCATTATATTTCATCCTAGCCAATGTTTTAACCTGAGGCAATGATTCTGTTGAAGAAAAAAAATCATCAAATTCATCTTTTTCATGGTCAAACTTAGTGAGTTTGGCCTGTTCAAGCACATTATAGGCAACCTTCCGTGGATCGAATTGCCTGCTAGGGATGGTCGCAAGATTGAGCATATTTATTTTTCCTGCCTCCTTCTCAGCATGTTTCCAATCAAGTATGGTATAAACACCACATCTTAAAGGGAATACGGGCCATAGCTGCTTTTTGGAAGTCCTAAGAGTTTTGGACGTTCCAGCGGTTGTGATTTGGTAAGCTAATTCTCGTGCCAACAGTTTATCTGGTACATACAATGGGAGGACATGGGGTTTTGTGGCACTACCAAACACCCGTATATATGTGAATTTATCTTCCCCGAACCAATTTCCCACAACAGTCAAGTCAACTTCTGCCTCCTCGGAAATCCTTGGGGCAGGCTTATCAAAAATGGCATAATAGATAGGCAACATGAAACCATTACAGATTTGATACAAGTGGTCTTTATAATGTGCCTTCCATAACATCTGATGGTAGATGTGAATTGGCTTAGGGTCCTGTGGCGTCCACCTCCACCCGAGTATCGGGTATTCAGAATTAAAACAAAGCATATCCATAACATAAGCACTGTAATAGAAGGGAGGAATAGTCCGGGTGGTTTTGCGTGAATTGAATCTAAAATCAAGAATTGCAGAGGCTAATTTATCAGACAATATATTGGCCCAATCCATGACATAACTACTAGTTGTTGCTTCCATTAAAGGAACCATTTCGATATCAAATTTTGTAGAATCATGCATTCCCCATATCCTACACATCATTTCCCCAGCGTAACAGTAAGGAGATGCTAAGGAATCCACGGAGTACTTACCCGATGACTCATGTTTGTGCTTTGTTGGATTTTGTCTCCACTGTCTAATCGAGACTGATTCCGTCTCATTCTCATCTGCAAATTTCTTTAGAAAATCTTTATTGTATTTCTTTTCCGGCTCAGGAAAATGGTACATTTTCCTCAAGTCGTCAGGCTGAAATGAACCGAAAACTCTTCCATCAACTGTGCAAAAGGTCCTATTAGAAACAGGAATTTGTTCGACCACCCATCTGACCACATCAGTGTAAGGGAGAATTTTCTCCCGAGCTGCTATCCTGTGTAAAAATGAGTCGGCCAAATCTTTCAGCGAGGCTTCTGATTTTTTAGTTGAGTCTGCAGTAGCTTCTTCTTTTGTTTCCTCTGGTTCTTCTGCCTCAATCAAATTATATATGCTTTGCCAGCTTGTATTTCCAAGGCCGAGACATGTAGTGTCCGAAATTAGGCCCTTCTTGCTTGGTCCTGGGTCACTGGTGGGCTGGACTGTAACTGCAGGGGCTGCTGCCGCAGCGGATCTCTTAGATTTCTTTCCCATTTGCTTAAAACTTGATACTTCGACGGAATTCTGCACAAGGAAGGAAACCAGCGTGATACAGAGAAACAGATAGCAAGAGCCAATATGAAATAGTTATATCTTTTAACTTATAATCAAAGATCGTGGTAAAATTGCCGCAGATAGAATCTAAGTGGAAAATCTCAGCATAACTACTTCATTAATTGGCCGCTTCACCTGTCAATCATGATAAGGAGGCTTTTAAATAATCCATCATAACGTCTATTGATTCAAGCGTGGCTTATATTTTTGGCGGTTAATCGCATTTGATGATTGGCGTCGTGAAAGGGAGGGTTTTCATAATAATCCAAAATATCGTTCAATCACCAAAGGTGATATAATGCATGCCAATCTTTAATATGTTTAGAAACACGCGCCCTGATTTAATGCATCGCAATCGGGACAGGGCTCGGGTCACTTTATTTATGCCATTGTGAAATCGCCGATGGCAATACGCCTTATCGCATCAGGGGATTTGAAGGTGTCACAATTAACGCATTGATTACCACAGCCGATTGTCGATAGCGATGCCTTTATCGCATTGGAGGAATGGGGGATGCCTTATAAATGATGCGCTTTGCCTTTCCCCGATATTCGATAGTGATTTCCCTCTTCGGATTGGAGTTATTCAATGGGCCTTTATTTATGTTCCTTTTATTATTGCGATATGCGATCTTGCGATCGCTTTATCATAATAATAAAAGCTTTATGATTTGTTTAAAAAAGGCCTCTTTTATCATTGTTTAAAAGGGATATCATATTTCAATCGGACCTTTTGATAAGGGTTTTTCTAATAATAAGTTAATACCAATTTATTCACACATCTATGTTTAAAAGAGACCCATTTCACATTATGATTTTAAAGAAAAAATTTATGAAATGGGGGGTTGTTGTACAGCACAACAGAGTGATAACAGGGCTAAAACCCCTTTGAATCCTAATCATCTGCGTGCTCCAAATCCACAAATCATGGAGACTTTACATTAATTACAAAAACGTATCAAAACTTGGGTTATTTTAACCCCAACACTGACCCAGGGGACCCCATCCCAATATTGACCCCTCACCTTCTTCACCTATCTCTTCACCTCGTTCTCCCTATTTTCCTAGTGAAACTCTGGATTCTAGTAACCAAGAAACTAAGAAGAATAATAAGATGGTGAAGAAGAAGAAGAAGAAGCAAAATAAGCAAGGGTGCAACCAAGAAGCCATTGCTACAGATGCAACTGATGTAGAAAAATCTTCCAACCAGCCCCAGAAAGTAAAATTCCCTTGCATGTTATGTAAAGGTTACCACATTCTTCAAAATTGTCCTGGTATTCCCAATGTCTTAGAAGTGTGGTCCATAGGTTCACATTAGCCTCTGGAGATCATGTTGGTGATAAACCTTCAACTAGTAATAATAAGTTCCATGGGAAAAATAGAAAATTCAAACTTCCCTGTAAGTTTTGTGAAGGTAATCATCCCATTCACCTTTGTCCTCTTATGGATGAATCTTCCAAAGAGTTGGAAAACCTTACTGCTTCCCAACCTCGTCTTCCAGCTAGTTATCGAAAGCTTTCCCCTGATCCTCCGCTTGTTGATCCAATGATTGATCAAAATTCATCTTTGGTCAACCCCACTCTCTCTAAAAGTGAGTCTCGTGAGTCTGTTCTTGACCAACCATTGGTTTAGAAAATGGTATACCTGACTCCACCTTTAGTGAACCATACCTTTCTAGTAGAGAGTGAACCTAATACTTCTCAGGTTCTTCTGGTTTCTTTAGTTTCAAATGAACTGGAGGGAAATCCTCACGTTCTCGAGGTGCATGAGAGAAATTATCATGTTCCCATATAGCAAGAGGGCAGCTCTCACGTTCCTATGACCCCCCATCCAAGTAGTTTAGTCACTTATTTTGATTGGATTTTACTGGCAGGATATCGTCTTCTGCCTTATGTGCCTTTCCAGAACATAGTACAGGTTTACAATATGGTCGTACCTAGCATAGTCATAGACAAGGGCCCATATGTTAGCATTATGTCCTCAACTGCTTGGCAAGCTTTAGGTTCTCCTCATGTTATCCCCGTCACCCAAAATTTGTTAGCTTTTAACAGAGGAACCAGTCAATCGTTAGGGATCCTTCCTCAGTTACCTATTACTTTGGGAGGAAAGATTGTATATATAGATGTGATGGTTGTCCAAGGCCCTTTATATTTTAATCTACTCCTTGGTCGTGACTATGTTTAGGTCATGAGCGCTCTTGTTTCTTCTCTCTTTTGAGTGATGTGTTTCTTGCATGAAGGAAGATTTGTGATCATTGATCATCTTACATTCATTGGCCCTGAATCAACTCCAAATCAACCATCATTCCTAAGTAGTTCTTATTTTCAAGCGGTATCACCCCCGCTATAGGTTAATTACGTGGCCACCTGTTCCATGCCCACATCTACTGATGATCTGGTAGGTGAGGTAGTATATCATGTACTGGGGGCATTGGAGCCCGATTTTTCACTTGGGTCCCTTGACATGTTTCCCTTCCAGAGCATTGTTCTCCCATCTAATAAGAACCTCATGGAAGTTATGACCTCTTATAGGTCATAATCAAGGTTCCCATGAGGATGGTTCTTTTACTATGTCAACCTCGTTAAAAAATGAAATAGGCGTCATGAGGATAGTTCTTTTACCATGTCAACCTCATTAATAAATGAAATACGTCTCATTAGCAAAGTTCTTTTACTTGTGTCAAGATCGTTAAAAAATGAAACAAGGTGTCATGATGATGGTTCTTTTATTATGTCAAGCTCATTAAAAATTGAGACAAATCCCCTTCCAATTCAAGACTTTGATTACATCTCGTAAAATCTCAGTAGAATCTTTTACTTGATCTCGTAAGTGAACATGCATTCTATCTACCTGTTAGTAACCAGTAGTCTACTTAGGTGAATGAAATGCAGCTTAAGGGCATGTACCTCGAATTGAGTCATTATGTTGGGGGCATGCAAACTCATCTCAAGCATAGTCTATCTTTGTTTCAAGCTTGTGTAAAAATGAAACCAAATCCAAGCATAGTTTTTTCCCATGTTTCGAGCTTGTGAAAAAATGAAACCATCTTCAAGTATACTCAAGCATAGTTTCCCATGTTTCAATCTTGTATAAAAATGAAAACATTCCCACTTTACCTCTCGTGATTTCCATCCTTATTAGCCTGTTTTTGTTGGATGAGCCTTGGTTTTTTCATTCCATCGTCACCATTTGTTTGGCTAATCATACACTTTCACTTGGTTGTTTTACCCTTTCCTAAGGAACATCTGTGATGAGTGGTCTTATTAGCCAACCTCTTGACCTTAACATGTTTTGAGTAGTGTTAGCACTCAGTTTCCCAAGGCTAAGAAAGGAAACCAAAGAGGTAACCTCAGACCAAACTTTTGACTTGGCAGCTAGCCCTACTAAATCAGAGAGGGCTCTCTCTAAATCAACCTCACAGCCAATGGAAATTACTGGAGAATATGTATATTTTAGGCTAGGTATCATCTAAGTAGGGTTTGATTAGGGTTTGCTGGATAGAGAGCACTAGGTCTCAGAAATAGGTCAAGAGATTCTAAAGGTAAGTTGCAGACATAAGATGGGGCAAGGTCGATGCAATTCATGACTCGAAATGATTTGTCATTGTAGTGTAATGGGTATAATTTAGTAGGAGTTAAGTGAGAAAAAGCATGATTTCACTTTTCCAGAAGGAAAACATTGAATGTTAATCCCAAACAAAAAAGAGCATTAAAATGATGATTTCTGTTTAAAACTCATGAGATAAAGCATAATAAGAAAGTAGATGGTTTTTAGTAATCAAATATATAATAAAACAAAAGAAAAAATAGAGCCACTATCACAACACAAGAATCCCATAAAAATAGATGCAACTGCATATATTTCTGCCAATATCAAGTACACTAGTTCAAGAGCATGAGTTTCCAATATCCAACCCTCTCTATGAGTTCATTCTGACTACATATAGATGAAAAACAGCATTCTCCCTCTTGGAGGTCGAATCCTTCATCCTAGTAACTAATTACATCATTTTCGCTAACCATTGCCAAAAACTAGGGAGGTTAGAAACCAATTCCCTTTTTACACTAACTGATTTGATTTGACTTTGAAAGCTTTAATTATAAGGAAATCAACTCTAACCATCACTAGAATGCTTAATTACATCACGTAAAATCAATGAGAGACAAATTACATCTACCAAGGTCAACTCTTGACCATCAAAATGCAGAAACAGACCTCCTCCACAAAAGTGCAACGAATGATTGCAAAAGTGCAGCGAACTGACAGTAGAAGCGCATCAAACTTTGGCAAGATGTTTTGATGACTTTGAGGGATATTTAAACTTTTCTAAAGGCTAGTACAAGTATCTTAGGATGTCTACTACACCTCTAAAGCTTTAAGTCACCAAAAATACATCTCTAAGACACCTCAAAACTGATTAGAATACAACTACTCCAAAAGCGCAGCGAGTGACCCAAAACAGTGGCAGAAGGGTGAAAAATAGGTGGTTTTTAGCCTTTTTCTGAAAAATCATGAGCTTACAAATGACCCAAAGTAGATTTCTGGAATTTAATAATCAAAATCCACCTCCACATGCTTTCCAATCTTCATTTGGAACCTCTGGGAAAAAGCGCAACGAGCACACGCTGTGTTTCTGTAGAGTACCCTTTAACTGTGTGCAAAAATTCTTCAAAATTTCAAAAAATTGTTGCTTTTTCTTGTTTTTTGGGTTGCATTTAGGCCACTAAGGCTGCATCAACTAGAAGGTCAAGGTTGTCCCTCTTCTTGAGCTTCTTAAGGGCTTTCTTAAGTTTTCCCTTCATGTTCTTGAGCTTAACCCTATAAACCATGTTCCTTGCATAATAATGTCTAGCCATATTCCTCTGCATGGTAACATCTTCGTTTTCCTTATTCAAAAACTTCTCTAAATGCTCATTCACATGTTCAAGCCAATACCTCTTGTTCTCTCAAAACCAGTAGCTAGGGGGTCATTGGGGTCTTTTTGTGCTTGAGGAGAAGATGGCTCTTTGTCATGTTGTTATTTCCTTGCCATTGCTCTTGTTGTAGGTCTCCTTGGCTGTCTCTGAAGGTTTGTGTCTTCCATTTTCTGTACATCAATGACTATTTTTCCCTTGTCCTTGGTTGCCAAAAGATCTTCTCTGCGAGATGAGGGAGAAACTTCATGTGAATTACCTTGCTACATTAGGCTTAGCTTCAGTTTCCTATTCTCTTGTTTCAAGAAAGCCACCATGAAATTGGCTTTAGAAAGGTCATCTTGTAACTATTTGATCTATGCCTGTTACTCTTTAATGGTGTCTTCTGATGCCTTATCTCCATGATCAATCATATCTACCTCAGGAGGTACCTCATGATGTTGCAATGGTGAATCACCTCTATCCTTAGGTGATTTCTCTCTCATGCTTCAACTTGAACTTCTTCAATAACAACATCCTTAGGCACTCTTTTTGCTTGAGCCCTAGTCATAGGTTTAGGAGTAGGTATGTCTCTTTCTATCTCAAGGGAAAAGACTAGCCTCTTACCCTTCTTGTATGTTTTTGAAACCTCTTCCCTAGCCTATCTTTTTGTCACCGATGGTATGATAGATGGATCAGGTCTTTGTGGCCCAGATGATGTAGATTGAGGCTTTTGGACTGATGAGAGATAGGCAAGAGAGAAGTTGCCTCCAAGAATGTTTCCCATGACATATTGACCTATGTGAGCTAGTGGAGAACTGTGACTTTGATCAAAGCATGATGGAATAATCTTTCTTGGTGATCTTTCCCTTTACTCTACACCTTTTCAGTCATCTTAACCAAGCTTCTAAGCAATTAATTGGGTAGGTTTAGTGGTTTGATGGATGTGAAATGCATCAACAGCCTATTGTGATACTGATATAACCTATTGAACCTTCCTTCACAAGTGAAATATTTCATAATCATCTTAATCAAAGGAGTATAATTATCCAATAATATCCTTCTAGGAAAGATATGAGATGGGGTTTCCTTATACAGTGGTTTCGGGAACACTTTGTAGTTTTCAATGTCCAAATCCATTCCCTTAAACCAAATTTCTCCTTGATTGGGGATACCAGTGGTTGAATCTATAACCTTTGCTGAGATTAGGAATTCCATCCCTGTTATGGTGGTCTTGTTCCTCTTGAAATTGGTGGCAAATAGACTAGTCATCTCAATGATAGCCCACCTCTTGTACTTTCTCACAAAACCCTAGGCAGCATGCCTGTTCAAATGACCTCTTGATGAACTTTGAAGCATTGATAACTTGTATATGAGTTGGACCATATCTTGAGATATTTACCCCCTCATTGTATTTCTTCTTTTCACTAGCCATGTTACTGGCTTTGCTTGACTGAAAATCCTAGTTTGAGAGGAGAAAGGGTAAGGGTCTAGGGCTGCAAAACAGGGGAAATAAAGCAGCTATTTTAGGGAGGGAAATGGAGGGGATGTAGTTTTTAACCCCGTGCAGAAATTACCTGCATACGAATTCTAAAACACAGAAAATAAACAATGCAAGAGATTAACACATAAAACACATATACACAGAGATTTCCCCTGGATCCCAAAACTGGGACTACCAGCTTGATTTTTCATTATGTTCCTTTCAATATCACAATACATATTTATACATGTCAAAGCATCCAATACCATGGACCGAAAACCATCGCATCCAAAACCATGGACCGAAAACCATCACATCCAAAACCATGTGCGAAAATCATGCACAAAACCATAGGTAGGTCCACCCAACCTAACATAGGGTCCAAAACCAAAATTTTATAAAGTGGGGTTACCTGCACACCTCAAACCCCCTGTGACCCCCCCGCTACACAATCGACACAACAAAGGGGGGGCTTTTCCCCCATTCTAACCCCTTGGTTAACTACGTGGGCTAGTCGTGGAAAGAATATAACACAACTCAATATTCTCCCACTTATTGTTTTCTTTCCACAGGGGGTCACAAGAGAGTTTAGTCATTTATCTAGCCCTGCAATGCCCATTGTTCCTCTACACCAAGAGAACTTATCAAAGCTCACTGATTTTATTAATGCATCTGCAGTATTCTTCAAAGTGTCCACCTTTACCAGCAACACGTTTTTGTCTTCTATCATATCCCTCACAAAGTGATACTGAACATCAATGTGCTTTGTCTTTGAATGATATGCAGGGTTATTTGCCAAGAATATTGCACTTTGGCTGTCACAGTCTATCCTTATAGCTCCCTATACTAACCCCATACTTGAACACAATCTCTACAACCAAACTGCTTCCTTGCTTGCATGAGTGCCTGCCATGTATTCTACCTCTGTAGTTGATAGTGCCACTACATATTGTCTTACTCATCCAACTGACTGCACCTCCAAATAGGTTAAACACATATCCACTTGTAGACCTTCTTTGATCTAGATCTCTAGCCCAGTCTGCATCAACAAAGCCACGAATATCCAACACTCTATCAAATCCTGGTCTTCCTTGGTAGCACAAACTATAATCACTAATGCCACGCAAATACCTGAAAACCCACTTCACTGTTGTCTAGTGCTCCTTCCCTGGTTTTGACATAAACCTGCTCAATACTCCCACTGCATGTGCAATGTTTAGTCTAGTACAAACCATCGCATACATCAGGCTACCGATTACACTTGCTTATGGAACACGAGACATGTCCTCTTCCTCTTCTTGTGTCTTGGGACACTGTTTAGCAGATACTTTATACCTACAGGAATAGGAATCTTCACCGGTTTACTATCCTGCATATTAAACCTCTGCAATATTGTCTCGACATACTTCCTTTGGTTTAACCAGAGCTTCCTCTTTGTCTGATATCTTTTAATTTCCATGCCCAAAATATAGTTTGCAGCACCAAGATCTTTCATGTCGAATTTGGAGGACAAATGGGTCTTCAAATCCTGGATAATTTCTTTGTCATTTCAAACCAACAACATATCATCCACATACAAGACCAAATAAATAACACAGTCACCAATTAATTTAAAATACACACACTGATCTACTTCGCTTCTGGTGAAGCCAAGTCCCCGTATAAATGTATCAAATTTCTGATACCACATCCTTGGTGATTGTTTTAACCCATACAGAGACTTCTTTAACTTGCATGCCAATTCTTTCTTACCCTTCACCGCAAAGCCTTCAGGTTGCTTCATGTAGAATTCCTCTTCCAGATCCCTGTGAAGAAATGTGGTCTTCACATCCATCTGTTCTACCTCAAAATCAAAAGCAACTGCAACAGATAAAAGTAATCTAATAGAAGTTACCTTGGCAACAGGAGAAAAAATATCACCAAAATCAATTCCCGGCACTTGGGAATAACCTTTGGCTACCAACCGAGCTTTGTATTTCTCCACATTTCCTTCTGCATTTGTCTTCTTCTTGAACACCCATTTGCTGCCAATGGGTTTCCTTCCAGCCAGCAACTCCACTAGAGACTAAGCCTCATTTTTGTGCAAAGGTGTCATTTCATCAACCATGGCCTCTTTCCAGAGTTTTCCATCCTCTAAATCTATTGCTTCCTTCACAGTTCTCGGATCATCATCAGTAATAGATAAAGAAAAATTTGAACAGAAAGCAAATGGACTATACCTTTTTGGCTGCCTTCTTTCTCGAACTGATCTTCTCACACCCGGACTTTGTGGCTTTTCATCTTCTGATTCCTCCTCTATTGTAGAGTTTGATTCTTCCTCCTTTAGCTCAAACTCTATCTTCTCAAGTTCCTTTGGTTGGACTTCATGTTTAATAACATATTTCACCTCTCTGAACACCACATCTTGGTTGTACACAACCTTCCTTGTTACTGGGTTCCAAAGATTATAACCCTTTAAACCATCCTTATACCCAATAAAGATGCACTTTTCAGATTTACTATCCAACTTGGTTCGTTTCTTCTTTGGAACATGTACATATGCATCACATCCAAATACCCTCAGATGTGAAAGAGAGGGTTTCTTACTAGGGCATACCTCTTGTGGAGTCTTATCCTCCAACGCTAATGAAGGTGATCTATTGACCAAGTAACATGATGTCTCCACCGCCTCTGCCTAGAATTCCTGTCCTAACCCGGCACCACTGAGCATGCTTCTTGCCCTTTCCGTCAACGTCTTATTCATTCTTTCTGCAACTCCATTTTGCTGAGGTGTATATGGAGTAGTCTTCTACCGTGCTATACTACACTTCTTACAGAATTCTTCAAATTCCTTACTGCAAAACTCTCCACCGTTATTTGTCCTCAATACCTTTATCTTCTTCTCTATCTGGTTTTCCACCAGAGCCTTGAATTCTTTAAACCTGTCAAAGACTTCAGATTTCTTCTTAAGGAAATATCCATGTATTCCTTGAGAAGTCATCTATAAATGATACATAGTACACAAACTTACCCAGTGATGGAACCTTAATAGGTCCAAACACATCACTGTGCACAAGCTCTAATATCTATTTCGCCCTCTTACTACCAGAGAGGAAACTCACCCAATTTTGCTTCCCATATACACAATTTTCACAGAAATCAAACTCCAGAGAGCTATTACTCATACATTCTACCATACCTTTACCATGAAGTATTTGAAGGCCCTTCTCTCTAATATGTCCAAGCCTTTGATGCCACAGCATGGTCTTCTCTCCAGAGACCACTAGATTTTCTACTCCACTTTCAGGAACCACAAAACTATTGCACCCATCAACAACAGTGCTACCTTACAGCTTGTACAAAGTTCCAATTCGAACTCCCCGCATCAATACCAGTGCTTCCTAAACCATCTTGCAGGTATCCTTCTCAAACACTGTTCTTACACCTGCATCATCCAGCTTGCTTACAAAAAATAGATTTCTGGCCAATGCAGGAATATGTAGAACACCCGGAAGTGTTCTAACCCTTCCACCTTGCAACTTCAACTCTAATTTTCCATGACCAACGGTTCTAGCCTTCCTATCATCCCCTAAGAAGACATCACCACCATCATATTTCTCATACTCGCAGAACCACTCTCTATGGGGAGTGAAGTGAAAGGATGCACCTGAGTCTATCAACCATGCCTCATGATCTACATGTGTACTTGAAGAAGCCAAGTACACATCCCCACCTTCATCTGAGGTTGTTTTCACCTCTACAGAAGGAGCATCATCAGAACCCATTCCTTTGTTAGGAGCTTTAGATTTACAGTCCCTTTTTTAGTGCCCTTCCTTTTCGCATTTTCAGCACACCACCTCTACAAGTTTTCCTGGAGATTTAGATCTCCCACTCGATGACTTATTTTTGTTTCTATTATGGGACCGTCCTTGTACAGACAAGGCATCACCATCCTGGCTCTCCATATTTTTCCGTCTCATATCCTCCGTTAGCAAGGATGAGACTATTTCATCAAACTACAAGGTAGTTACATTGCTACCTATTGCAATAACCAGACTATCCCATGAATCTGGTAGAGAACACAACAAACTAATGCACTTATCTTCATCTAAAATTTGATATCAACAGACGATAACTGACTTACCACAGTATTAAACACATTCAGATGCTCTATCACCGAGTCTCCATCTTTCATCCTCAAGTTATACAGCTTTTTCTGTAGGAACAGTTTATTCACCAGAGACTTAGATTGGTACAAAGTCCCTAACTTGTCCCACAAAGCCTTCTTCGTAGCCTCCCCTAATACATTCAGCAATACTAAATCTGAGACACATAATCGTATTGTGCTCTTTGCCTTCTGATCCAACTTCTTCCATTCTTCATCAGACATTCCCATTGGTTTAGTACCTGGATCTACCGCGATCCACTGATCTTTATCCACCAACAGATCCTCCATCTTGAGTTTCCACATCTCAAAACTCTGACCATTAAATTTCTCGATCTCTATCTTTCCACTGCTCGCCATCCTCTTTGACCACTAGAATTGATCTCGCAGATCTCCCACTGAACAAGTTCTACCACAAGCCCGAGCGAAACCCCTCGGCTACAAAGGCATCCCCTTGAAGCCAAAACAGCTCTGATACCAAATGTAGGTTTTAACCCCGTGCAGAAATTACCTGCATACGAATTCTAAAACACAGAAAATAAACAATGCGAGAGAATAACACATAAAACACATATACACAGAGATTTTCCCCTGCATCCCAAAACCGGGACTACTAGCTTGATATTTCATTATGTTCCTTTCAATATTACAATACATATTTATACATGTCGAAGCATCCAATAACATGGACCGAAAACCATCGTGTTTAAAACCAGGGACCGAAAACCATTACATCCAAAACCATGTGTGAAAATCATGCACAAAACCATAGGTAGGTCTACCCAACCTAACATAGGGTCCAAAACCAAAATTTTCTGGGGCATCCCATAAAGTGGGGTTACCTGCACCCCTCAAACCCCCTGTGACCCCCCCGCTACGCAATCCGCGCAACAAAGGGGGGGGCTCCACCCCCCCTCTAACCCCTCGGTTAACTACGTGGGCTAGTCGTGGAAAGAATATAACACAACCCAACAGGGGATAGGAGTTAGGGAAAATTTAAGGGGTAGGGGTAGATGTTAGGGATACTTTGGTAGTGAAATTTCTTAGAATGTGTGAGGGAAGAAGGGGAAAAAATGAAAAACACAGTGAAAACCCAAAAATGCAACAAAAGCGCAGTGAGGGCTTAGGTTTTTGGGGAAAATGATGGGATGAGGGAAATAGGTATGGGAAATGGTTGGGGAGGGTTTAATAAGTGTATACAAGTGTATTTGGGTAGAAAAATAGGGAACTTCTCCTTGGAATGAAGCAAAGACCATTAAAACTTAAAAACGTAGCAAAAACCCTAGGAGAGGGGATTTAATCGCCTTCAGAGGAAAAAAATGCATCAGAGGGTTTATGAAAGGTTTAAGTACTTTTTCAAGAGTGTTTGAAGCTTTCTAAATGAGAAATGATCCCTGTTTTTCTTACTTTGACCTCCAAACCTAAAAACGCAGCGAATCTGCAAAAGCACGACAGAAACACAGCAAGCTGATGGAAAAAGCAATGGGTGATGGAATTTTGAAGGTCTGATGGATGTGATGAGGCACGATGGTAGAGAGGAGCTCTTGGAGGATGAAATGAAGTTTTTGAATTCTTTGGTGCCCTTTATTAGCTTGAAACTAGATTTTTTTCCTTGGTGGTTGAATGACATCATATGTACCTTTATAAAATGACTAGTGATGTGATTTGACTACAACATCATTTTTTCCATATGAAACATTATATTTACAAGTGATATGCATGTACCTTTGATTCCATTTGAGAAAATTTATTTCCTAACTTGCTGACTCTCATGACACCTTTCTAATTTTGGATGATGAATGATATGACCCTAAATGGAGATATGATGACCACACACCAACAAGACAATACCAACAAGACATTCATGACACTTTCATGATCAACCTTATGATACCATGACTCTTTCTTTTAGTTTCTTTAATGATGATCCTATAATAAAGGAAAAAGTGATCTTGCTGACTCAAAGACTCATGAAACTGATTTATTGACCTTAATGACCATGGCATGAGAGTAGCATTACACCTAGACAATGACTTAAGACCTTTTTGACAAACAAAATATTTCAAATTTTATTTGAAAACATAATAATTTGACCAAAGACTCTATTAACAATATGAAAAGAGTAAATTTGATCATTGGGACTAAAGGACACTAACAAGTATTTCCATCATCACCATAACCAGTTGCTATCCTTTTATATCACTCGTTCTTCCAGGCAAAGCCATCTTTCAGCGCTTTTCAGACTCAAAAAATATGAAAAGATTGTCGAGTAATTGTCGTTTCAAACTCGTTAAAGTAAATGAAATGACATCTACTTAGTATAAGTTTAACCCTTTTCCAGACTAAGATAGACTATTGTACAAAAAAGGAATACCTTAGTCGAACATGGCTAAGAGGTTCTCTTGGATATTGTTTTTGTTGGGCATGGAATCCCCCCACAGCAGGTTTTGGGGCTCAAAGCCCAAGTTTTGGTCAAAGATGTTGTAAAACTCCGTGAATTGCGGGCGCGGAGCGCGAAGTGTACAATTGAGTCATAGGGTTGTCCACCCTAAACATTGTATTGTAAATTAGTGTAAAGTCGGCCTACCCATGGTCCGCGGACCATGGGATTGTATAAATAGAGCGAGGCTCTAAGTTGTAAAGGAAGCGATTAAGAGAGAAGAGAAAAGGAATGGCTCGAGATTAGAGTAGAGTTCTAAGTGTCTTGGGTTGTAGTGGTAGGAAGAGGCTCTGCAGTTGAGTGCGCAGAGGCCTAGTAGAGTCTGCAGCTGAGTGCGCAGGGCGGAGTCGAGTCATGTAATTGGGACAGAAAGCTAATAAAGAGAAGTTTATCTTAATTCTGTGCAACTAATGTGCATTATCTTCTTTATGTTTATATTCGTTTATGTATTGCACGCACTTATATATGTTGTAATAACCACAAATCTCACACACACCAGTTAAGTAATCGTTTAAATAGTAAGGAACTTGGGTATTATATGGGTCGCATCCCGAGTAGGGTTGCGCGGAAGCCGCACTGCAGGTCGCGAAGGGATTGCAAGTGCACGCAGCGACCTGTCGAACCACAAACTTCCAGAAGTCCATCATACATCCCAAGGGTGCGGAAACCTGGTTCTAGCACCCTCCCATACTACTTCGGGTGATACCTTAGTCCGCGCTCTGCGGACTGTTGCCGAAAGGGCCAGTAGTACCGGGATTTGCTTGGCTAAATCACCTCTAAACCTGGGTCAAGCCCCACTAAGCCAACAAATGGTTCTGTTGCCGAGACCGGATCTACATAAAGGATGTCTGATGTCATGCCACTAGAACCCTACAAAGAAAGAAATTGAAGAGTGGTTGGACAAGAAGATTCACGAGTTCGCGGCGCAGGAAAACAGAAATCCGCGAGTATCTAAGGAGCAGTGGTTGGATCACTACTTGTACACTAAAATCCATGAAGTTTTCTTTGCATCTTTTCCATCTAAAATATATGAGTGGAACGCAAAGTTTGCAGACAGCTAGGGAAGGTGTAGGCTCCACAAACCAATAGTGTGGACTCTAGAACTAGTGCACAGACTAAAAGCCTCGGAAGAGAAGATAGTGTGAGCTATGGACCACTGGCTCGACCGAATAATAGGAGGATTTATCACTGAGTTTGCAGTAGACACGACCGTCAGCTACAGCGAGGCAGAGTGACATTTTCTCAAGGGACCGCTAGGTAAGTACGTTAAATATTTGAGCACTTGGATTAAGATGCTATTGTGTGAAAAGCAGGTTATGTGAATAAATTAATGTTTGGGACTACGTGGAGTGGAAAGATCTACAGAAGTGGAAGTAGTGAAGAATTAGAAACAGTCCCTTAATTTCACCCTTGTGGCAGAGCGAGGAAAATCTCGCGAAGGTTTCTCCAAGAAGCGCGGTCAATTTGATAAGGCAAGAATTCCACGTTTACCACCTCCACCCACACCACCACCCACTTCACCCCCCTCACCTCCATCTCCACCCACTCCACCTCCACAATTCAGTATGGCGAGTGCAATCAAACTGCCAGTATTCAGAGGAGTAGGGAATGAAGATCTAGACCAATTTTGGTTCGTAGTAAGAGCAGTATGGAAAGCACAGTGTCATGGATGATAATATCAAAAAGGCTATGCTGGTGAGCGCACTGCAAGATAATACATTAACGTGGTATATCAAGCATTCTATTGACCACCCAAATGCAAGAATTACAAAGATCCAGAATGCGTTGAACAGGGAATTTAGAAGGCCAAAATCAAAGACGCAGTCAATCATCGGGTTTAAAGAGATCGCAATGCTTCCGAGAAAGACCCCCTGGGATCTAGACCAAAGGCTACATAGTACGATCCGCAAAGCCAATATGACGTTAACAGATGCACAGCATCACGCATGGTTTCTGGCTTCACTTACGCCACACTTAAGGACGGTGTTGTCACAGCAAAAATTTTCCACCCAGGGTGAAGTGTTAGAGATGGCAATGAGGTTGCATGAGACCCCTATACAAGACCATGGATTGGGATTCCAACAGATCCACGTGCAGCTACAGAATCTGTGCCTGGAAATGTAAAGTTTGAAACAAGATAGGGCACCTTGGCCATAGGCGCGCGAAGAAGTATGGTGCATAAAATGCAAACGCCAGGGTCACGACAAAGATCATTGTCTAGTGTTCACAAACTACTTGGCAGGAGGAGGGCCAATGCCATTAAGACCGGAGGCACACGTGGGGTCAAGCACGACATCTGCGTTATGGTGCGTGATCTACCAAATAGGAGGAAAACATACCACGGATAATTGTCATCTGTTTCAAAAGTATACGCAGACATTCCAGCAGTTGTTTTGTAATTTCTGCAGGTCGATAGGCCATGACGAACGCACCTGCCGAAGCTATGAACTAATGATGGATCGGACTCCTGCCTGCAGGGTGCAGGCCGAAACATGAGCCCTCGACCCAAATGCAAGGATGGCGCGCGTGGGGTTTCAGGGGCGCCTTTAGGGTCGAGGTGGAATGGAACTAGGGAGGGGTCGCGGACAGATAATCTCTTACAATTACGAAGGGCTAGGGCATTATGCCTGCGATTGTACGAACCCGACTAGGATATCATGTTGGTATTGTACTTAGTTTGATCATGAGGCAGAAGATTTCCCTTCACTGATAGCGAAGATGCGCTAAAAAGGGGTACTCCAACCCCCACCGACCTAGAATTTACAAATGATGAGGTCTGAAGCACGCGAAGAAGACCCAAATGTAAACATGATGCTCAGGAGCGATATGACGATGGGAGATGATAAAGGGAAGCATCCAGAAGAAAGCGCGTGGGTTCGCAAGGCTCCTACAAAGGAACCCAAGTTTGATTTAGAACACGCGAAGGAGACATTCATGGAAGCTAAGAAGAGTTTCATGGAGGCCTCCACTAGGCTATCTTTTCCCTAAAAACGTCTTTTAGTCCCTCAAAATGGATCCGGAAGTTTAGGACCCGAAAAACTGCCAAAAATAGTAATTTGTGCTACAATTAAGGAAACTAAAAAGAAACAACGATGGGGGTCCAAGTGGAATAGGCGGGTGGCCACCAATATCCACCTGGATCAGTCCTCTCCCCTTAGGAAGCAATGGTACCCATTGCATTGAGTGCCTCCATGAGATGGGGAAACTTCTGCTTAAATTGGTCCCTGGTGAGCCACTTGTCTTGCTGCAGGATTGGCCAAACTTTGACAACCAAATACAGTTGGATCATTTGTTGGTGGGTGTTCTTCATCCGCATTTCCATGATCTGATTAGTTGTGGCATGTTCCATGCAGTCTGGGTTTAGCTCTGGTGGAGTGAATTGTTCTACAATGTCGGATGTGTCCAACAATGGTGGAAAGTATGGCCAAAGATGGTCTACAACGAACAATGGGTCAGACCAAGGAAAGGCGGAACACTAAGATCAATGGCATTGTCCCTATAGCCTTGGTGATGGTGTATGTAACAGCCTTGGTGAAAATTTCATGTAACAAAAGTTAATAAAGGCAAAAATAAGACCATGGGTAAGGGACACTTATTCCATGTTGAATGTTGGGAAAAGATAGCCTAGTGTGCATCACTGGATGTGTGTTTTGGCTAAGGGAAATTGGCAAATGAAATGGCTAAGGCTTTGGAAAGGCAAAAGGAATTTTTGGCACATTTATATATGAAAATAAAGGAAATTAGGAGAAAATGAAGGTGAAAGGTAACATGCTGCATGTGAGGAGGAAATTGAATGAAAATAGAAAATGAATAAATTAGAGGCCTCGTTAATAAAAAGGATTTTGAGGATCAATTGGCAAGCTCTTAGTTAGTGTAAGATTCTTTGCTCAAGCTTAGCCAGTGTTAGGCTTGGTCAGTTCAATTTTGGAGCTCTCTCATTATTCTCTCTCTCTCTCTCTCTCACTCTTGGTCACTTAGAGTTTTCTTGGAGCACTCTAGCTTTGGATCAAGGAAGGAAAAGAAAGCAAAGTGAAAGGAAGGAAAGTAATGATCAAGGAAGGAAAAGCAGGATCAAGCAGCTTCAGCAAAAATACTTGCAGATAACCTTGTGCATGTGTGATTTCTTAGCTAGTTTGGACATCCATGGTTTGCATGTTGGTGTATGGTTCTCTTATTGTTAGTGACATGGTTTTTTTGGGTTATGACAGTGGTTTTTAGCCTAGCCTTTCCTTTTTCTGGATGCCATGTGTTACACAGTAATTTGTCACTGTCTTCACCCCAGTCTTCCTACTGTGTCATGTGTTCAAGCCTAACATGCTCATATTAGACAAATGCTCTCTGATGTTGCCAAATGACCCACTTTTCCTAAGTTATTTGCCTCATCGCATCTGTTGGCTAAATAAACGCGCTGAAGGGCACTCCTAAACAGTCCATATGCGCTACCATCACGGAAGTACACCTGATTCCAGTGATGGTCCGATTTCATGTCCCAGTGTGAGGTTGTTTGTAATCTTTAGCGATGACCTGACTAGCTACGTTACTCAATAGCGATGTCAGCACTGAAGATCAGTTATGCCCCCCGCGATGATCCAGATTGGGCGAATTTGTTCCAACAGTCGACCTTCCAGATGACTCCAGACCTGATTGTTGGCATAGTTTGTATCGCCCTCCTTTCTCTGGCGTGGCTGTTTCGTCATTTTTGCTGCCTTCCTTGGAGATAAGCTCACTCTTCCACCTTTCATGGAGACTCCTTCTCTTATTTAAAGTCTCACCATTGCTATGCACTGCTAGTTTTTGGAATGGTTGTTGATAGTTGGCTAGTGGATCAGTGTTGTTAGTGTTTGTGAGTTTGCTAGATAGCTGGTGTGAGTGTGACAAGTGTGGGATTGTTGATAGATTGTGGAAGGTTGTGAAGTGCCCTTAATCTTGTGTAAAACTTGTGAGTGAGGGAGACTTGTATGTTGGGAGATCCATCTTCAAAGAGTGAATGCTTAAGGAACATGCTGGCTAGACCCTTCTGAGAAGGCTTGTGACGTCAAGAATTTGGTTGAAAGCTTACTCTTATTTCATTATTAATGCAATCAATGATGTTTTCCTATGTCTTGTATGTAATGTACTTGATAGCTCATGACTTCATGACTTTGTGAGTAAATAGATCATTGTTGTTCCAGTTACGTGCTTTGTTGTATTTCCTTTGCATTGTTTCAGGTTGATTACTCATTAGGAGAAGGAAGCGGAAGCTGGAGCAGTGCAATGGAACTCCATCGACCACCGGTTGAGGTTGGCCTCTAACTATGACTGTTTAAGGAAAGCTATTGTTGATCTGTCCTTTTTTGTGATTAGACCCAATCTAGGGCTAGAGGGGTTGCCTCTGTCCGCAGAGGGAACACTTTCCTGCATCACAAATTTGCGACTCCGCTGGGGAGATTTGGCCTTTGTTATTTTCTTGTTTACTCTTGTCTTGATTTGTGTTTTGGTCTCTTTTGAAGTTTTTGGGATTAGTTACCGGTCTTCTGAGTTTCCTGGCCTGATCTGGGAACACCCCTATTTGATTGAAGGATTGATTGTCTTTGATTTGGGAGTTTTTGGTTCGCCTGTTACTGTTTTGAACATCATCGCAGCTTTAAATTTAACAGTCACGCTGTCATCGCGTCCACCCTTTTGTAATATCCTGTTCATCGCGTGATTACGCCTAACAGTTGCGACGGTTCTGAAAATCGGACCATCGCGGAAAAGTCGTGTACTTCCGCACTGACATCGCTCTATTGCTGCGGTGTGTTCTTTATCAGCGCTTGTTGCTTGTGTATTACCCGCGCTGATTGCTGTAGAATTGATTTTTTCAATTCTGCCTCTTGAGTCCATCAGTCTTGCTAGTCCCTTGCTGTTCTCACTTGTTTGTCACTGGTTATAGGTTGAGGCACTCTCTTGTGAGCTTTATTGAATGAATCTTGTTTTTTTGCTTCTGTGACCTAGTTTCATTGTTTCAAGTCTCTTGGATCAGTTTCGCTTGGTTGCTTGTTTGCTCAAAGATTCATTTGCAGTTTGTTGTTGGTTTGATTGAGCCTTCCCCTTTGCTTGTTTTTGGTTGATTGTTTAGTGACTGTTATTGAACCAATCTCTGGCATTGATTCGATTTCTCTTCACTACCCGAACATAGATCACAATTGTTTGGATCAACCGTTTTTCCACACTTGCTTGTTGCTTATTTTCTTCTTTTAGAATTAGAGACATCAAAATCAAAAGGATTGCATTCATTTAGTATACGAAAGTGAAAGTGAATTTGCATTTCAAGTTTACATATTGGAAAACGAATGTTTAAATCTCTCATTAGTAGTATCCGTGCACTTTAGGAATTGATGTCTGCTTGCATTGAGTGACTGTTTTGTTGTCTTGGTTTTCTTGGTTTGGGAACGATCTCTCTACCCTCCCGTAGGTAGGTGTTCATCGAAAAAAAGGATATTTTATTCATTCTAACTGCATCCTAGGTTTTTGATATACATACGGTAAGGCCTGGAAATTGAAACATAATTCAAGATCAACTCTAAAATGAACTGAATAAACCTAATAATGGATTGGAACATAACGCACACTATTTAGAGGTCTAGGCTAGAGACGTGCTCTGGCATCGTTAAACCTAGTCACTATTGTTTTCACTCAAGGTTGGGTGATTCCTCCTTCTGTGACTCAATAGTGGTCTAGCACGGAATTGCGCTCCCATGTACCGTCGAGTATATGTTGGGAGACCCCACTAGGTTATCATCCTTTATCCTTAGGAAGTCATGTCTGTCGCCTTGCAAACCGTAACGCACTGAACACAGCATTCGGGAAGATTGACTGCCATACAGAAATTCCTTGGTTTTCATATGATCGCCAAGGTGTATATGCAGTTTTACGGGATGTTTGGTAAACCTTTTGCCTAGTTTCTCCAGAGTAGTCACTTTCATTCCTTTTCAGACTCCCTAAAAGAAAAGGTCCATCTGAGCACTTGTCCTTTCAGGCTCATTAAACCTCAAAAGAGATAGAGTCACCTTTTCGTCCTTTTCTCGACTCTTGAAACATGAAAAGGTCAAGTTTTGTTCCTGTGTCATAAAATTTATTTGCCCACGAAATATTCCTGGTAACAGTTAGAGTTCTTCATTACAGTTCGAGTGTTTTCAGGCTCGTTCCTGATGGCAACATTCCCCGAGTCTACCGGCCAAGGTCTTTCCCCAGATGGGAATCCTAGTCCATTTCCTTCTTTTGGAAATGTCGGTGCTCCGTATATGGCAACATTGTCTTTGCCTGGGTTAACCATCGGTTTGCCCGTATGGTTATTTTCAACCTCGGTGGTCCCGAGTGTCATAACTCCTGTTCCACCGTCTACTTTGTCCGAACCACGACATGATGATTCCAAGGTTGAGCCTACGCCTTCTTCCCCTGTTTCTTCCTCCTCTCCTCCTCCGCCTGGTGAAAGTTTCACATCTAGTAACTAGGAGGCTAAGAAGATGAAGAAGAAGAAGAAGTCTGATAAATGCAAGGCCACTTGTGCAATTACTGCTCCGAGTACATCTCAGGTCGAACCACCTTCTGCTCCTCCGCGGAAGGTTAAGTTTCCTTGTAAATTGTGCAAGGGTGACCATCTTCTTCGTGATTGTCCTGGCATTCCTAGGATCTTAGAAGTATGGTCTCACAATCCAGCTCATCCCTCATCATCCTCTGAAGCTCATGACGATGCCACCCTATCAACTGGCAACAGTAAGAAGAAAGGGAAGATTCGATTCCCCTGTAGGCTATGTGAAGGCAACCATCCCCTTCACCTTTGTCCACTCATGGATAAAGCTTCCGCCATTTTGGAAAGTCTTACAGCTTCTTCACCCCAACTTCCTGTTGGTTATCGCAGGCACTCTTCAGACCCTCTCCCGATTGACAAAGAGATTGACTTAGACTCTTCTCTTGTCTGTCCTCCTCCTTCTGAGCCTGGCTGTGCTAAGCCTATTCTAGACCAACCATTGGTTGGAGAGAGTGTCGACTTGGGTTCGCCACCTGTTGATCACTCTGTTTCGGAAGAGCATCATGCTCATGTTCTTCTCATCTCATCAGATTCTACTAAGTCCGAGAACGACCCTCCTATCTCCGCTGGTCAAGAGGGTCCTTCTTCAGTTCCTGTAGAGTAAGGGGGCAATCCTACGATTCCCCCACCAAGTAGTTCAGTCATTTCCTTCGACTGGAGTCATTTGACTGCCTTTCGCCTTCCATCCCATGTGCCTTTCTAGATTACAGTACATGCCTATGATAAGGCAGTACCTGGCACTGTCTTAGATGAGGGTGCGTCAGTTAGCCTCATGCCTTCCACTACTTGGCAAGCTTTGGGCTCCCCACAGCTTGTGCCAGTCGCACAAAATCTGTTAACATTTGACGGAGGA
The DNA here is from genome assembly GCA_031772625.1 of Pinus tabuliformis. NCBI lineage: Eukaryota > Viridiplantae > Streptophyta > Pinopsida > Pinales > Pinaceae > Pinus > Pinus tabuliformis. The sequence goes on from CM062811.1 coordinate 1,226,249,485, forward strand.
ACCAATCAACCATTAGGGATCCTCCCGAAGCTTTTGGTTACTTTTGGGGGTAAAACTGTCCATATAGATGTAATGGTTGTCCAAGGTGCTTTAGATTTCAGTCTTCTCCATGGCCGCGACTATGTTTATGCCATGGGGGACCTCGTCTCTTCACTTTTCCGTGTGGTTTGTTTTCCACACGATGGAAGAGTGGTGACCATAGATCAATTATCGTTCTTTAGTCCCCCGGTGCCTCCTATGCAGCCATCGTCCCCTATCGGTTCTTGCTTGCAAGCAGTGCCTTCCTTGCCACAGGTCAATTATGTGGCTACCCATTCTGTCTCCGCCTCTGCTGATGATCATGCAGATGGTCTGGTACATCATGTACTGGGGGCATTGGAACCCGATCTGTCATTAGCGCCTCATGACATGTATTCCTCCCAGAGTGTGTTTCTTCCATCCCGCGAAGACCTCTTGGGAGCCATGTTCTCGTATGGCCAACGAAACAAGGTGTCTGAGGATAGTTCTGATCTTGTGTTGACCTCGTTAAAAAACGAAACAAGGTGTCCGAGGATAGTTCTGATCTTGTGTCGACCTCGTTAAAAAATGAAACAAGGTGCCTGAGGATAGTTTTGATCTTGTGTCGACCTCATTAAAAAACGAAACAAGGTGTCCGAGGATAGTTTTGATCTTGTGTCAACCTCGTTAACAAATGAAACAAGGAGTCTCGAGCATAGTTCCTGATCTTGTGTCAAGCTCATTAAAAGATGAAACAAGGGTTATGAGGATAGTTCTTTTATTGTGTCAACCTCATTAAAAAATGAAACAACTCCCCTTTCCAAATCGAGTCTTTGATTAAGATCTCGTAAAATCCAAGTCGAGTCTTTCCAAGATCTTGAATGTGAACCTTCATTCCATCCACCTCGTTGAATGCAATGAAGCTTGGGGGGCATGTACCTCGATTTGCGTCATTATGTTGGGGGCATGCGAACTTATAACAAGCATATTTTTTCGTTTCAAGCTTGTGTAAACATGAAACTGAATCCAAGCAGAGTTCTCCATGGTTCAAGCTTGTGTAAAAATGAACCCATACCCAATTTACACCTCGTGATTGTCGTTGTTATCTGCTAGATGAGCTTTGGTTGTTTCATTTTGTCACCATCTCTTTGGCTGATCATATGCTTTCACTTGATTGTTTATCCTTTCCTGAGGAACTGCAGCGATGAGTGGTTTTATTAGCCAACCTCTTGACCATTACATGTTTTGAGCAGTTCCACCATTGCCGGAACTAGTTGCTACCCTTTATACCACTCGTTCCTCTAGGACGAATCACCTTTAAGCCCTTTTCTGACTCGTAAAAAATGAAAAAATAGTTGAGTTGTTCCTCTTGACTCGTTAAAAGAAGTAAGGGACAGTCACCTTTAAGCTCTTTTCCGACCGTTTAAATACAAAAAGATTGTCAGGCCTTTGTCGTTTCAAGCTCGTTATCGGCTACGAAGCAATGTGATTCCGACCACTTTTCTACTTTTTCGGGTCGAAGTCACTAGTTATGAAAAGTACTCCTCGATCATTATGGTCGGGCGGTTCTTTCAAGTATCGTTTTATACTTTTTCGGGCTCGAGAGACACGAATTTACGAAAAAGGACCCCCCTGGAGTTTTCTTTTCCGTGTCTTTTTCAAACTCCCTAAACATGAAAAAGACTCCGAGTTTCACCCATGTCAGACTCGTTAAACCCTGACGACATTGGACTCATCACCATGACGAGACTCGAGCTTCTCCTTCCTAGGGCTTGTTAAAATATTACTAGGTTGGACTCAATAGCAGGTTTATCATTGATTGTCTATGGTAGCTAGTCACTCTTGAACATCGACACTTTTGCTTCTTGTCGGGTTGGGACATCCATACGTCATCATTTGGCCTTCTGTGGGTTTGGGTTGTCATTTAGCCTCATTCCATCTGATTCATGCCATCTCCATCGTGCCTCTGATCCTTTGGTATCTAAATGCTGCCACCCTCCGGAGTCGTGTCGCTGACATGTTGAAGAGTATAATCCTTCTACAGTTTACACCCTTGCCCTCTCCTCTGATACTCTTTTTTTCCATCTACCACTTGTTCCTTATCTCGTGTCGTTGATGGGGGAAACATTATGGCCCTCCTGCAACTGGTCGTCTCGTGTCGACGTCAGCTCATTATCCAGGAGATTGATCTGGAGATCCCCTTTGGTACCTTAGAGCTTGCATGCCTCAATGGCAAGTTCTTCACACCTGACGGTCGACTTTCATCATTGGTCGTCGATTGGGTGATTCCACGAGTGTTCGACTTCAGCTTCTTTTTCACACTTCGTGGATTGTGCTAGCTAGTACCTTGAGAATCATTGGCATTATTGGTGGTTTCTCTCGCGCTTGTTAACGGTTTTTATCATTGGCCGGTAATCAAGCGACTTTCTATCATGCTCGACCTCAGCACATATATTCGCATGCTAGAATTTGTACTATGATCGAATGGGTTCAATACCCCGAACTCAAATTACATATGTTCGGGCTGCGTGGATTAGTTTATGATTACATGACTCATTGATGAATGGCTGCGACCATACCTAAGTCTTCATGAATGGCTGCGACCATACCTTTATTATCGTCATGGTCTCATTAGATGGATGGCTACGTCCATACCACAGACCTATTTCGTATGTCTTTTGGATGGCTACGCCCATGCCTAGACCACATGTACTTCATTATCGGAGATATCATTTGTACTTGCGTGCAGGTTCTTCCAGATGGTGTTACAGCTTAGCCAGTTTCGTAAAGTATTTCACCCCTCCCACTCTCTCGAGCTTCATACTTTAGGGGGCATCTGTTACACAGTAATTTGTCACTGTCTTCACCCCAGTCTTCCTGTTGTGTCATGTGTTCAAGCGTAACATGCTCATATTAGAAAAATGCTCTCTAATGTTGCCAAATGACCCACTTTTCCTAAGTTATTTGCCTCATCACGTCTGTTGGCTAAATAAATGTGCTGAAGGGCGCTCCTAAACAGTCCATATGCACTACCATCACGGAAGTACACCTGATTCCCGTGATGGTCTGATTTCATGTCCCAGCGCGAGGTTGTTTGTAATCTTTAGCAATGACCTGACTAGCTACGTTACTCAATAGCGATGTCAGCGCTGAAGATCAGTTATGCCCCCCGCGAAGGTCCAGATTGGGCGAATTTGTTCCAACAGTCAGCCTTCCAGATGACTCCAGACCTGGTTGTTGGCATAGTTTGTATCACCCTCCTTTCGTTGGCGTGGTTGTTCTATCATTTGTGCTACCTTCCTTAGAGATAAGCTCACTCTTCCACCTTTCATGGAGACTCCTTCTCTTATTTAAACTCTCACCATTGCTATGCACTGCTAGTTTTTGGAATGGTTGCTGATAGTTGGCTAGTGGAGCAGTGCTGTTAGTGTTTGTGAGTTTGCTAGATAGCTGGTGTGAGTGTGACAAGTGTGGGATTGTTGATAGCTTGTGGAAGGTTGTGAAGTGCCCTTAATCTTGTGTAAAACTTGTGAGTGAGAGAGACTTGTATGTTGGGAGATCCATCTTCAAAGAGTGAATGCTTAAGGAACATGCTGGCTAGACCCTTCTGAGAAGGCTTGTGACGTCAAGACTTTGGTTGTAAGCTTACTCTTATTTCATTATTAATGCAATCAATGATGTTTTCCTATGTCTTGTATGTAATGTATTTGATAGCTCATGACTTCTTGACTTTATGAGTAAATAGATCATTATTGTTCCGGTTACGTGCTTTGTTGTATTTCCTTTGCATTGTTTCAAATTGATTACTCATTAGGAGAAGGAAGCGGAAGCTGGAGCAGCGCAACAGAACTCCATCGACCACCGATTGAGGTAGGCCTCCAACTATGACTGTTTAAGGAAAGCTATTGTTGATCTGTCCTTGTTTGTGACTAGACCCACTCTAGGGCTAGAGGGGTTGCCTCTGTCCACAGAAGGAACACTTTCCTACATCTCACCATGGTATGTTGGGATGTTTATCTTGGTTTTGAGCTTTGGTTTGCCAGATGGATTTCAGAATCTAGGGCGGAGGTGGTCTCAAGTTTCATTCCCAAAGGCCTAGGAATCCCTTGACCGGTTTTGGCAGGATATACAGTAAAGCTTGAGGGAGGAGTCTTGATTTAAGTCCTAGTGATCTGGGTTTGGATTGTGGTAAAGCCAGAGAGGCTGGTCTCTGTTTAGGGCCCAGTGATCCGGGTTTGGATTGCGATAAATCCTGAGAGACAAGAAGATAGAAAATTCCTCAAGGATAGTCTTATAGACATTTTTGTGCCTTACAACTCTAAGCATGAAATGTCCATAAACCAAGGGCTCCTAAGTCCCTAAAAGTGTTGTTCTAACCCCTAAAGGAACAAGGTCAAAAAATTATAGCTTCTCCCAGAAGTTCTCCACCAGAAACTGCTCAGAATAAGTCAAAACAGGATCATTTCAGCTGCTCCACTAGCTAAGTGCGTTGCATAGCACCTAAATCCACTGGCTAGATGCGTTGCAACGCACCTAAATGCACTACCAGGGTGCGTTGAGCGGGAAATGACAAATGGCAGTGTCATTCCGCAAGGTGGAAAGATAATGGAAGCTTCCAGAATCTTCTCCTATGACACCTGCCTCACTGAATTCGACCAAGGATGATTAAGAGGCCTTCAGTCTCCAAGTGGAAGCAAGAACTGAAAGAGAGAAACCACTAATCAAATCACAAGCTGACTCATCCTCCTTGCATACATCTATATATGGATCCCTCATCCCAAAGATCCAGAGGCTGGAATTTTGCACATTGTAAGGAATTGCTGTTGGTTTTGAGACACATATCAGAGAATTGGGTGATCTATGCTTTGTTGGAGGTGAAGAGGGGCTTCTTTGCTGGGAGGTTGATGCTGGGTCAGGAATCATCGGTTGTAACTCCTCCTGGATCTACTTGTATATCAATAAAAACTATTTGAGTTTCTTCTCCATGCTTTTGTATCATTGATGCTTGTTACATTTGTATGGTTAACTTAAATCTGATCCTAAGTTATTTATGAATATAAATCCATGTCTTTGTATAGTTTTCTTCTTCTGTGATCTTACAGGTACTTGGTGAAGCTGGGCAAGTAAGGGAGCAGGTAGCTAGAAGCTGTCAAAGAGGAGAGAGATTGGATCAAAGGACTAGCGCAAGACACAGGTTGGTTCTTCCTATTCCTCTTTGTTTATAGTTCATAAAGAAGATACAAAATTAGTTTTCTCTGTTTGTTTCTAAGGCAGCTGTCACACCTTAGTGGGATAGAGCAGTTCTAAATAGACACTTTTCCCGGTAACAAAATGGCGACTCCGCTGGGGACAATTGTCTAATTAGTTTGTTTGTGTATCTCTTGCTGTTTATTTCATAAACTTATAAGTAGCAATCGAACTGCATTTGCCATAACAAATGCAAAGTAGACATCTGCTACTTCAATCCATTCACTGGATCTGTTTATGATTTGAACAGCTGGTTCATAGACTATCTGATTGCCCTTGTGATAGTTCTTAGACCCTCCTTAGATCTACCCCTGATTGTGCATTACTGATTGCTTTTACTCGGCCAAAAACCAAAGATTAAACTGCAAACTGTGACCCAGAACCCGAATAGAATTCTCGTTTCTGCCCCACCGCAGGCACTGTGAAGAGGTTCTGCATTTCAACGCACTTCCCGAGAGGGCAACCTGCGCTGCAATGCAGTTTCTCTGTGTAACAGGTGCGCTGATCAGCCTAGCCCTGTGCAGCTAAGGTTCTTTGCTTCATTCTTTCCAGTTTTGTCTCTGATTTTTGCAGCCTGTGATCAGTATATGACTGTTTCAAACCCCTTTTCCTTACTGATATTCTGCCTCATTTGTACAAAAGAACTGTAGATGTTTTTGTGTGTTTGTTGAGTCGTTTACAGTTTTCCATTGCAAAAGTATAATAGTCGTACTGTCGTCCTTTGATTTAGATCTGTCGCAAGTGTCGATTTTGATCATATGAGAAAGTTTATTTGCTGTTGATGGTCGATTATGCTTTTACTATTGCTTTTGGTTTGAATTTGTGACTTTCTAGTGTCAAAACAAGTATTTATTTCAAAATCATAAAGTGTCGTAATCATATCTACCTTTTGATTTCGAAAAGAAGCTTGTTTGTGTTTGTCGCTTAGAAGCAAATTCAGATTTGTACATCAACTTTCTTTTTAGCATCAATACTAAGAAAGTGAAAAACAAATACATGCATGTGCATATGCATATTGACAGTCTGTTTAGCTTGATTTAGGAAAGTGCATTTACAGTGTGCTCTTTGCTCTTTGTGAAAAGATTGTGTCTTTCTTTTCCCCTAGTAGCTAGGATTTTCGTTGCTGAAAAGAGATAAAAGTTTGCTTATCATCTTTAGATTGCATTTTAGGAATTACATCTACATCTCGTGGTGAACCCAAAAGGCAAACTTCATAAGAAAGATCAACTTAAAATAAATTCAATGAACCTAACAACGCTTTGGAACTTAACGCACAACATTTAGAGGTCTAGGCTAGAGACGTATTCCGGCGTCGTAAAACCTGGTAACTGTTGTCCTCACTGATGGTTGGGTGATTCCTCCACTTTGAGACGATAAGTGCCAGTACGGACTTGTGCTCCCACGTACCGTCGAGTATATATTGGGGGACCCCTATAGGCTTAAATCCTTTATCCATAGGAAGCCGTGTCGGCCGCCCTACTGATCACAATGCACTAAACACAGCATTCAGGAAGATTGACTGCCGTACCGTAAAAAGTATTCTGCAGTTTTGCGATTGGTTTGGTACTCCCTCTACCTAGACCTCCAGAGCAGTCCCTTTCGTTCCTTTTCAGACTCTTTAACGGAAAAGGTCCATCTGAGCACTTATCACTTCAGGCTCATTAAAAATCGAAGGAGACTAGAGTCATCTTTTGTTTTTTCTCGACTCTTAAAAACTGAAAAAACAAGTTGTGTCAAAGCGTGTTAAAATTTATTTTAAACGGGATATTCATACCCCTTTCCTACGTTGATCTTGGGTTGAGAAAATGGAGCCTACCAACCAAGGAATTCCCCTTGGTGGAAATCCTAGTCCCTTCTCCTCTTGGGGAGATGTTGGTGCGCCCCATATGGCCACATTGTCGCTTCCAGGACTGACAATTGGCTTGCCAGTATGGCTCTTCTCAACCTCTGTCATTCAGAACACCACTATTCCTGAACAATCGAATCAGCAATTAGACGAGTTCAGAGTTTCCCACCAGCCTTCTACTTCCTCTAATTCTTCCTCTCCTCCTTCCTCTTCGCTTGATGGGGCTGGTAAAGCCAAAGGTCAAGTTCCTAAGGAGAAGAAGGAAAAGAAGAAGAAAGAAAAGAAGAAGAAGGAGCCAAAGGCGAATGGGGGAAAACGAGTGTCGTCTAAAGAAAACCCACACACTGCACCGACCAGGCCTAAATCGCCATGTGTCATTTGCAAAGGAGACCACTTTCACAAAGATTGTCCTTGCATCCCTTGGATACTAAGGGACTGGTCTCCTCGTTTGCACAACCCGGTGTCGTCAACCTCTGATGATCATGTTGAAAACACACCGTCAACTAGTGAAAGTGAAGCCCCAGGACAAAAAGGGAAAGCTAGATTCCCTTGCAAATTGTGCGAAGGCAATCATGCCATCCACCGTTGTCCCTTCTTAGACGAAGCTAAAAGAGTTTTGGATGATCGTTCGGTTTCACCGTTATGACTTCCTCCTGGATATAAAAAACTCTTGCCGAGTCCGTCATTAGTTGAAAATCCGGCTGGCCCGCTCAGGTGGTCGGCTGAAGCACCTATCATTGAGGATAAACCATCTGAATCCACACCAGACAAAAGTCAAAAGGTCGAGGCGGCAGTTGACCCGGTCTTGCCTTCAGAGGTTTCATCTTCAAATGATACAGTCACTGAAGAGAACAAGGATGACACCGTCCAAATTCTCTTCATAAACACAGACTCCGACGAACATGGGGGCAATTTACCCATTCCTTTACCGCAGGAAGGAAGTTCGTCCGAGCTGTACCGGGCCGTCTATTCAGTCCCACCTCCAAGCAACCTAGTTGTCTCCTTCGACTGGAATCGACTAGGCAGACCCCGTTTACCAGCAAGCATACCATTCCGAATCACCGTTCAAATATATAGAATAGTTATGGCTGGTACCATCATAGATGAGGGGGCTTCTGTGAGTATCCTTTCCTCAACTGCTTGGAAAGCGCTTGGTTCGCCATCACTTTTGCCTAAGATGAGAAATCTGTCAGGCTTTGATAAGGGAACCAGTCGACCTTTAGGGATCCTTCCCGATGTGCCAATAACATTGAGAAGGAAAACAGTTCGCATGAACGTAATGGTAGTTCAAGGACCCTTGGATTATAACCTACTCCTTGGACGAGACTATATTTATTGCATGGAAGCGATTGTCTCCTCACTCTTTAGAGTAATGTGTTTTCCGCACGAAGGAAGAGTGGTCAAGCTCGTGGACCAGCTTTCATTTCCGGGATCACGCATAGCAAATAGTCATATACCGTCCCTAAATGGTCTCTTCACGCAAGAAATGTCTCGATCTCCAGTCCGTCCTCCCGATGAGCGCGAGTAATTCGGAGGGATATGACTGAAACCCAGGGGGCATGCATCCTGGTCTGCTTCGGCAGGAAAACTTCGGGTATAGGGTAGGTTTCTGCGGGAGAATATGACTAGTCTGTACCCCGTCCGTGATTGGAAGAGGGGTTATTCTAGAACAAGATTCTCTTGTCAAAGTTATGTGAGTTGGCGGGCATTGTCGCTCACCTTTGTTTGTTTCGATAGACATCGCCGAAGAAGTATTTTGTTTGCAGTGTGAATAGAACAATCTTTGGGTAACCTGTAAGAGGTAGGCCTCTCTCGGTAAAACAAATGTTTTGACGGAAGGAAGTAGAGGTAACCTTGAAACTCTGTTTTATACCTGGGGGCATGCAAACCTTTTGGAATGCAAGCGAAGGGTGACTATTTATTTTTTAAATTTTTAGGACTTCTAACCCTTTAAACTCGTAGGATTAGTCGTCACCTAACTTGCATGAAGAAAGGATGTGGGGCAAAACTCTAAAAGTTGTTGTTTTTATATGAGACATTCTTATCATATGACTGGATTAATCGAGCAGTGTTACCGCGAGGTTCAAGCTCGTTAAAAAATAAACCCGGACCGAGCAAATGTTTCCACCCGCGTTTAAGCTCGTTAAAAAATGAACTATTTCCTGGTAAATAACCACCGTGAATGTAGTACTTCAGCCATTAAAGCCTTGGTCGTGTTTGCACCGTCACCTCCACTTTTTCATTGGCCGATCATTCACCTCCATTTGATTGTTTACCCATTTTGAGGAACAGCTGCGAAGAGTGATTTCACTAGCCATCCTTGTGACACTGCCATGATTGGAAAATTCCAAACCTTACCTGGAATCAGCTGCTACCCATTTTATCACTCGTTCCTCAAAAGACGAGTCTTCTTTAAGCTCTTTTCTAACTCGTAAAATATGAAAAGATTGCCGAGTTTTGGCCTTCCAGCTCGTTAAAGCGACGAGAAGTGCTATCCCTCCTCTAGATTTTAATCTTTTTGGACCTGAGGGATTATTGCACAAAAAGATCGAGCGCTTGTTTTGTTCGGCTCGTTAAAGCTATCGAAAATTCATCCCTTCTGTATTGTTTTATACTTTTTCGGACTTAAGGGATTAGATGACGAAAAAGGAATCTTGGAGTTACCTTTACGTACCTTTTCAGACTCTCTAAAAATGAAAAGGACCGAGTTATCTTTGTCGTTAAACTCGTTAAAAAGGATAATAGCGACAAACTTGTCTTTAGACGAGAACGAGTTTCACTATCGCTAGGCTCGTTAAAACATAGCGATGGGTTTGCCCGAAGGGCAAATTATAGAACAAGCATATGTTATCCTCCTCAAGCTTGACAAAAATAAAGAGGTATTGGTCAGCAATGACTGGGGAAAAATTGGGAAGAAAACTCAAAGAATCTTTATTGGTAGCAAGTCGCTCTTGAACATGACACTTCCGCTCCGTGCCCGAGTCGGGTTGGGTTGTTTCATTCACCGGTCACATCGCCATGGTCACGCCATACCATCCACATTTGGGGTTAATGCTACCAATCCATCACATCAGTGTCGCCGATATGTTCAAGAGAAGTCATCCAGAAAGGCCACCTGTGTCCCGCCCACTACCATACATTATACTCCATTCTTTCATGATCGCCACCCTGAACCATATATCATCAGATCGTTTTCACCTCCATCAAAAATCATTTGCTCCATTCCGTGTCATTGATGTGGGATTCATTAAGGCCCTCCTGTGACGGATCACTTCTTGTCGACATCAGCTCATTATCCAAGAAGTTGGTCTAGGAACACCCCATTCAGTACTTTGAAGCTTGCATGCCTCAATGTCAAGTTTCTCACTTCCGGCGACAGGTTTACATCAATGACCTTCGACCGAAAGATTTTGCGTGGTGTTCGACGCCAAGTCCTTTATTCACACCACGTGAATTGTACTGCAGTACCTTGAGGATCATTTTCATTATCGGTGATTCCTCTCGCGCTTGTTAACAGTTTACATCATTGACTGGTAATCAAGCGATGTCTTTCCATGTTCGACTTCAAAACATTTCTCACATGGATCGACTTGTACTTCGAGTGAAGATCGGACGAGATTGAAGACCCCGGATCTAGTTTCATCCATCTGAGCTATGATATATATTCAGGAAAATAAAGACATTGAAATGTACAACATTGCAGCACAGATAATCATCCTACCAAAAGGATGATGGCTCTATCAGAATCATCAGTCTACCATCAGACGATTGTCTGTCCTATGTACATGAAAATGAATTTATAAAGCTGAGCATGGGAATGCCCGCCTCAACTAGATCATGAAAACAATATGAAGATAATGTATCGTATTGTATCTTATTACAGGTCTCCTCCCAGCATTGAAAGAACTTCGGATCCTCCTAATAAAGCATTTCACCCGATAAACGGCCTCATACTTTAGGGGGAAACTGTTATAGACATTTTTGTGCCTTACAGCTCTAAGCATGAAATGTCCATAAACCAAGGGCTCCTAAGTCCCTAAAAGTTTTGTTCTAACCCCTAAAGGAACAAGGTCAACAAATTACAACTTCTCCCAGAAGTTGTCCACCAGAAACTGCTCAGAATAAGTCAAAACAGGTTCATTTTAGCTGCTCCACTAGCTAAGTGCGTTGCATAGCACCTAAATCCACTGGCTAGATGCGTTGCAACCCACCTAAATGCACTACCAGGGTGCGTTGAGCAGGAAATGACAAATGGCAGTGTCATTCCGCAAGGTGGAAAGACAATGGAAGCTTCCAGAATCTTCTCCTATGACACCTGCCTCATTGAATTCGACCAAGGATGAGTAAGAGGCCTTCAGTCTCCAAGTGGAAGCAAGAACTGACAGAGAGAAACCACTAATCAAATCACAAGCTGACTCATCCTCCTTGCATACATCTATATATGGATCCCTCATCCCAGAGATCCAGAGGCTGGAATTTTGCACATTGTAAGGAATTGCTGTTGGTTTTGAGACACATATCAGAGAATTGGGTGATCTATGCTTTGTTGGAGGTGAAGAGGGGCTTCTTTGCTGGGAGGTTGATGTTGGGTCAGGAATCATCGGTTGTAACTCCTCCTGGATCTTCTTGTATATCAATAAAAACTATTTGAGTTTCTTCTCCGTGCTTTTGTATCATTGATGCTTGTTACATTTGTATGGTTAACTTAAATCTGATCCTAAGTTATTTATGAATATAAATCCATGTCTTTGTATAGTTTTCTTCTTCTGTGATCTTACAGGTACTTGGTGAATCTGGGCAAGTAAGGGAGCAGGTAGCTAGAAGCTGTCAAAGAGGAGAGAGATTGGATCAAAGGACTAGCGCAAGACACAGGTTGGTTCTTCCTATTCCTCTTTGTTTATAGTTCATAAAGAAGATACAAAAGTAGTTTTCTCTGTTTGTTTCTAAGGCAGCTGTCACACCTTAGTGGGATAGAGCAGTTCTAAATAGACACTTTTCCCAGTAACAGATAGTGATGGATTCCGATGGCATTCCAAGTTCGGTTCAGTTGTGATCGGAGCACCAGTTTTGGTGTGATCACAGTGTCGTGAGGGTGGAGGTTGTTTAACCTTTGGATTCTCTTGGTTTTTCTTGGATTGGTTGTTCTAGGAGATCCCACATTCATGCTTGGAATATGGCACTGGAGTGACTGGATGAAAGAGAGATTTGATTCAGCCATGTTTATGGTCAGGTGGTACGTGGAAGTCTCAAACCTCATCAGATTTGCCTATGATTAACAAAAGTTAAGTTCTCTTAATTTTGCACTTGTTTATATGTGGATTTAATGGTTGTCGTAGTTATAATATTTATATGGTTTTATGTTGGTTATAAGCATGGTTATATGACTAGTTCATTGCATGGTGATTTCATGTATTTACTTGTAATTATTAAATGGATGGATGCAAGACCTAATTGATGGTATAACAATTCAAAAGGTGGTGATCCTTCTGGTTATGTTTAATAAGTGCTTTCAGTCATTTATGCTATGTATTGTATACTAGACCTGTAGGTTGCATTAATGCCAAGTGTTTGATAGAATGTCAGTCCCAGTTGAGGATTCTCAGGCCTAGCCGTGAGGTTGATTTTTTATTTGTTTATCTTGTCATTCTTTGATCGATTCTGGCATTTGTAACAAGCTTTGGGCAGAGGATGAGATTTTGGGCTAGAAAAGTGGTTCAAATCTTGGGGACGAAGGCACAGGTATGCTAAAAAGAGTCCAAGGACGCTGACACAAGCCTGTGAGAGCGACTTTAGATTTTGGACGTTGTCTTTCCTATAGCATGAGAGCGACCAGGGGTTAAAAGGCTTAAATCATCAGTGGGACTCAGGGACAGGATGTTTGAGTGGCTGACAAGTCTCCTAAGGGTGTTTTGTTTGATGTGGATGGTTTCGTTTGATATGTTCCGTCGGTTCCATTTCGTTAATGTCACCAAGGAAGTTGAATCCCTTATAGTGACCTCTCTCATCGCATGTTTACCACAGCTAGTCGGTTGCATGGGTGGACGTGGGAGGAGGGGGTGTTACAGATTGGTATTAGAGCGTGGTTGCGCTCTCCTTGGGTGAAGGTTTCGGTCATGCATGAATGTCAGTTGCATGTGTGTCTCTTACACTTGCATTCCATGTGCTTGTTGTATTGCATCATGTTGATCATGATTGTAGTAAGGTTGTCATGAGGAACTTGATGTTGATTTTGTGGAATGCATCGTCAGAAGTATATGACTGGTTATATGATTATATGCAGCTTGTTTACATCCTTGTATGTTAGGTTTCATTCTTTATTGTTTGATTACGTATTACGTGTATCAGTCTTGTAGGTTGGTTACAGGAATTGATCACTTTTGCTCGACTACATGCATTTATACGTGTGTAGTTGATTAGGCATTGCTTATGCATGTTGATAGTTGCACGTGGCAATGTGTACATTGGAATAATTGTTTTTGTCATGCATGAGGTCATAGCATGCATTGTTCATATGGCCTTGCATTGATGGTTGGAACCTAACTAGAATGATGTTTTTGCGTTGATGCATTTATTTGATATATGACTATATGATGTTATGATTATGTTATACATGTATCACGCGCATTTGATGATCTTGCAGACAAGGTATCCTCCCCGAATTATGCTAAGGTACGTTGGTTTATTGTGATTTGGTTTAGCTGACATAGTATGCCTTGTAGAAAAGAGATTATATGACTAGCAAGGTGGTAGACTACATAGAATCTCCCTATGCATCAGATGGGTAGTGTGGTGTGGGGCACTCTTTTGATTTAGTAGACACACTGAGAAGCCTAAAGGAAGAAATAAGGAGTTGCAAAGCAAACAATGACAAAATCATGCAAGAACAAGAGAAACAAGCTGAGGCGAATGCCATACTACTTCAAAGTTTGTCAAATTTGCAACAACATGGACCACTTTGGATCAATCATGGACATGAGGATAGAACTAATGGGGTATATGGCAGTAGGTCTCCTAGTAGACATAGGTCATATAGGAGAGGTGATAGACACAAGTACTATTCTAGTTGTGGTTCTGATAGGCATCATGATCGTCATCGTTATTATCCTTATAGGAGAAGTGATAGGGGATACCTGCCAGATGATTCTAAGAAAGAAAATCCACCTACCTTTGATGAACAAATGAGGAAATCACTGGATGTAGAGGCATGGTTGCTTGGTATGAAGAAATTCTTCCGATTGCATGATTATTCAGAAAACATGAAAGCAAAGATAGCCACTCTTAGTCTTAAAGGTAAAGCGGATATTTGGTGGGAAGATGTGAAGAATGTCAAAGGTATACATGAGGAAAATTTGACTTGGCATGTGTTTGAAAGGCTCTTCAAGAAGAAGTACTTGTTGGAGAGTTACTATGATGACAAAGCTAAGGAGTTTTATGTGTTGTGGATGGGTTCTATGACAGATGATGAGTATACTAGCAAGTTCTTGGAGTTGTTGAGGCATGTGTATTAGCTCAAGGAGGAGAAGGCCAAGCTTCAGAGATTCGTCAGTGGATTTTCAATTTCATACAAAGACCAAATCGATTTCGATGAGCCTAGATCATTGGAGGAGGCCATCTGAAAGTTGAAACATGGTTATGAGGAGTCGAAGTGCAAAGTTGAGCCTAAACAGGACTTGAAAAGAAACGAGAAAGCTAAAGGAAAATGGCCACCAAAGAGAGGAAGACCTCAAGATGCAAGTGAAAGAAAATGCAGTTCCTTACAAGAGATTCAATACAACTGAGAAGGGGCGTGGAGAGCAGCAAGCTAGAGGTAGTGGTAGGGAACCATTGCAATGTTGTATATGTGGTAAGGATCATTGTAAGAGGGATTGTCCACAGTATAAGACTGGTGGTAGACCCTAGATCTACAGTGCTCAGGAGACACATACAATTGGTGATGTTGGTCATAGCATTCCTCGGACCTATGCAGCTATGGACAACAGGCAGGTGGATCATTAGGCATCATTCATTGATATGGATGGTAAGCTTTGTGATAAATTTGTTTCTATTTTGATTGATCTTGGATCTAACTAAAGTTATATTAATCCTGGCCTAGTGGATAAGTGTGGTTTGAGAAAAGAAGTGCATGCAGAATCTTGGTTGGTACAGTTGGCTACAGGTAAAAAGAAGTGATTTCACCATTGCGTAAGAGCTTGTGCAATTGAGCTAAATGGTATGCCTATAACAACACATTTGAATGTATTGCCATTAGGATCGTATAGTATGATTTTGGGCATGGATTGGCAATACCTTCACAGAACCAAAGTGGATTGCTTCGAAAAGGCCATTGAATGTGTTGATGATAGTGGGGAAAAGAGGACTTTGCAAGGAAAGAAGAATCCTATATCAGTGAGGATGGTTAACACTATGCAGGCTAAGCATAGTTGCAGAAAAGGTTTTGTGATCTTTGCAGTACACATTTCTAATGGAAAGGGTAAGGAAGTTGAAGATGCAGATGTGTTAAGAAGGTACCCAATTTTGCAGCAGTTTCAGGATGTATTTCCTAAGGACATTACAGTGTTCCCACCTCACAAGGAGGTAGATTTTTCTATGGAGTTGCTGCCAGGGGCAGCTCCGACATCCAAGGCACCTTACAAGATGAGCACACCTGAGTTGGTAGAGTTGAAGTTGAAGTTAAAGGAGATGCTTGACAAGGGATACATTAGGTCGTGTATTGCCTTGGGGCACACCAATGTTGTTCGTGAAGAAGAAAGATGGTACTCTTATTTTGTGCATTGACTATAGGCAACTAAACAAAGTGACCATCAAGAACAGGTACCATTTGCTAAGGATCGATGATTTGTTTGATCAATTAAAGGGATCATCAATGTTCTCAAAGATCGACTTGAGATCAGGATACCATCAAGTACACATCAAGGAAGAGGATATATTCAAGACTGCGTTCAGGACAAGGTATGGGCATTATGAGCTTGTTGTTGTTCCAATCGGTTTGACTAATGCTCTAGCTACATTTATGTGTTTGATGAATAGTGTGTTGTGTCCTTATCTACACAAGCTTTTTATTGTATTCATTGATGACATACTGGTATATTCTAAGAATGAGGAAGAACATGCCGAGCATTTAGCAGTAGTGTTGAGATTGCTAAGAGAACATCAATTGTATGTTAAACTTAGCAAGTGAAACTTCTTTCATACCGAGGTACATTACTTGGGGCATGATGTCTCCAAGGATGGCATAGCAATAGACCCAGAGAAGATAAGGGATATCATGGAGTGGGCTGAGTAAGAACAACACCAATAGCAGAGTCGGAGGCATATGTCTCAATCTCAAAAGGTTGTTGCAGTTCTGGTAATGTGAGCACTAGTGTAGAGCAGAGGTGATGCTTCAACTCGGAATATAACTTTTGTTGGGTTTCAGACCAAAAGAACTTTGCTTTCGCTCCGCCCTTGGTGACTTGACTTAAAGGCCAAGTGATATGAGAGAACCCCAACAAGAACCTGTTGTAGAAATTTGCAAGACCCGGAAAGGTGTGGAGCTCTGTTAGAGTGGTTGGGGCTGGCTAGTCTGGAATGACTTGTATCTTGGCTGGGTCCACATGCACACCCTGGTCATCAATGATGTACCTCAGATGTTGAACCTAGGTCATTCCAAAAGTGCATTTCTCCAAATTGGCACACATCTTGTGTTGTCGCAGGGTTTGGAGGACCTATCGAATATGGTGGAGGTGCTCTTACCAACTCTAGCTAAAGATCAATATGTCATCTAAATACACCACCATGAATGCATTGGCAAAGGGTCGCAACATGTCATCTATCAATATCATGAAGATTGCGGGGGCATTCGTTAACCCAAAAGTCATGACCAACCATTTGAAAAGGCTCTCCTTGGATTTGAAGCCAGTTTTCCACATCGGAGGGTTCAATAGGCACCTGGTGAGAATCAGACTTCAAATCAATCTTGCTGAAATATTTGGTCCCCTTGAGCTGGTCAAGAAGGTCATCAATCCATGGGATTGGGTACCTATTCCATACAATGATCTTGTTCATCACCCGATAGTCAATACAGAGTCTCTAGGTTCCATCCTTCTTTTGTACCAATACAATCGGGCTCCCACAGGGTGATGATTTTGACCTGATGTTCCCTTTCTGCAACAACTCCTAAATCTGCCTCTTGATCTCATCGTTCTCCAGAATAGAGCATTGATAGATCAGTCCATAGGGTGGTGGTGCGCCCAGGGTTAGATCAATGGAGTGCTTGACCTGATAGTGTAGAGGCACCCCAATAGGTGAGGAGAAAATGTCCTTGGTACTCCTCCATGACCTTGTCCATCTACTGATGTTGTGTGGAGGAGCCTTACCTGGAAGCCATGACCACAATATTCTTCTTGCCTTGACAGTGAATCATAAGGAAAACAAACTTCCAAGTTTGTGAAATTATCTTACTGCATTGCTTTGCAGTGATCAAAGAGATGGTGGTAGGCGGGACTACCTCCGATATCCTGTACAACTTATTGCACAAAATAATAATCACAGAGCGAGGCCTAGACTCATATACAACATGTCACTTCCACAAATATGGTTGTCCTACTAATACATCAAAAACTTCAAGAGGGGCAACATCACACAGTACCTCATCTGTGAAGGGCTTGATGGTGTAGGGAAGGTGATACTATTGGCTAATGCGAAGATCTCGTCCTTGGTGAAGCCACCCGATGGTGTATGGTTGTGGATGTGTTGTAGTCGATAGGTCCAAATGCTTCACAATCTCTGCTAAAATAAGGTTCTTTTGGCTCATGTTGTCGACATTGAACTACAATGAAGAACCCTTCACCCACATTTGTGAGTGGAAGAGGCGTTCACCCTCCTTTGGATCTTTAGGCTCATTATTCTTGATCTTGGTGGTGGCCAAGGTGGCATTGGGCTTTGCATCAATTATCTACTTCCCTTTGACATTTCCCTTGTCGAGTTCTGACTCAAAGTCGGAACATGTGTCTGATTTGGAATCCTTCAACTCGACCACCAGTAATGTATAATTTTGTAGAATTCTTCCTACAAATCAGCTAGCTTTGATACCATGTAGAACTTTTTTCTACAAATTAGCTAGCTCTGATACCATGTAGAAATTTCCCACCTGTAGATCACCTGGTAATGCAATGTACTAAAGCAAAACACTTGACCTACTTCTACAAAGAATTTAGCGAAAGCTTAATCGAACATGAGCAACATCAATAAGAACACATATAATTGATAGAAAAGAATCAATCACACAACACAGAAGAATTTACCCGGGGAAAGCACCTGCCTAAAACCCCATCTCTGTATTATCATACAAGTGGAAATATAGTTTGGATTACACAAAGCCTTAGCTCGGAAGCTATCTAGCTCTCAGTACAATCCCTCTGCTGCTCATAGATAGTCAAAGGCTTCTCACAAACCTTCTCCTCTTCCCTCCAAGCCTCCTATTTCCTTGTGCAGTTTCCTTGGGGTCCAGTGCTGCCACCTGTGTGAATTGGCCTCTTCACACACTCACTAACCTCTGATCTAACTGCACAAACTTGAAGGAGATAAATCCTCATCATGGATGAGCTTCCTTTATAGGAAAAATATTCATCCAACTGATAGTGCATTGTCCCTTCTCTGATCTCAACTGGGTCTCTGTCTGAACTACCATGCATCAGTTATCCATGAGAGAATACTCAGTTATCTAAAAATAATCGTTGTCACATGCATGCAAGCATCAACAAACTGTATTTCATTAATTTAACAACTAGTTAAATTAATATAACTGAACTTGACTAAGTTAAACTAAGTCAACTGATCCTCTCAATATAGAACTCATCCTTAATTCCTCAATCAGTGGAGCAAATCAAGGACACATTCCCCAATTAGTGGAGAAATAATTGCATGTTCTCACAAAGACTTTAAGCTTGCTTTTCCTTAACTAATTAACTCATGGAGAATTAATTAATTAATATTCCAAACTGCTGGTAAGACCAAATACAAATTTTACTTCCTATTTTAGACCAGCGACTGTCTAAAAATAGGAATCCACACTGCATTGCTGAAAATAGAACTTCTATTTTTAACACTTCCATTTTTCATTCCATGTTGCCAAATCTAGCACTGATGCCCAAACTGCTATTTTTAGCACTTCTATTTTTAGCAATTTCTTGCTGCCAATTTTCAACAAGCAATTGTTTGGCCCCGACACTCACTCGTGTTGTGAGTGGAGCTCTTATGGAACTCACACCATTTTCTCGTGTCCTTCTTTGACTTCGTGGTGTTGTTCTTTTCTTGCGACTTCGGTGGGTTGTCCTAGGTCACCCCGCCTTGGCTTTGTCCTTTGTTATGCGGTTTTGGGGTGCCTTTCCCTTGCTTTGGATTCACAAATCCAAAGTCTCGCTTCCTCTGTTTAAATTTTTTCTCAATCTTAACAACGTATCGGTACGTCGTGTCGAGCGAGGAGATGTCCAAGAACTCCATCTCGTCTTGGGTTTTCTTGTGTAGCTAGCCACTGTACTTAACTACCAAATGTCACTCAGAATCCTTGATACCCAACTTTGTGCGAAGGGTATGGAAAAAATTGGTAAACTCTAACACGTCTTGGTCCCTTCCTTGACGTAGCGTGGTCCACTTCATGTATTTATCCTCATAGCTCCCGACAGGGTAGTACTGCTCCTTGATGGCATCTCGAAATGAATTCCAAGTGGGTGCAACTGAAAATAGTGAGGGTGTACTTTCATCCTTATTCTCATAGTAGATATCCCATGAGTCCTTGACGTGGGGGCGACTTTGAGAAGTGAAAAAGTGATCTTTTCCCAACTGGTAAAATCATGAATAGAAAAATATCCATGTAGCAGATTTAACTACTTATCTATGGTGTCTGCATCTATCTGACATTCAAATATGGGGATGTCAAAGTTAACATTTACCTTAAAGGGTGTGGCACTTCCAGAGTAGCTGCTAGAAGAAGATGCATCACCTTTGGGTAACTGCTGAAGGATCTGGGAAAAGTTGTCCATCATCGCATTCCTCTGTTGCTCGAGGGCTTCTTTGGGCAAGGTTTTGAAAGGATCTCCTTCCCCCTCATCTTTCTTCTCTTCTGCCATGGGAGGCCATCAAAATTTGCGAGGTTGCTCTTGCAAATGTTTGATTAGTTCTAGCCCTAACTCCTTATATCCCGACCTTGTTGGGGACATGCAAAGAAAAACAAAGAAAGAGAAGACCGCTCTGATACCATTGATCCGGACTCAAAAAGGAATGCAACAAATTATCGATATAACCATAAATACAGAGATGCAACAGAATTAACTCTTCATTTCATTAATATCAAATATTGAAATATGCTTACAAACATAATGGAAAGAAAACAAGCTCGAGCGATGTTAGCTTATCTCTAAGAAGAGATGTGGTAGCTACATGCCTCTGAACCGTGTTAGAATGAGGCTTAAAGGCCTATTTATTATTGAGAAACAATGGAAAACCCTAAACATCCAAAAACCTAACCCTAGGAGATGAAGCTCCAAAAGTGTGGGCCCTGTTTGGCTAAATTGGTACATCAACTTCTCGAGTTCATAAATTTGGCATACGATGTCTGTTTGGCTATCATAATACCTCGTTTCAAAGATCTCAAAGAGGAGGCTGAAATCTAACCAACGGGACTTGTTTAGGACTTTTCTAGTCTCTGTGTTTTCCCTAAAAACATCTTTTAGTCCCTCAAAACAGCTCCAGAAATTTAGGACCTGAAAAACTGCCAAAAATAGTAAGTTCTGCTACAATTAAGGAAACGAAAAGAAACAATGGTGGGGTTCCAAGTGGAATACGAGGGTGGCCACCAATATCCACTTACGTTGAGTGCCTCCATGAGATGGGGAAACTTCTGTTGAACTTGCTCCCTGGTAAGCCACTTGCCTTAGCGCTGGAGTTGGTCAGCTTTGACAACCCAATACAGTTAGAGCTTCTGCTGGCAAGTGTTCTTGATATGTGTGTGCATGATCTGATTAGTTGTGGCATGTTCCATGTAGTCTGGGTTCATCTCTATTGGTGTGAGTTGTTCTTGAATGTCGGATGTGTCCAACAATGGTGGAAAGTATGGCCGAAGGCAGTCTACATTGAAGGGTGCAGACCAAGGAAAGGCAGAACGCTAACCTCAACAGAATTGTCCCCCATAGCCTTGGTGATGGTGTATGGCCCATATCGGAGCGGGCAAATCTTGCGGTGGGGTTCAGCGAGGCGCTCCTTCTACAAATATAGCCAAACTTTGTCTCCCACCTATAACTTGTGCGATACCCAAGGTTGATCATGACGCTGCTTGTACTTAGCATTGGCTCTGTCCAATATATCATGGACCTGCTAGCAGATGTGTTGAATGTGCTCAGTGAAGCTATTAGCCCTATCGACTTTAGACTAGACGTGAGTCGAATATACCTAAGTGGCTTCAAATGGTATGGCCACATCAATGGGACATAATGGTTGAAATCCCAGCCCTACCTGAAAGGGGTTGTGGCATGTTGAGCTATGGGGAGCTCTGTTGTAGTTGCGTTGGACATAGGGGAGGATTCCATCCCTTGTGTGTGGATGCTTCAAGTTTACATGCACAGAATTTGTACGATCATCCTATTGTCGACCTTTGTTTGGCCATCAGTTTGGGGGTGGAAAGTCATGGACTTAGTAAGTTTGGTATCCAACATCGACCAGAGACTTCACCAAAATGCACTTAGGAATTTGTTGTCTCGATCTAAGACAATGGACTGTGGGATCCCAAAGTGTACCCACATTCTCTCAAAGAAGAGCTTAGAAATGGCATATGTTGTGATACTCTTCTTGCAGGCCTCCATAATGGCCATCTTAGAGAATCTGTCGACAACCACGAAAACACAATCATTGTCATGCTTAGTAGAAGGAAGGCCCGACATGTAATCCATGGAGATGGATTCCCAAGGTCGACCAGGAGTAGGCAAAGGAGTATATAGGCCTTTCTTCCTAATGGTTGGTTTGGCAATGGGGCAGGCGTTGTAGGATTAAATGTACTTCCCAACATCCCGACAAAGGTTCGACCAATAAAAATACTTCTTAAGTACTGTTGTTAGCACTCCGTAAATCCCTTAAGTTTGAGGAAAGGTATCCCAGAGGTAACCACATACCACTTGTAGGTTAAGGTCCAGTCCCCCTAACCTTGGAGAGGGCTCTCTTGCTAGATCAACTATCAATCAAAAAGATTGATAAGATATGGATTTTAGACTGGATATTGAGTTCGAAAAGTAAATGATATGAGATTTAATGAATATTGTTGGGAGAGAGGGCCACTCAACTATAAGATCATAGAACATCAGGGCATACATGTGCCATCTAGATAACAGAGGCAAGGTAGGTGCACATATTTAAAGTCAATTGTCGGTTGTAGTATAGTAAAGAATGAAGGAAACACAAAAATATTCAGTCAAATGTAACAAAGCATGTGGTTATGAATTATGTTAAATAACTAATGGCCAATTATTTAGAAGAACCATGACAGAGAAATAAAGAATTCTATCATGTATAAGATCCACAGTCATCTTGAGCATATAGGAATAAATTTAAGATAATAGCTTTAGAAATCAATATTATATTAACACATAGGAAACAAAAACTTGAAAACACACACCAAAGGAATCTCAGAAACTGATAACAAAGTGCTCTGAGATTTTTTATTAAAAATGTTTATATACAGGGCCTCCTCCTACTCTCAATAATTCCACGTTATTCATTACATTGTATACTTAGGCATTAAATACCCTTTTAGGCCAAGGGTCAGATACATTGCATTTATCCACTAAGTGGATCAAAGGTGTGTTTTATCAATGGAAACATTAAGATTCGGGTCAACACAGGAACAACATCTTTCTCCTCATCTTCCCTATCTGAACAACATCAATCTCTCAAAATCTATTTTATACAGCTGTCCATATTCCTCTAAAAATCTTGAACTGTCTGACATTGTGCTAAAAACCTTGCTAAAAATCTTCTTAATGCCTTGGTTCATTCTCTCTCTTCCTTTGAAACTAGCGCAACAGTTGCCAATATATCTTGGTTCCTTTGAGCTCTCATGAACATGGTGTTCTCCCCCACATCGAAGCCCTTCAATCGGATAATTTCGATCGGAGGTTTTAATTTCAAGTAGCAACATTCCTCATCCTCCGATTATCGATTGTGATATGACGTCATCCTTTACCATGTGTCACCTTGTGAGTGGTGACATGTGTCACCCTATTTTTCCCCCTAGGGCCCTGAAAATGCCAAATTTGCATGCCATGTGTCCACTGTACAGCCACGTTATGATGAAATCAGCAGCCACATGGCTTAATCAGAACCAAACAATGCTTGCCACATGTCCAGTTGGAGGAGAGAGAAAGGACCCAAACCTGCTCTGGTTTGTCAGTGAAATACCTTTTTAAGTTGTATTCAACCCTTCTCGATGCTTTAACACTGAATTACTTTCCCGGCAATTTAATCTCATATTGCAACTTTATATCACAACATGCCTTGCTTACCATTTCAATAATCATCAACTGTGATATGTGATCTGCACTAAACCCTGTCGATTGCCTATTGCACTATCATCGATTGGACACCGCTGATATGCTTATGTCATTGTGATGTGTTTTGGAACCTTCAATTGCCAATATGTGATATATCTTATTGTTGATCGTAGACCTGCTCCGACCTCTGTTACTACTCCTTTCCAAATCTTCGCATATGCGGGATCCGGGACTCATAACCTTTTTCCTTTGTTTTCAAGCCTTTAAAGAGGAACCTTGATTTTGCCATAACTTTTGATGTTGGAACTCGTTGGAAAGCTAATTCAGAGATAATCATCAAGAAAATGCCTTCAAGATCATTTTACAGACACGTGCCAAGAAAAATCCTTCCCAACCTTCGACTGATTACATAAATGGCTTTTTTTACATGAAAACTTTTAGACTATGACACCCAATGATTCATAGGCTAAACTGACCAAAATGAATAGTAAGAGGCCAACACCACTGATTCTTATTATGGGACCCTAACATTGGCTCCAATGGGAATGACATCCTCCCTGTGAGGTGCCAAGAACAAAAAGCATATTAGTAGCCTAACCATTGGGCAATGGAGTCAAAACTAAAAACTGACTGACTGACTTACATAGCTGAAAATTTTAAAGGAAATAATAATTTATACAACACAAAACCAAAGTCTTAGGGCCTTCTCCTCGGGCTTCAAACCATGATGTTAGTCGTCCACACCAGCTGAAAGTATATACACTAGGTGATCTCTTCTCTCCAATGTAGCCAGTCAAGAAAATGGCTACTTTACTAAATTCTACTCATACTTCTCATGAGAAGACAAAAGAAGAAAAAGAGTGGCAACTCAAAATTCCACTAATCCTGAAAACCAATATTGGTACAAAGTAAAATATTCCATAAACCCTGCAACAAACTGGCCATGGGATGACAATCCTCTTCTTTCAATGGTTCCAAGAGGCCAGCAAAAGAATCTTCAAAAACATAATTGGTTACCTTCACTTAATGATCGGCAAGAGGACTTTGTTCTAGAGAAAAGGGAGCAGTAAGTTCGTCAATCTTACCCTCTTCACTTGAGGCAACCACAGCAATAAAGTGCACATCCATAGGATCTAGGACAACCTACTCTTCTTTAGCATACTCTTCATTTTTTGAATCTAGAGGCAGATCTTCATGTGCAAGAGGCTCCAAAACAACCCCTTCTTTTTCGTTGCTCTCCTCTTCTTGATCATTAACATTCTGCTAAATGCAATCATCGGGCTCAAGAGGACAAACTTGCTCCATTTCTCCATCGACCTCTATCTAATCAGTTTCATCTTCAACTGCAAAAAAAATTGCCTGCTCAGAATCTTTGTGAATATCTAGGCAACATACCTCTTCTATTTTTTGTTCTTGAAATTTGGATGAAAATTCACAAAGAGATTCTTTAATTTCATCATCCATACATTTTTCGTCACCATAAATATTTTCCAGATATTGGAAGAAATCTTCAAAACACACACAACATTTTTCTTCCAGAGGTAAGGGAGGACAAAATTCCTTAAAATGCTCATAAAATTCTGTGTGAAAATATGTAAGAGAACACAATCTAGCAGATGGCAAAACTTCGTACCAAGATCTAGCTTTGTCTTCTAAGGTTGCCATGAACATTTTCATTAAACAATCTTAAGGAAACTTAACATCAAGCTTATGTACATGCAAATGAAACTTGAACAGATGTGAAGCAACATCGTCTCCTTTTTTATCTTTAAACTTTGGCAAATATGTTTTCCAATCTACACAAGGCATAGGATTTGGAAAACCAGGAATACAAGATCTGTCCATAGGTGCATACCTAGCATTTGTTCCAACGACACCAGAACGTTAACACTCTGTAAATCCCTTATGGTTGAGGAAAGGGATCCCATAGGTAACCACAAACCGTTTGTAGGTTAAGGTCCAGTCCCCCTAACCTTGGAGAGGGCTCTCTCACTGGATCAACTATCAATCAAAAGGACTTATGAGATATGGATTTTAGATTGGTTATTGAGTTCAGAAAGTAAATGATATGAGATTTAATGAACATTTTTCGAAGAGAGGACCACTGAAATATAAGATCATAGAACATCAGGGCATACATGTGCCATCTAGATAACATAGGCAAGGTAGGTGCACATATTTCAAGTCAATTGTCGGTTGTAGTATAGCGAAGAATGATGGAAACACAAAAATATTCAGTCAAATGTAACAAAGCATATGGTTATGAATTTTGTTACATAACTAATGGCCAAATATTTAGAAGAACCATGTAAGAGCAATAAATAATTCTATCATGTATAAGATCCATAGTTATCTTGAGCATATAGGAATGAATTCAAGATAATAGCTTCATAAATGAATATTAGATTAACACAAAAGGAAACACAAACTTGAAAGCACACACCACAGGAATCTCTGAAACTGAAAACCAAGTGCTCTGAATTTTTTTATTACAAATGTTTATATACAAGGCCTCCTCTTACTCTCAACAATTCCCCCCTTATTAATTACATCATATACTTATCCATTAAATACCCTTTTAGGCCAAGGGCCAGATACATTTCATTTATCCACTAAGTGGATCAAAGGTGTGTTTTATCAATGGAAACAACAAGATTTAAGTCAACACGGGAACAACATTTTTATCCTTATCTATGTAGTCTAAACAACATCAACCTCTCAATATATGTTTTATACAGTTGTCCATATTCCTCTGAAAATCTCGAACTATCTAGCACTGTGCTAAAAATATTCATGATGGCTTAGTTCATTCCCCCTCTTCCTTTGAAACTGACGCAATAGTTTCCCTCTCTTCTCTATATGATCTTATCATAATGGATTTTTCCTTATTTCAATGCCTCAATACTTCTTCATCCCTTATACTATGTTCCTTTGACGTTTCTTTTGTTATACAACCTGGCTACTTATAGCCATATTTGAGTTCTAATGCAATCATAGTTTTTAGTTGTGTGTCGCTTTGAATAGTGAAGGATAAAAATTTTCAGATATGCCTAGCCCCGGGGGCTTACGCAGAATTAATATGACCGGGGCCTGGGACCAAGGGTCAAAGCATTTAGGGGCTTAAAACCCTCTAGCTGGGACGGGGGTCGATTCTTTGAAACATTGCATTATAAACAGTCCCACTGCATAAGACATGGGACCACAATACGTATGCGCCTGGGCCTTTTATAATATTAGAACTTTCTAATCAGTGATTTTATAATGCTGCATTTGGTTGCATCCCCCAATACTTGTGATCTTTGATATATGACATGGCCTGGTCCACGTGGAGAGGGAATAGGGGAGGGCCCACACCAAGTTTTAACATATAAAACCTTTGTTAAACCTTTTCCGCCCAACCTTATAATTTTAACACGTAAAACATATATTTATGTTGTCGCCTGCCTTGTGCCAATAACTCTTGGTTCCTTTGAGCTCTCGTGACCATGGTGCTAGCCCCCACATCGGAGCCCTTCAACTGAAGAATTTCAATTGGAGATTTTAATTTCAAGCAGTGACATTCCTCATCCTTCGATCGCTGATTACAATTTGACGTCATCCTTTACCACGTGTCACCTTGTGAGTGGTGACACGTGTCACCTTGTTCCCCCCTTAGGGCCCTGAAAATGCCAAATATGCATGCCACGTGTCCACCATACAACCACGTCACGATGATGTCAGTTACCACGTGGCTTAATCAGAACCAATCACTACTCGCCACGTGTCCAGTTGGAGGAGAGAGAAAGGACCCAAACCTACTCTAGTTTGTCAATGAAATCCTTTGTTAAGTTGTATTCAACCCTTCCCGTCACTTTAACACCTAAGTACTTTCCCGACGATTTAATCACATATCGCAACTTTATATCACAATAAGCATCGCTTACCATTTCGTCGATCACCGACTACGATATGTGATCTGCACCAAACCCCATTAATTATCGATTGCATTGTTTGCCAATTCACTGATTGGACCTCGCTGACATGCTTATGTCACTGCAATGTGCTTTGGAACCTCCAATCGTCGATATGCGATATCGACGATCGTTGATTGCAGACTGCTCCAACCTCTACTGCTACTCCTTTCCAAATCTCTGATGTGAGGGATCTGAGACTCATACTTAACTTTTTTCCTTTGTTTTCAAGCCTTTAAAAAGGAATCTTGATTTTGCCATAACTTTTGATGTTGGAACTCGTTGGAAAGCTAATTCAGAGCTCATCACCATGAAAACACCTACAAGATCATTTTACAGACACTTTCCAAGCAAAAGGCCTTCCCAACCCTAGATGGATTTAATAAATAACCTTTTTTACATGAAAACCTTTTAGACTATGACACCCACTGATTCATAGGCTAAACTGAACAAAATGAACAGTGAGAGGGCAACACCACTAATTCCTATTATGGGACCCTAACAACTACCATGGTTTTCTCTACTCCGAAATGTTTGACAGCCTCACAGTAGTGTGCCTCCAAAATAATCTTGGCACGTTCGCTTGAAGGAACACAGATGTGTCCCAAGTGGCATAATAGTGCATCTTGGAGGTGAAAATTCAGAACTTTCTTACCTTCCAGGAGTGTTTGGTATGTGTTGTTGAATCTTGGGTCACTCTTGTAAAAAGTGCAGCCACCTCGAAGTCTCATGTCCACAGGAGTCGAGCACAGTGATCAGCTCCATGACTGGTGGTCAGCTGAGGCAGTCTACAACATTATTGGTGTTGCCCTTCTTGTACCTAATGTTTAAATGGAACTGTTGCAGGTATGTGGACCATTTCTTATGGCGATCATTCTGCAACTTCCTTTGTGTCTATATGAACTTCAGGGATCGATGGTCTGTGTGGATGACCGTTTCCTTCCCCATAATGTAATGTTTCCATTGACGATAGGCCTGCATAATGGAGTACATTTCTTTGTCATAGGTGGGATACTTTTGGACTGAGTCTAAAAGTGTCTCACTGTGGTAATCCATTGGATGCCCCTGCTGAGTAAGAACTGAACCAATATCATAGTTGGAGGCATCTGTCTTAATCTCAAATGGTTGTTTTAGGTTTGGTAATGTGAGCGTTGGTGCAGAGTCGAGGCGATGCTTCAACTTGATAAACGCCTTTTATTGGGTTTCAGACAAAAATAGCTTTGTTTTCACTCCACCCTTGGTGACTTGACTTAAATCCCAAGTGATATGAGAGAACCCCAACATGAACCTGCGATAGAAATTGGCAAAACTCAAAAAGGTGTTAGAGTGGTTGGGACTGGCTAATCATGAATGACTTGTATCTTGGTTGGATCCACATGCAGACCCTTCTCATCAATGATGTAGCCCATATATTGAACCTAGGTCATGCCAAAAGTGCATTTCTCCAAATTGGCACACAGCTTGTGTTGTCGTAGGGTTTGGAGGACCTGTCAAATTTGGTGGAGGTGCTCTTCCCAACTCTCTCTGAAGATCAAGATGTCATCTAAATACACCCCCATGAATGCATTGGTGAAATGTTTCAAGATTTCGTCCATTAATCTCATGAATGTTGTGGGGGCATTCGTTAACCCAAAAGGCATGACCTACCATTCGAAGAGGCCCTACTTGGATTTGAAGGTAGTTTTCCACACATCAGAGGGTTCGATAAGCACCTGGTGATAACCAGACTTCAAATCAATATTGTTGAAATATCTGGCCCCCTTGAACTGGTCCAAAAGTTCATAAATCTGTGGGATTGGGTACCTATTCTGTACAGTGATCTTTTTCAGCGCCCGATAGTCCAGGTTCCATCCTTCTTTTATACCAGTACAATTAGGCTCCCACATGGTGATGAGCTTGCCCTGATGTGCTTTTTATATAACAAATCCTGAATCTGCCTCTTGATCTAATCTTTCTCCATAATAGGGCGTCGATAGATCAGTCCATTGGGTAGTTGTGTGCCCATGGTCAGCTCAATGGACTGCTTGACCTAACAATGTAAAGGCATCCTCGTAGGTGAGGAGAAAATGTTCTTGTACTCCTCCATGACCTTGTCGATCTGCTCCTGTTGTGTGGAGGAGCCCTGTCTGGAAGTTGTGGCCACAATCATCTTCTTGCCTTGAGGGCCAATCATAAGGAAAATACTTCCTTATCTGTGAAATGATCTTACTACATTAATTTGTAGTGATCAAAGAGATTGCGGTATGCGGGGCTACCTCCAGTATCCTACACAACTTATTTCCCAAAGTAATAATCACATAGCGAGGCCTAAACTCATATAGAACATGTCACTTCCAAAAGTATGGTTGTCCTAATAATGCATCTCAAACTTCAAGAAGGGCAACATCATACAGTAACTCATCCATAAAGGGCTTGATGTTGTATGGAAGGCAACACTTATGGCTGACGCAGAGATCTCGTCCTTGGTGAAGCCACCCGATGGTTTACGGTTGCGGATGTGATGTAGTTGGTAGGACCAACCGCTTCTCGATCTCTTCTAAAATGAGTTATTTTGGCTCCCTTTGTCGACAATGAACTACAGCGGAGAACCATTCACCCACATCTACGAGTGTGTTGACGGTGCTGGACCCTCCAACATGTAAGGGGATCTCCCCGGTAAAAGGTCCAAACTAGACCTTAGACCATTTGGATTAGGAGTCCCAACAGTGGATAGTACGATATCGCCTTGACTGCGGTTGTGCGTAAAGGTAACTAAGATGTCCTTGTTGGAAGCAATGGTGTGACCTTGCAGCAAGTCAAGGAAGGTGCATGAAAGGCTCTAACATGCGGAAGGGGAGAAGTGTGTGCCCCTTAGAAGCCTGTGATAGCACGCAGCTTGAAAGGGAACACACGAGCTAAAAGGCATCACGAGATGGAAAGCAGGATAGAAAATGATCCAAAGTGATGGATTATACCAACAACATGCTTCAATAAGATTCATACAAACACATACAGAATAGTCCATACATACATGCGCAAATTACAGATACATACATCATTAGAGTAACCAGGATAGTCGAACTACAATAACAATATATGCATGAAACGTGTTGGCTCTGTTATATTAAAAGAGTGAAAGATCTAATCATACATACAACCATGAAAACCACTAGCTCCGATAGCGGAACGTTTCATTCACTGTCACCTGCTCCTCTAAAGAGATGTACTAGCTCTGCATTATGGAGAAGCCAGGTTTCGTTACAATACACTCCAAGCTTTCCCTAAGCTATGCCTATCGGAAGCTTGGATCCCAAAAGCCTATACAATGAGTTATGAGGTTCTATAAATAGAAAAGGGTGGGGTGACCCTTGACATTCCACTTTGTGACTCTTCAACTACCCTCATGACTCTTCAACTTACACATGATTGTTTACATTCTACTATTGACACTTGGTCTTTCACTTTACAACATGTTTACAATACAATTTGCACATGTACCCATGTGAGACAAAAATGGGCTTGAGTAAGCCATATAAGACATCACTAAGACTCGGACAATTGTGGGAAGACTACTCTTCGACATCCTCTTAGTGATCGATGGTAGCAAACTGATGCCAAAATTGGTAGTCTGTTATGGTGTCTGCGTACTCTGTGGTGACATCCTTCTAAAAGAAAACTCTTGCCTCCATTGCATACGAGTACATTGATTTGGCACATGTGTCCAACTCGTCAGATAACATGTGCATCATGGTCTTGAGTGCAGTCGAAGTAGCGACATACTGGTGCATAGTGTCTCTAGATCTGCAAGTCTACGCTGGTGGTTATGTGCATCAATTGATCAAAGTACATGTCCAGCTCTAGTCAGACTTGGTTCTTCACTTTCACCTCAATGAGTGTGCCAATGGATGGGATCGCATGGGTGTGCACAATGACACCCATTCTCCTGAACACTTGTTCATGTGAAGCTTGTAAGATGGTGATGAACTTGGCAGTTCCTCATAGTTCCGGATCTGACTCTGGATGCGTGCCTTCAACTCCACTACCTTTGGCTTCATCATCTTTTGCAAGTGCAATGGGGCTCCCTTGTACCTCATTTTCCATATCTGCATGTGATCAACAATGGTGTGTGTCTTTCAAGATGCGCGCTCTCCTAGCACAGCACTGCTCTGAACCATTAAGATGGACAACTGACTTATGCACGGTGATGAAACTGAAGTACAACTTTCGAATGACTATCTCGAGAGACGATACTTCATCAAGTATTGTTTTCTTCAACTGTGCTCTGGCAGATGCTGTAGCTTATTTTTCTCCCTGCTTGGCCACTTGTAGCTCCATATTCATGCACTTATTCTCAACTATCAACAATCTAACACTTGAGTTGGTGGCTTCAACATATGCCTTTGCAGAATCGACCAATGCAATTGGATGTCTGCGCACATCAAACATGATCACTCGTTCTTCAAACTACGTAGGAGATACATGGACATCCGAAGTGGGCACTCTGTGTGACTGCACAACTCTGTGTTGTGACTCGTCAAAAGATATGTTGTGCACATCTACTTCCGGATTGTCCTCAAGGATTTCAGTGTCTCCTTAATCGCTTGGGACTTTCTCTACTCCCAGATCTGGTGAATCGATGGAGTGACTTATTGGCCCTTAGGCACAAGGTCTGTATCCTGATCTAGTTCTGGCTGAACCACAACCGTGTCCATCTATTCCAACATTGTTCAATATCCTCAGCAGAGTCCTGCTCCTGCGACTACTCACCCTGTTTGCTATTTGTCAGCTATTTAGATGAATCAATAACTTATATGGGCATTGTTTCATCAATGTGTGCATGTTGCACCTCCTGTTGTTCCTATTCTTGAAGCACTTCCTTATCCCTTCCACGCAACTCTTGTTCTTCCCTTAGTTGTTGCTTTAACTCTTGAAACTCCTTTTCTGCCTCCTCCCGCTTCTTCTTCTCCTTATGTCTTTGTGAAATCTTTTTGTCGCGTTGCCGCCTCTTAGCCTCAATCTCCAAAGCTACTCTTAATAAAAGTGGATTTGCTTTGAACTTGTAGCTTTGCTTCGCCTCTACGTTGTCAGCAACCCTCCTCTTACCTTTGTCAAGCGCAGGTCTGCCTCCCTTTGCTTCTACTAATGTTGCCGCTCTTTGAGATCTTGTTGCCTTCTACGCTGCTAACCACTCTACGACCATTCCGACCAGTTCATTGAGCCTTGAGAAGTTATTGTAGTATCTCCATGGGTCTTCCTCAGGTCAATTACACGCCCTATGGATACAAGGATGATACACTCTCGTACAGTGGTCTTATACTAAGCGATATGGGTCATATGGATTAAAAATTCTTGTGCTGAAGGTGAATCTCTTGAATTCCTCGGTCTTGGCCTCAACATTCTTGAGATTCTATATTTCATACAACCTGATCCACAAATGAAGAGTGGGCCAAGGTGCCTTCTTCTTCATGTGCAGTATTATTGAAAACCCTGTCAAGATGTTGTATGCAACCTCTTACATGACTAGCTTATCCATGGCAAAATTCAGCGAAACATGTGGAGCCTTCTCCACATTGTACATCTAGATGAAGAGCTAAGGGGTGAGGCATACCAATCTTCTATGTTAAACAAGCCTCCATCGCTTCCTATGACATGCAAGGCGGATCCTGCTCGAAGATCATTCTGTACACCGGGGTGACGAAGTGGTCTGATAGTTGTATTATAACTCCACAGAAGTTGCACTCAGAGAACAACCTGCAATAGGTGTGCACAGAGGTTTCTAAAGGTGTCCATGCCCAACCCAAGCCATGGAACTTCTGACGGGAACAGATTGCATCAAGTATGTAAGCAGACATGAAGATATTTGCTTGTTGACCCTTGGACAAATGTCGAGCATCTGTTACTTGTCCCTTCAGCTGGAGAGCCAACATGTCAAACCAATTGAAAGGTCTTCCTTCGTTCACCAACTGATCCAACATAATCACCCAACTCTACGGGAATGTTTTTGTACTCCCCTGGCCGTATAAGTGGCATGCGAAGATGACCAAGAGCTAATAAGCCTTCCGCAGTATCCTTGTCTTGTAAACTTGGTTGGGTGTTGTCCTAAACTTAGATTGCTCTTTCACCCATCTCTTCAAGATGTCTCTTGAGTTTTCACTATTGTTGTGCCTAGTGAAGGGTGCATCCATTTTGACCACCGATTGCGGTAAATGATACTTCTGAGATGTTGTTCCTTTGACATTGCTTAACACCATTGTCTCTGGATCAGTATGCGAGACAATCCAGTGGATCATGTCCATGCATGAAAATCCAAGATACCTGCATGCAACCCCGTACAAGCCAGACTTGTGAATGTTGACATAGACTCTGCGGTCCTCAAGATTCTCCTCAAAGGTGCCTGAAACGATTTCATTGATATCCTACCATTTTATCTTGATCTCCTTGTCTATGAACAACTTAGTGTCTTCATAGATAGGTAAGCTCATAGACACTTGCTCGATGGTGTCCTTTGACCCTTCTCTCTTGGAAGCCATTGTACCTGTACTGTTGAGAGACTGGTGAACACCTGTGATACCTGGAGACAGAGAAACACTCATGGCAAGCACAATGTTAGTTGAAAACCAAAAGCAACTTGAGGACTGACATGCAACACACCTGGGTGACTAACTGGAAGATTTGCGCATTTTTCACTAGGAGGCTGGGAGATTGACTGCCAAAATTGCACAGAACATAGTCTAGACTATTTGTGAGCTGATTGACTTTTGAAACTACGGAGAACACAATCCAGCTTGACCTGCTAATGACTGGAACTGTGCAATGCGCAGTTTCAGTCAGCATGACTACAACCTGGGAAAATTGCATTGCACAATTTCGGGGGCCAACTGAGGCATTGCCTCTCATAATTACACAAAGCACAATCTGGGAGGCCAGTGTGAGGCAAGCTCTATGCAATTTCTGGGAGCACGGTAAGGCCTGCCATCCCAGAAATGCACAATGCAAGCCGGGTAAGGCAAGGTCCGGGCCAAGGCAGCTCAAATCTGTCGACGGGTGACTGAATGCATGTGCAAAACTAGGTGCAAACATAAGTGAAACAACATGCATGCAATCAGTGAGTGCAGGATTCAGTAAAACGAGAAAAACAACTAAGTGTGTGAAGCGATTTGCCGCAACAGCGACCATTTGTACAGAAACAATGTCATGCATGTGACAGCAAGGAGATGTAATGGAAAACTTGAAACAATGCTTCTACAAGCTCTAAAAGCTAAAATGCATTAAAATGAAAACAAGTATTCAACAAAACCAAGCAAATAACATTCACACAAACCGAAATACAAAAAGTGACAGAAAAGCAGCAAAAGAAATGAAAAGCGAACTTACACTGAAAAAGCAGAGTTGAGTGTGCCAAAGGTTCCTAGATGCGATGGGGAATGCCAGAGATCTAAGATCAAAGTGAAGAATGAGCTCTGAAGCATCAAATAAATAGTTTTGACAAGATCGATGACTATGACGCACATACCACAAATCTAGGAAAAAGTGACACTTGGCGGGAGGTTTCTAAAACAACTTTTGCATGTAACCTCTAACTGCTAAAAATAGATCCCTAAAATTGAGGGATGTTTTTTGCTTTTTGTTTTTTTCCTTTTCAAGAAAAAGTTGCCCATGCATGCAAAGCAATATTGCTTAGTCCTGGAGGGAACCAATCAACTTGGGAGCACATGCAATGTTATGAAACCAGCTCACAGAAAGATAGAAAAGATAGGTCAACACCTTAGAAATAAGCCTCTTCGAGGGGAAAACCTCCTTTACATTACACAAATGAACAATTCTTAGATGATACAAATGAAAAGACTTTCTTTCTATATATAGGAGTCTAAGGGGTCATAATATAATCAGAGCCGACATAACAATAATAATGTAAGGGCATAATAATAACAATAGTGGGCTTCTATGGGGCACAATAATAACAATATGGGGACTACATGGGCATAACAATATAATAAGGGGGTTGTACTAATAACAATAAGGGGTTACACTAGTAGTATAGGGACCTAACATGCAACGAACTGCAAGCCTTTGGATGACTTCTGTGTAATTTCTTGGCTGAGTGGCTCTAGGTGACCCTCAAGCTCTGCACAATTTCTGGGCTAAAGCCAAGGCTGTCAATCAGAACTGTGAAAATTATGAGAGAAAGCCCAGTGATGGGCTGCTCTTCACAATTTTCAAGGGGAATACAGTCTGCTTGCTCTGCACATTTCCAGAGAGTAGTAGGCTACCTTGATGCTTTGTGTAATTCTGGAGAGAAAGATTGGTTTCCCTCTAGTTCTGCGCAATTCTCCAAGAGAGCACCAGAACCAGTTGAAAACCAAGACACTGGATGTCAGCTTATGGGTGAATGGCAAACAAGTTAGTAAACACAAGTTGATAAGCCAAGAAACTCATCTGAAAGCATATGTACCTTGGCAGTGCAAGACATGCTGCTAAGG
Organism: Pinus tabuliformis; assembly: GCA_031772625.1. Classification (NCBI taxonomy): domain Eukaryota; kingdom Viridiplantae; phylum Streptophyta; class Pinopsida; order Pinales; family Pinaceae; genus Pinus; species Pinus tabuliformis. The sequence goes on from CM062811.1 coordinate 1,226,285,498, forward strand.
ATGGTTGGTAGGGAGGCTCCAAAACGAAGCTAAGGAAAAATTTTGCAGTATGGCTTTAGCTGCTACAACATTGGCAACACGCTGGCAGAACTCCAGCTCTCTAAATGGACCTTGTTTCGTGAAAAGAGAGTTTAACAACTCTAAAAGTATTGTTCGATTCTTTAATCATTGTGGTTTCCACACCACCTTGAGTGAAATATGTAGCACCTACCATGCTCTTAATCAGTCATCACACATTCCAAACCAAGTCAACTTAGTTTTTTTGATTGGGGACGAGGGGTATATTGGTGCACAAGTAATATGACTTTTAGAATTTAAGTTTCATCTCTGGTGTTGCTCCGCTACCAGTAGGCCCGGACAGTACCCCAGCGGAGTCACACAGGAATAGAAGCATCACTTCGCTACCAGCGAGCCTGGTCAGTACCCCGGTGGAGTTACTTGCATCACCTCTCTACACAAGAATCCTCTCTTCTTTCGCCTTATTCATTCTTTCAAATTTCAAAATTTTCATATTTTCATTTTCTCATTTTTTCAAGAACTGTGCATAGGCAATTATTTATTTCAGAGGCAGAAGAAGGATCCCAAATTACTGAGAGAAGAAAAGGTTGTTCCTTTAGAGAAGTATGTTATATATACCTTTGACATACTTGTTAAGGTTTCCCCCCTCACCTTACTCTACTTGACTGAGCTGACAAGGGTTAACCCAAAAACAACTGACTAGAGTAGGTGGTACTAGTTAGAGCACAAGTGTTGTGTTTTCACCAAGATTCACTTCGAACAGAACGTATTTTCCATTGGTGTATCATTGATTGAAGACAACAAGTTCTACATAAAGAGAGAGGATAACATATAACCAAGTGTTGGTAGTTGTACAAGTCCTCTTGTACTTTACCCTGCTTGTCTTAAGAGTCACACACGGTTTCATGTGAAACTAACCTACGAACGTAAACAAGCAAACAAAATAACAAATCAAAGAGCATAAGCGAACACGAAAGCAAAGCAAGGAAAAGAAGCAGGCAACCAAACAAACAAATGAAGAAATAAAGCAAACACTACTCCTACTCCTAAGCTAACAATGCATGGGTCTACTCACGTGAAGTGATATTTCCAATGTAGCCACCAGCACATTGGTTGACCCATGTTGGTGAAGGCATGGTTCGTGAAAAGGACAGTCAAGCGAACCAACAAACATGAAAGATATAACAATGGAGACCAATACACTCCGAGTTTGAACGCATCCATAAAAAAGAAAAGAGTGAAAGCACAAGACAAGCACTTTGTGGACTTACCAAGGTGTTGTGACACACTGCGTACAGATGATAAGCATATGAACTTTCTTGATGTGACAGACAAGCAAACATGAGAAAAATAGACAGCTTACGTCTTGCAAGTGTGCCTGCTATGTATGATTCCTCCAATGCATAAGCGATGGGATCATGTGATTCAGGTGGAGGAAGCGAAATCTGTGTGTTGGATTGATCTTCAGTGCATACAGATGGGTGATGATGATCCTTGGGTAGTTCAACAATTTCCTAATCGAAAGTGAAACCAACCTCAAGATAGTGAAGGCCTAACATAACCATAGCTTGGGCTAAAGTGCCTCGACAACCAGTGGGGTTTCGATGTCATCAACAGATAGATAATCATAAACGGGTGCCCTTTAAAGATCAGCAACGATTGAATCAACGTCATGATCGAATATAGGAGTAGAGAGATCACAACAACGACGATCAGAAAAAACAATGAGTTCATCAACATGATGATGATTGGAACTGCGTAATGCGCAGTTTCATTCAGCATGACTGCAACTCGGGAAAATTGCATTGCGCAATTCTGGGGGCCGACTAAGGCACTGCCTCTCATAATTGTGTAGAGCACACTCTGGAAGGCCAGTGTGAGGCAATCCCTGCGCAATTTCTAGGAGCAAGTCAAGGCCTTCCATCCTAGAAATGCGTTGTGCAAGCCAGGCAACATAAGGTCCGGGCCAAGTTAGTTTAGACCCGCTGACGGGCTACTGAAAATAATAAAGACTGAATGCATGTGCAAAACTAGGTGCAGACATGAAAGAATGAACATGCATGCAATCAATGAGTGCAAGATTCAGTAAAATGGGAAAAACAACTGTGTGAAGCGGGTCACCGCAACGACAACTGTCAGTGCAAAAACAATGTCATGCATGCGACATCAAGGAGATGCAATGGAAAACTTGAAACAATGCTTCTACAAGCTAACATACATTAAATCGACAACAAGTGTTCAACAAACCCAAGCAAATGACACTCACACAAACCAAAATACAAAAAGCGACTGAAAAGCAACAAAAGACATGAAAAGCTGACTTACCGAGAAAACATTGAGTTGAGTGTGCCAAAGCTTCCTAGATGCGATTGGGAATGCCAAAGCTCCAAGATCGAAGTGAATAATGAGCTCTAAAGCGTCAAATAAATAGTTTTGATCAGATTGAGGCTTATGACACGCATGCCACAAATCTAGGGAAAAGTGACACTGGGCGGGAGGTTTCTAAAACGAATAGTGCATGTAACCTCCAGCTGCTAAAAATATATCCCTAAAATCTAGGGATGATTTTTCTTTTTTTCTTTTTACCTTTTTAGGAAAAATCTGCCCATGCATGAAAAGCAAGATTGCTCAGTCCTAGAGGGAATCGGTCAACTTGGGAGCACATGCAACGGACTGCAAGCCTCTCGAATGACTTTTGTGCAATTTATGGGTTAAGTGGCTCTCATTGCCCCTCAAACTCTACACAATTTCTAGATTGAAGCAGAGGTTGTCAGCCAGAACTGTAAAAATTCTAAGAGCAAGCCCAATGAAGGGCTGCTCTGTGCAATTTTCAAGGGGAAGATAGTCGGCTTACTATGTGCATTTCTGGAGTGTAGCAAGCTTCCTTGATGCTCTGTGTAATTCTAGAGAGTAAGGTTGGTTGCCCTCCAGTTCTACGCAATTCTACAAGTAAGCACCAAAACCAGTTGAAAACCAAGTCACGGGATGGCAGATTACGGGTGAATGGCAAACAAGTTAGCAAACACAATTTGATAAGTCAAGAAACTCAACTAAAAGCATATGTACCTAGGAACTGCAAAACATGATGCTAAGGATGGTTGGTAGGGAGGCTCCAAAATGAAAAAAAGGAAAAATTTTGGAGGATGGTTGTAGCCACTACAACAGAGTGGAAGAGGTGTTCCCCCTCCTCTCAATCTTCAGGGTCATGCTTCTGGATATTGGCAATGACCACGGTGGCAATGGGGTCTATATCAATGATCTGCTTCCCTTTGTCATTCTCCTTATCGGGTTTTGACTCAGATTCGGAACATGTGTCTGATTCAGAAGCCTTTAGCTAGACCACCAATGATTGCTTGGCCCGACACTCACTCATGTTATGAGTGGATCTCTTATGGAACTCACACCATTTTACTATGTCCTTTTTTGTCTCCGTGGTGTTGTTATTTTCTTACGACTTTGGCGGGCTATGTTGGGTTGCCTCACATTAGCTTTGACCTTTTCTCTACGGTTTGGGGGCACCTTTCCCTTGCTTTGGATTAGCAGATCTAAAGTCTTGCTTCTTCTATTTAAACTTCTGCTCAATCTTGATAGCATATCGATACGCCATGTGAGCAAGGAGATGTCTAGAAACTCCATCTCATCTTGGGTGTACCTGTGTAGGCAGTCGCAGTATTTGAGTACCAAATGTTGCACAGAATCCTTGATACCTAAATTCATGTGAAGGGTATGAAAAACATTGGTAAACTCCGACATGTCTTGGTAGTATTGCTCCTTCATGGCGTCCCGGAATGAATTCCAAGTGGGTGCGGTTGAAAATAGTGAGGGTGTAATATCGTCCTTCTTCTCACAGTAGTTTTCCTACCAGCCCTTGACGTGGGGGGTGGCTTTGAGAAGTGCAAAAGTGATCTATTCCTGGCTAGAAAAATCATGAATAGAAAAATATCCTTCTAGCAAATTTAACTATTTATTTATGGCATCCACATCTATCTGACCTTCAAATATGAGGATGTCAAAGCTAACTTATACCTTAAAGGGTGTGGTGCTTCTAGAGTAACTGCTGGAAGAAGATGCATTGCCTTTTGGTAACGCTTAATGATCTAGGAAAAGTTATACATCATCACATTCCTCTTTCACTCGAGGGCTTCTTCAAGCAAGATTTTGAAAGGATCTCCTACCCCCTCATCTTTCTTCTCTTCCACCGTGGGAGGTCATTGAGATTTGTGAGGCTCGTCTTGCAAAGGTTTGACCAGTTTGAGCCCTAACTCCTTATATCCTGAATTCATTGGGTACATGCAAATAAAAACAAATAAAGAGTAGACCGCTCTAATACCACTGATTTGAACTTAAACAGGAACGCAACAAATTATCGATATAACCATAAATACAGAGATGCAACAGAAATAACACTTCATTTCATTAATATCAAATACTTAAATATGCTTACAAACAAAATGGATGTAACACCCTCCTCCCACATCTACCCAAGCAACCGGTCAGTCGGGGTAAACATGCGACGAGAGGCCACTGTGATATGATTCAACCTCCTAAGTCACATTAAGGAAGTGGAATCGACGGAAACACACCATATAGACATCCAACATCATCACCCTCAGAAGACAAGTCAGCCACTTAGACAACCTGTCCATGGGTCCCACTATTGTTTTAGGTCTCTTGGGCCATAGTCACTCTCATGCTATGGGCAAGGAAGCAAACTGCAACCTAAAGTCACTCTCACAGGCTTGTCTGCTACCGATTGTGGACCAGAATTGTAAGTGTTGTGACAACGACTCCTGGATTTGAGCCACTTTTTCAGGCCCAGAGCCCAGGTCACTGCCCAGAACTAATCCATCTCTTCAAATCAGTAAAGTAACATGTAAATGATAATACTAAAGCAAACACGTGTTCAAGACCTTGACTAGACCCCTACTAGCCATGACAGGCATTTTGTCGAAAATCATCAACATGTAATCTACAGGTGTAAATAACATAGTTAAGTGTAGGGATCTCATACTTATCTGAGGATTGCTATGAACCATTGTTCCCTCATGCCATTTGTTGCATTATCATCTATTATGTCATAGGCACATTATCCATTCACATACAAGTAAAAATGCACTGAGAGCCATATATAATTGTTGCCATAAAATGTGCATATAACCAACATAATAGGAACATAAATACAATAAACATGACATCCATCATATCCATAAATACATCAGTACTTTTACACATGAAAATCAAGGGAAATGATTTGTCATTAATGGCTGCAATGAACCAACTGGAGATGGGACTACCACATTCCACCCGACCATAGAATGGTTGAGCCAAATCTCTCTTCATCCATTCACCCCTATGCCATATTCCAAGTATGAATGTGGGATCTCATAAAACACATAAATCAAAACTCATCCAAGGCTTTCAAAGGCCATCCACCTCAACCCATCAAACAGTGATTCCACCTCACAATTGGATAGCACCAAAACCATCATCGGATTGGTCTCCATCCAAGCCTTCCAGGGCTTCCAGAGTGTTTGTCCAACCAAGGCTTCCAAAACTAGTAACTCAACCCACAACTTATACAGGGTTTCCAAAGCGTATATCCAACCAAGGCTTCTAGGACTAGTAACTCAACCCAACAAGGGTTGCCAGAGGATTTGTCCAACCAGGGCTTCTAGGACTAGTAAATCAACCCAATTTGTTATAGGGCTTCCAGAGTGTTTGTTTAACCAGGACTTCCAGGAGTAATAACTCAACCCAAGCTAAGGAAAATGAGAACCAACCAAAACAAAACAATGAAAGTAAACCCACAATCACCATGGCTATCCAGGAAATGTCAAGGCTTGGAAATCCATTGTCGATCCCAGCAATCCTCCATGCCAATGACATATCACAACCAAGAAACCACATGCATAAGCCATGCATGCCAAAACTAGTGAAGAAATCATACATGCAACTCGATACCTGCAACAAATCTGATGTAGTTGCTGATTTCGATGCCTTCTTACACTTTCTTGCTCTTCCTTTGCCTTCTTGCTCCAATAATCCAAGTATGCCACACCCTCCAAGAGTGCTCCAAGAAATGTTTAAGTATCCAAGAGTATGAGAGAGAGAGAGAGAATAATGAGATAGAGCTCCAACACTGAACTCACTAAAGGTTACCAATTGATCCTCAAAAGCATTTTTATGAATGAGGCCTCTGTTTTCTTCATTTTCCATTATTCTCCTTAATTTTCCTCCTCACATGCAATATGTGACCTTTCACCTCCCTTTTCTCCTAATTTCCATTATTTTCATAAATAAATGTGCCAAAAATGTCTTTTTGCCTTTTAATGCCTTAGCCATTGCCTTTGCCAATTTCCTTAGCCATAAGCAACCAAATGAACACCCCCTAGGATGCCTTGCCCAACATTTAGCTTGGAATAAGTCTCCCATTCATCTGTGGTTATTTTTTTTTAACTTTATTACGTGGAATTTTTTACTAGGGTTGTTACAGAACCCTCCCCCTTGGGGGACACCGTCCTCGGTGTTCAATAACACATATACCTCAGCGACCTGCTGAAAGAAGACATATTACTCATGGAGCTTTATAACACAACTCGATGCAGTATTTACAATGAAACATCCGCTCAAGAGAAAAAAACATCATGACAACATGACAACATACCGCATAGTGGAGCTTTAGAACACAGCTCATTACAGTGTTTACAATGATCATCCCATTGAGTGCTAACTCATATAACATCACAACATCATGATAACATAACCACATGATAGCATAATAACATCACATCCATACCGCATAGTGGAGCTTTATAACATAGCTCATTACGATATTTACATCCATACACAGGTGTACATATAGCAACATCATCAAAATATAGATACCAAAACATATGCCAAATCATATACCAAAGCATATATAAAAACATATAGTAAACACCATGTCTAATCATATATCAAAATTTCATATAGCATATATCAAACCATCATAAAGCATATATCAACCACCATAAAGTAAATACCAAACCATCATAAAGCATATACCAAACCACCATAAAGCAAATACCAAACCACCATAAGCAAATACCAAACCACCATGTCAAGTTGCTTTGCCTCAACCGGAAAACAAGGAAGGATACATAGCCCGCATCTGATCCGATATCTCCCATGTAGCTTCATCGGGCCCAAAGTGCTTCCATTGTACTTTAACTTTCTCTATTGCTCGGTTCTGGAGCATGAGCACATTTTTCTGCAATATACACTGAGGCTCCGACTGGAATTCTCCATCTGGTTCCACCTGCAATACAGACCAGTGAATCACATGATCAACATCCTTAACATACTTCTTAAGTAAAGATACATGGAAAACATCGTGGACTTTCACTGTTGGAGGTAGTGAAAGTCGATAGGTTATTGGCCCAATCCGCTCAATAATACAAAAGGGTCCAAAAAACCATGGTGCTAGCTTGGCAGATGATCCAATCCGCAAGGAGCTCTTCTTCGGTTTGATGCCCAATTACACCTATTCCCCAACCTGGAACTCCTTAAACAACATGTTCTTTTCTGCATACCTCTTCTACCTATCTTGTGCTCCCTTTGAGATTCTTCTTGATCACCTGCATCTCTTGTTCCATGTCTGCCAACATATCTGGTCCAATCAATACTTATCTAACCAGATCACTCCAACTAATGGGAGTGTTACAAATCTGCCCATATAATGCCTCAAAAGGACTCATGCTCAGTGACTCTTGATAACCATTGTTGTATGCAAACTCGACCAAAGTGAGATACTCTTCCCACTTACATTTCTGATGCATCACATACATCCTCAACATGTCCTCTAATATCTTGTTGACCCTCTCTATTTGTTCATCCGTTTGTGAATGATAAGTTGTGCTAAAGGCCAACTATGTGCGCAAACCTACAAATAACTGCTTCCAAAACTTGGAAGTGAACTTCGCATCCTTGTCTGACACAATCTTCTTTGGAACACCATGTAGTCTAACCATGTCGCAGATGAATACCTATGCCACATCACTAGCTGAGAATGTAGACTTTACTGGAATGAAGTGTGTAACCTTTGTTAACTTGTCCACAATGACCATGATGGAATCATGCTGCTTAACTGTCTTCGGAAACCCTGTGATGAAATCCATGGAAATGATCTCCCATTTCCAATTGGTAATAGCGATCAGTTGTAGTAGCCCACCTCGATGTTTGCACTCTACCTTCACTAGTTGAAAATCGAAACATCTAGCCACAAACTCTACTATATCCTTCTTCAGGTACGACCATTAGTAATACCTCTTCACTGCTGTGAGTGTCTTCTGATAACCTGGGTGAACTGAATATGGTTTTGCATGAAAATACATCAAGATCACCTTCTTGAGTTTTGAAGCGTCGAATAAATAGTTTTGACAAGATTGAGGCTTATGACACGCACGCCACAAATCTAGGAAAAAGTGACACTTGGCGGAAGGTTTCTAAAACGACTTTTGCATGTAACCTCCAGCTACTAAAAATAGATCCCTAAAATTTAGGGATGCTTTTTGCTTTTTTCTTTTTTCCTTTTCAGGAAAATTTTTCCCATGCATGTAAAGCAAGATTGCTCAGTGCTAGAGGGAACCGGTCAACTTGGGAGTACATGCAACAGACTGCAAGCCTCTCGAATGACTTTTGCGCAGTTTCTTGGCTGAGTGGCTCTCACTGCCCCTCAAACTCTGCGCAATTTCTGGACTGAAGCCAAGGTTGTCAGCCAGAACTGCAAAAATTCTAAGAGCAAGCCCAATGATGGTCTGCTCTGTGCAATTTTGAAGGGGAATATAGTCGGCTTGCTCTGCACATTTCTAGAGAGTAGCAATCTTCCTTGATGCTCTGCGCAATTCTAGAGAGCAAGGTTGGTTGCCCTCTAGTTCTGTGCAATTCTGCAAGTGAGCACTAGAACTAGCTGAAAACCAAGTCACGGGATGGAAGCTTACGGGTGAATGGTAAACAAGTTAGCAAACACAATTTGATAAGCTAAGAAACTCAATTGAAAGCATATGTACCTAGGAAGTGCAAAACATGATGCTAAGGATGGTTGCTAGGGAGGCTCCAAAATGAAACAGAGAAAAAATTTTGGAGGATGGTTGTAGCCACTATAGTAGAGTGGAAGAGGCATTCCCCCTCCTCTCGATCTTCAGGGTCATTCTTTTGGATATTGGTGGTGACCACAGTGGCAATAGGGTCTGTATTAATGATCTGCTTCCCCTTCTCATTCTCCTTGTCGAGTTTTGACTCAAATTCTAAACATGTGTCTGATTCAGAAGCCTTCATCTAGACCACCAATGACTGCTTGGCCCGACACTCACTCGTGTTATGAGTGGAGCTCTTATGGAACTCACACCATTTTCCCATGTCCTTTTTTTGTCTCCATGGTGTTGTTCTTTTCTTGTAGCTTCGGCGGGTTGTGTTGGCTCGCCCCGCCTTGGCTTTGACCTTTTCTCTACTATTTGGGGGAACCTTTCCCTTGCTTCAAATTAGCAGATCTAAAGTATTTCTTATTCTATTTAAACTTCTGCTCAATCTTAACATTGTATTGATACACCATGCCGAGCGAGGAGATGTCTAGGAACTCCATCTCGTCTTGGATGTACCTGTGTATGCAATTGCAGTACTTGAGTACCAAATGTTGCACAGAATCCTAAATACCCAACTTCGTGTGAAGGGTATGAAAACATTGGTAAACTCCGACATGTCTTGGTAGTACTGCTCCTTGATGGTGTCCCAGAATGAATTCCAAGTGGATGCGGTTGAAAATAATGAGGGCGTAATATCATCCTTCTTCTCACAGTAGGTTTCCCACCAATCCTTGACGCGACAGGTGGCTTTGAGAAGTGCAAAAGTGATCTATTCCTGGCTGGAAAAATCATGAATAGAAAAATATCCTTCTAGAAGATTTAACCATTTATCTATGGCATCCACATCTATCTAACCTTCAAATATGGGGATGTCAAAGCTAACTTGTACCTTCAAGGGTGTGGCGCTTCTAGAGTAGCTGTTGGAAGCAGATGCGTCGCCTTTTGGTAATTGCTGAAGGATCTGGAAAAAATTGTACATCATCGGGTTCCTCTTTCACTCGAGGGCTTCTTTGAGCAAGATTTTGAAAGGATCTCCTGCCCCCTCGTCTCTCTTCTCTTTCGCCATGGGAGGTCGTTGGGATTTACGAGGTTGGTCTTGCAAAGGTTTGACCAGTTCGAGCCCTAACCCCTTATATCCTGACTTCATTAGGTGCATGCAAAGAAAAACAAATAAATAGTAGACCGCTTTGATACCACTGATCCAAACTTAGACAGGAAAGCAATAAATTACCGATATAACCATAAATACAAAGATGCAAAAGAAATAACACTTCATTTCATTAATATCAAATACTTAAATATGATTACAAACAAAATGGATGTAACACCCTCCTCCCACATCTACCCATGCAACCGGTCAGTTGAGGTAAACATGCGACAAGAGGCCACTATGATATGATTCGACCTCGTAGGTCACGTGGAATCGACGGAAACACACCATATAGACATCCAACATCATCAACAGAACCCTCAGAAGACAAGTCAACCACTCAGACAGCCTGTCCATGGGTCCCACCGTTGTTTTAGGTCTCTTGGGCCATAGTCGCTCTCATGCTATGGGCAAGGGAGCAACCAATAACCTATAGTCACTCTCACAGGCTTGTCTGCCACAGACTATGGACTAGAATTTTTAGTGTTGTGCTAATGACTCCCGGATTTGAGCCACTTTTTCAGGCCTAGAGCCTAGGTCACTGCCCAGAACTAATCCATCTCTTCAAATCATTAAAGTAACATGGAAATGACAGTACTAAAGCAAACACTTGTTCAAGACCTTAACTAGATGCCTACTAGCCATGATAGGAATTTCGTCAAAAATATCATCGACATGTAATCTACAAGTGTAAAAAACAGAGTTAAGTGTAGGGATCTCATACTTATCTGAGGATCCCTATGAACCATTGTTCCCTGATGCCATTTGTTGCATTATCATCTATTATGTCATAGACACATTATCCATTCACATACAAGTAAAAACACATTGAGAACCATACATAACTATTGCCATAAAATGTGCATATAACCAACATAATAGGAACATAAATACAAAAAAATGACAACCATCATATCCATAAATACATCAGTACCTTTACACATGAAAATCAAGGGAAATTATTTCTAATTAATGACTGCAATGAACCAACTGGAGATGGGACTACCAGGTTCCACTTGACCATAGAATGGTTGAGCCAAATCTCTCTTCAGCGATTCACCCCTGTGCCATATTCCAAGTATGAATGTGGGATCTCATAAAACACGTAAATCAAAACTCATCCAAGGCTTTCAAAGGCCATCCACCTCAACCCATCAAACAATGATTCCACCTCACGATTGGATAGCACCAAAACCATCATCGGGTTGGTCTCCAACCAAGCCTTCCTGGGCTTCCAGAGCATTTGTCCAACCAAGGCTTTCAGAACTAGTAACTCAACCCACAACTTATACGGGGCTTCCAGAGTGTTTTTCCAACCAAGGATTCTAAGACTAGTAACTCAACCCACTAAGGGTTGCCAGAGGAATGTCCAACTAGGACTTCTAGGACTAGTAACTCAACCCAAGTTGTTACAGGGCTTCCAGGACTAATAACTCAACCCAAGCTAAGGAAACATGAGAACCAACCAAAACAAAACAATGAAAGTAAACCCACAATCACGATGGCTATCTAGGAAATGTCAAGGCTAGGAAATCCATTGTCAATCCAGGCAATCCTCCATGCCAATGACAGATCACAACCAAGAAACCACATGCATATGTCATGCATGCCAAAACTAGTGAAGGAATCATACATGCAACTTGATACGTGCAAGAAAATCCGATATAGTTGTTGATGTCAATGCCTTCTTGCACTTTCTTGCTCTTCCTTTGCCTTCTTGCTCCAAGAATCTAAGTATGCCACACCCTCCAAGAGTGCTCCAAGAAATCTTTAAGTGTACAAGAGTATGAGAGAGAGAGAGAGAGAATAATGAGAGAGCTCCAACACTGAATTGATTAAAGGTTACCAACTGATCCTCAGAAGCCTTTTTATGAATGAGGCCTCTATTTTCTTCATTTTCCATTATTCTCCTTCAGTTTCCTCCTCACATGCAATCTATGACCTTTCACCTCCCTTTTCTCCTAATCTCCATTATTTTCATAAATAAATGTGCCAAACATGCCTTTTTGCCTTTTAATGCCTTAGCCATTGCCTTTGCCAATTTCCTTAGCCATAAACAACCAAATGAACACCCCCTAGGATGTCTTTCCCAACATTTAGCTTGGAATAAGTGCCCTATTCATCTGTGGTTATTGTTTTTAACTTTATTACATGGAATTTTTTACCAGGGTTGTTACAGAACCCTCCCCCTTGGGGGACACCGTCCTCTGTGTTCAATAACACATATACCTCAGCAACCTGCTGAAAGAAGACATATTGTTCATGGAGCTTTATAACACAACTCGATGCAATATTTACAATGAAGGATCCGCTCAAGAGAAAAAAACATCATGACAACATATTGCATAGTGGAGCTTTATAACACAGCTCATTACGGTATTTAGAATGATCATCCTGCTGAGTGCCAACTCATATAACATCACAACATCATGATAACATAACCACATGATAACATAATAACATAACACCCATACCGCATAGTGGAGCTTTATAACATAGCTCGTTACGGTATTTACATCCATACACGGGTGTACATATAGCAACATCATCAAAATATAGATACCAAAACATATGCCAAATCATATACCAAAGCATATATAAAAACATATACTAAACACCATGTCTAAGCATATATCAAAACATCATATAGCATATATCAAACCATATTAAAGCATATATCAACCACCATAAAGTAAATACCAAACCATCATAAATCATATACCAAACCACCATAAAGCAAATACCAAACCACCATAAGAAAATACCAAACCACCATGTCAAGTTGCTTTGCCTCAATCGGCAACCAACCAAGGATACATAGCCCACATTTGATCCGCCATCTTCCATGTAGCTTCATCGGGCCCAAAGTGCTTCCATTGCACTTTAACTTGCTCTATTGCTCGGTTCCGGAGCATGAGCACATTTTTCTGCAATATACACTAAGGCTCCAACTGGAATTCTCCATCTGGTTCCACCTGCAATACAGATCAGTCAATCACATGATCAACATCCTTAACATACTTCTTAAGCAAAGATACATGGAAAACATCGTGGAATTTCACTGTTGGAGGCAATGCAAGTCGATAGGCTATTTGCCTAATCCGCTCAATAATACATAAGCGTCCACAAAACTGTGGTGCCAGCTTGGCACATGACCCAATCCGCAAGGAGCTCTTCTTCGGTTTCATGCGCAAGTACACCTATTCCCCAACCTAGAACTCCTTAAACAACTTGTTCTTGTCTGCATAACTTTTCTGCCTATCCCGTGCTCCCTTGAGATTCTTCTTGATCACCTGCATCTCTTATTCCATGTCTGCCAACATATCTGGTCCAATCAATACTCTGCTAACCGGATCACTCCAACTAATGGGAGTGTTACAGCTCTGCGCATATAATGCCTCAAAAGGACTCATCCTTAGTGACTCCTGATAATCGTTTTTGTATGCAAACTCGACCAAAGGGAGATACTCTTCCCACTTGTGTTGCTGATACATCACATACATCCTCAACAAGTCCTCTAATATCCTGTTGACTCTCTCCGTTTGTCCATCTGTTTGTGATGATAAGCTATGCTAAAGGCCAAATTTGTGCCCAAACCTACAAATAACTCCTTCCAAAACTTGGAAATGAACTTTGCATCCCTATCTAACACAATCTTCTTTGGAACACCATGTACTCTAACCATGTCTCAGATGAATACCTATGCCACATCACTAGCTGAGAATGTAGACTTTACTAGAACAAAGTGTGCAACCTTTGTTAACTTGTCCACAATGACCATGATGGAATCATGTTGTTTAACTGTCTTCGAAAACCCTGTGATGAAATCCATGGAAATGACCTCCCATTTCCACTCGGGAATAACGATCAGTTGCAGTATTCCACCTGGATGTTTGCACTCTACCTTCACTCGCTGACAATCGAAACATCTAGCCACAAACTCTACTACATCCTTCTTCAGGTTCGGCCAATAGTAATACCTCTTCACTGTTGTGAGTGTCTTCTGATAACCTGGGTGACCTGAATATGGTTTTGCATGAAAATACCTCAAGATCACCTTCTTGAGCTCACTGTTATCCGATACATATATCTTGTCTTAGAACCTGACCAATCCATCTGCCGCAAGACAATAGTCCAAATCTTGTGCACCTACACCTATACCTATACCACTACCTGTACTTGCACCATCACTTGTACCTATACCTATACTATCACCTGTACCTGTATCTGTATTTTGTTGCAACCTGTGCATAATATCCATATATCTGACATCATGTTGTCTTGCTTGCAAGATCCTGTCCTATAAATCTGTCCCATAAGAGCTCATAGCTGCTAAGTGATTCACTTGTACCCGCTTGCTAAGAGAATCTGCCACTCAGTTCTCCTTGCCTTTGATGTATCTGATCTCAAAGTCGAACTCACTAATCGTGGCCAACCATCTAGCCTTCCTAGCATTCAGATTCGGCTGGTCAAACAAATACCTCAACCCAATGTGATCACTCATAAGCACAAACCGCCTGCCAAGAAGATAGTGTCTCCACATCTTCAATGCATGTATAATCGTTGCCAACTCGAGATCATGCGTGGGATAGTTCTGCTCATGCTCGTTTAGTTTCCGAGACTCATAACATACCACTTGTCCATGTTGCTTAAGGACTCCTCTGAGCCCTCTCTTGCAAGCATATGTACATACTACAAACTCTTTCTGAATCTGCAATTTGTAGCACTGGTGCATGTGTCAGCAACTTCTTGAGTTGCTCAAAGCTAGCCTCACACTCTTTAGTCCATTCGAACTTCTTACCTTTCCTCTACAATGATGTGATAGGATAAACAATTTGTGATAAGTTCATATTGAAATTCCTATAATAAGTTGCCGGACCCATGAAAGATCTCACCTCATTGACACTCTTAGGAGCTACCCACTTCATGATGATCCTTATCTTCTCTGGACCTACTGCAATTCCCTCCTTGGAGACAACATATCCCAAGTAGTGTACCTTAGTTTGAAGGGAACTACGTTTGTTGAACTTAGCATACAACTGATGCTCTCTCAGCAACCTCAAAGCTGCTGCTAAGTGCTCAACATGCTCTTCCTCATTTTTAGAATATACCAGTATATCATCAATGAACACAATAACAAACTTATCCAAATATGGATGCAACACACTATTCATCAAACACATGAATGTGGCTCGAGCATTATTGAATACAAATGGAACAACAAAAGACTCATAATGCCCATACCTGGGCTTGAACATAGTCTTGTGAATGTCCTCCTCTTTGATGCATACCTGATGGTATCTGAATCTCAAGTCAATCTTCGAGAACACTGATGCTCCCTTCAGTTGATTGAACAAGTCATCAATCCTCGACAAAGGGTATCTATTCTTGATAGTCACTTTGTTCGACTTCCTGTAATCAATGCATACTTTGAGGGTACCATCTTTCTTCCTCACAAACAAGACTGGGGTGCCCCAAGGTGATACACTTGGCCTAATGTATCCTTTCTCCAACATTTCCTTCAGCTGCAACTTTAACTCAACTAACTCAGGTGTGCTCATCCTAGAAGGTGCTTTCGATGTTGGAGCTGCCCCTAGCACTAACTCGATAAAAATGTCTACCTCCCTATGAGGTGGCAACTCTATGATGTCCTCAGGAAATACATTGTTGAACTGTTGTAAAACCAGGTACTTGTTCAACACATCTGCATCCTCAACCTCCTTACTCTTATCACTAGAAATATGTACTGCAAATAGCTTGCACCCATTCCTGCAGCTACGATTTGCTTGCATAGCTGTCACCATCCTAATAGATGTGGCTTTCTTCTTACCTTGCAAGACTCTTGGTTCCCCATTGTCATCAACACACTCAATGGCTTTGTCATAACATTCAACATTGGTTCTGTGAAGATACAACCAATCCATGTGCAACAACATACTATAGAACCCAACGATAAAACATTCAAATGAGTTGACGTGGGCATACCTTTTAAGTCAAATGTGCAAGCTCTTACCTAATGATGAACTCGATTCTTCGTACCTGTAGCCAACTATGCTAACTGATACTCTGCATGCAATTCCTCACTCAAACCAAACTTATCCACCAAGTCAGGACTAACATATCTATAATTAGAATCAAAATAGAAATAACTTGATCACAAATCTTACTGTCCATCTCAATGATAGATGCCTAATGTTATACCTACCTATTGTCTACGGCTACATAGATACGAGGAATACTCTGTCCTACATCTCCAACAGTGTGCGCCTCATGTGCACTATATATGTGAGGTCTACCACCCTGATTCTGCTAACAATCCCTCTTGCGATGATCTTTGCCACAAGTCCAACACTCTATAGGCTTCTAGTCTCCATCCTTGTTCTTCTCCTCAAATCGATGTCCCTCACCTCTATCTAATGCATTGAACCTCTTAGGTGGTGCAACATTCTCCTTGTTATCTGTACCTTGTGGCCTTGCTCACTTTTTATCCCATTTTCCTTTGTTCTTTACATTACCTCTCTAGCCTGGCTTAGTCTCAGTTCTACGCTTTGATTATTCATAGCAATGCTTTAGATTTTGAATGGCCTCCTCCAATGATCTAGGCTCATTGAGTTCAATCATGTCTTTAAATGCAATCGATAATCCACTAATGAATCTCTGAATCTTAGCCTTCTCCTCCTTGAGGTAAGGCACATACCTCAATAGTTCCAAGAACTTACAGGTGTACTCATCATTTGTCATGGATCCCATCTTTAGTTCATAGAATTCTTTTGATTTGTCATCGAAGTATCTCTCCAACAAATACTTCTTCTTGGATAGCTGGTCAAATTCACTCCAAGTTAGATCTTCCTCATCTATATCTCCGACTTTCTTCACATCTTCCCACCAGATGTCTGCTTTACCTTTAAGACTAAAAGTAGCCACTCTATCTTTCATGTTCTCTGAGTAGTAATGCAACATGGATAATTTATTCATACTAAGCAACCATGTCTCTTCATCCTGTGATCTCTTTATCTCTCCATCAAAATTAGGTTGCCTTTCCTTATTAAACTCATCTGGAAAGTATCCCTTATCATTCCTCCTGTAAGGATGATAATGATGACGATCATACTGCATGTTGGCACAAAAATGTCATCAGGGAAAGACCTTGGGTTCAGGCATAAGGGGCCAACAAGGGACCGCTGTAGTCTAGGACAACACCGACATTTTCACCCTACCCCAAGGGATAAGGAGTCTCACCCGAGGTGTGTCATGACTGAAACTAAGAAGGGTTTAGAAGGATATCAAGGATGACCCAACCATTACTCTACGTACAACTTAAAGCATACATTCATCATAACATTATATCACTATAGAGATCACATTCATATGAGGAAAGACCTTCAACATTAAAAACTTTTGAGCAAGCCCATAAATCACAACATTACACACAGATAATACTATGCAACTGGTCCAAGTACTCATTCATATTAATTCAATGGAAGATCCATTACAACATACATTCAGCATAAAGCCGTGAGCAAATACATAAAATACCCTGACCACACAATGTTTCAGATTTTAGACTGAGCCCAGTTCTGGTCTTCCCGCCACTTCTTCATCTTTTGATCAGGTTCTTCTATGCTCTGGACTCCCTCAGATACCAACCCTCTTCTTCATGTTGTTCTCTCCTTTTATCTATTCCTTCGTTGCTTGAACTGCTAGTTCCGTTTGGCTATCTATCCCCTCGGCTGCTTCTCATCCTCCTCCTTGTTCGCTCGGCTATTTCTGTTTATTCCTGACACCTTGCCGCAACTGTCCCACGACTGCATGGTCTTTCTCCCTTTCCTAGTTGTCTTCGCTACAACTTGACCGTTGCTCCTGCGACTTGTTTTCCCCTCTTCATACCTTCAAACTTTCAAAATTCAAAATGAAGACCCCAACTGGCCCCGACCACAGTTCTTTGACTCGTCCCCGAGTCAATTTATCTCTAGTCTTGTGGGTCTTGTTGTCATTTCTGTGGGTATCTATGTTTACGATTTTTGTTGTTCTTCCCTCTGAGGGACTACTATTTCAATTGTTTCTTCTGCAGTCTGTTGGCCTCCTTCTCCAAACAAAGGCCCAATTTTGGAACAATTTTTGTAGTTTCTCACCTGAAATTATTGTATTCGTTTAGTGATGTCTGCCATGCACTTGCTATGGAGTTATCTTGTTTAATGAATTCCTCTGTTGTGTTGGATGTTCGTTGACTCGGCCTACTTCTTTGTAACTTGTTCCACTAATATTCATTGTTGTTGTAGGCTTCTTTCAGGGCAAGGACATGTAGGTGGATTGGAGCTTTGAGGTCTCTAATTTTCTTCTTTGTTTTTGCAGATTCCTCCTCTATCTATTCGACTTGGCCCTCAAGGGTGGCGATTTCTTCATCAATCTTTTGCAGTCGGACGGAGTCTGTGCATATTTTGTTGTCAACACGTAAAACTTGAAGTTGTTCTCGCAGAGGGTAAGTAGGTTGATTCTTTATGGCTAGGTTGCCCGACCAGTCATGCACTTTATCCATTAGGGCAAACCCATCAGCCAGTGCTTCAGCGAGTGATTCTTTTGTAGTGGCGGTGGTGCTAATATTCTTGTCTATTGTCCTGACGTATATCTCAGTCGGATCAGGCAACGTCGATCTGACTGTCTCCAATTTTTTCTTCATGTTTGCATTCGTGGCTACCAAACTCGAGCATGCTACCTGGATGTGGTCGCAACAATCGACCAACGTGCAGGATGTAATATCCTCAAGAGCTTCTACGACAACATCTGATATGGTTGGCCACAGTGACCGAAATTTATTTGTAACCTGATCTACCTAGGCCTGTAGATCACTATTTGCTTGTGTCAATTAATCTCTTTCTTTTGTGACCTCCTGCAACTGCCTTTTCTACTATTCATGTTCACGGACAAGGTCATCATATTTTTCTGCTTTCTAGGCAGCTTGTTGGATGAATCCAAACAACTGCGTCGATGACCAATGCTGCAAGGTTTCTTCCTGCATTGTATTTGGATCTAGAAAATTGCTTTGAATGGGTAGGCCACTGGCAATGGACTTGTTTGAGTGAGATGGGGGAGAGTTTGCTTGTTGCAAAGATGGGGTGAACTGAGGCATAGGTGGAATAATGGTAGGGATTGGGATTAACGGGAAATTTATAGGGAATGCGGTCTGGTACTGCTCAGTTCCCACTGAGTGCAGAGTAGAAGCCATTGGCTCATCTCCTGGCAGTGGGCCCGATCCTAGAAGTAGGGATACCAGTGAGTATGCATGAGTGCCATTGCTTTAAAGAGGCTCATAGTACTGTTAGATAGAGTCCACTTCCATCTCTTTTGTGGCTACACGCATACCAGGGGGGATTGTTTCGGACAGGGTCGCGGACGTGGAGGTTGTATGCAGGGATGGATCTTGTGATCCTAGTGAGACTGCGAATGAGGCTAGAGGATATTATTCAATGATTGGGGATGCGGATACAAACTAACCGACCTCGCTAGTGAGGTCGACAATTAGGACTGTAGTAGTTGTCTTAGGATTCTTGGGGACCGACTTTTTAATTCCCCTTTTCTGCTTTTAGCTTTGGGATTGTTGGCCTTGATTGTGCATGGGGTACAACATTTGGAATTGCTACAGCTAGAGGACTGGTTATTATCGGATTAAATAGAGTGGAACCTTGAAAAGCCATGGATTGTGTTGCCTCACTTGAAGGTTTAGTGAAGTTCGCAATTGTTTGCTTGAGGGACGACATCTGCTGCTCCATCTGAAGAACCATCGGCTCCAGGTCATCCTCTGCTTGTCGCTTCCTGTTTCTCCCTATTGCTTCTTTTGTTTGCAGTTGTGGCCTCATCCCTTCAAATAAATATATGTATTTCCCTTCGATGATCTCGCACGCAACCCATGGCCACGAACCAACCTCACTATGGAATGTTGCTTCTGATAAAACAAAGCGTTGTTGCCTCATTTGAAATGTTTCTGGGTGGACGCATCTCAACCTGATGTATATGTGCCCATGGGTAACCCCAAACCAGATATCTTGTGAAAATTCATCCAGCAGTTATGGGTATTCTTTTTGTCGTCCTGATTGTGATCAGCATCAACCCATACCATTCGACAAATGTCGCCTCATTGATTTCTTTGTTGTTGGGGTCCCTTGAAGCTCTCCATGGGTCATATCTGAGCGCTATGGGCTGGTCATCTCTAATTTGTATCATTTCCCTTCCTCTCGGTGGTCACCATTTCCACATTGCCAGAGTCATCAGTATGTAGCCAAATATGAAATTCGTGCTCCTTTTGTAAATGTCCTCACAGGCTTCAAAGAGCTCATTCAGTACAAAGGCCGACCAGTTGAGCACCTCCCCTTGGCAGCAGTGTTCCACAACCGAAATTGCGTCTAGGGTACATTCATTCTTGGAAAAATGCCTCATTGTTTTCCCTGCTATTATGTAGCAGGCGAATCTTATTTCGTCCTTGGTGATAAGATCAATCTTCGCGCCTCTGCCCCCGTGCTTGGTCTTGTATTTCTCATAATAATCCTTGTCTCCTTCTTTCTTCGCTCGCTTTGTTCCTCCTTGGAACGTTGTAGACACTGCATTTCCTCCCGAAGAGAGTCCTGTCAGGCAATGGATGCCATCAACATGAATGGGATATTCTTTGTCGAGCCTATTAGGGTCCTATAATTTATAAGATCAAATGATGATTGAATGATTTATTTCACGATCTCAAATTGTAAATAATATTGTATACTGCAAATGATTTCCCAAAAAAGATATATAAATGAAAATGAAAATGAAAAGAGGGTATATAAATAGAAAAATAAAAATAAATGATAAGAACCCTACAAAAAAAATAAAAATGTGAAAGTGATGCCCGTTGAAGTGCCACTGATAGTCCAATAATTTTGTAGAGAATAAATCCATGCAATTGTGTGCAGCTTGTTTAAAATGCCACAATACCTTTTTTGTTTGAAACATAGAGTGTAATCATGTTCAAACAAATTTCAATTAGATTAGAGTGAATAACTCAGCCAAATAGTGTAATCTTCGTTGAGATTAGATAGGTAGAATAGGTGAATAAATTAATCCAACAGTTTAATCTGGATTAATGCAGTTGGTAGATTAATTTTATTGTTTGAATAAATGTTTTTAGTCCTTTAAAATGGCAAAATAAATTAGGGTTTGCACTTCTAATGCACCCTAATTGGTTTAGTTAGATTAGTTTAGGGAAAAATGAAATTCATCTTATGGAGCGCTATTTGTAATATGGTCATTTGTCCAAAGTTTGGACCTTATAGTAAAAAGGTATGCACAATATGATATTTGATCTCGTTGGCATTAAACATTATATCCTTCCCAATTGTCGATTGCGATCTTATTTCAATCTGATGGCTCCAAGGCCTCCCCCCCCCCCGGTCGTGGCCATGTTTCTCTTTATCAGCAAGGGGTGGGGTCCGAAAAGGTGGTTTCCCCATCGGACCTCACTGCTACGTGTCCTCTCAGCATCATTTCCCCCCCCCCCCAATACCATATACCGCTTCTACCCCCCTCCGAAAGAGGTATTCTCTACTCCCGCCACAACCTGCATTCCCGGTTACGTCACCCTCCACTTTCGCTCCACCTACAATCCCCTATTGGCATGTATCTGTCCGCCTATCCCTTCCCGCCAATAGTCCCACGCGTTCATTCGCATATCCCTTGCGGCCATGTCAATGACCATTACACCTTTTCGTTGCAGTTTCCTCCCATTTCCTCCATCTCATTGCTGAGTAAAAGTGGCTCTTGAACAACCATTTAGCTAACAGTTCCGCTCCATGTGCAAAACTATAAAGCCTGGTTTTCTCTCGCAATCACACCCTTTTCTCATTTTTATGCTAACACAATGCTCTTGCCCTCAATTTTCTTGCCTATGAACGACTGCTCACAAAAAATTTCCTCCAAACTCTCTCACCATGCAATTAACAGTAATCCTCTACAATTCCACTTGTCACCCTCTCCAATTTCGTCCTACTACCACGATGGCCTCCAAAACCAAAACCGATGTCATTATGGTAAACCCCATGCTCGTTCCCCCTGTAAATTTAGACCATATCCCCCTAGCTGACAGAGATTATAAAATCGTTGAAACGCAATGTGAATTCTACCTCTTTGAATTACGCTGTTGGTTTCGTGACACATATCTTGACCAATCCAATGAGATTAACCTCTGGAAATCTAGATTACCCCTCTTCATTTTCCCAAATTCTACTATTTCCCTTAATTCTTCCTCAAGTGTCATGCCTCTTATCTCTCAAGTAAGAGGTTTATCATCTCCCTTAATGGTGAAATCATTTTCACCATTACCTCTAAAAATATAAACCAAATGTTATAGGTCCCATATAGTGACTCTATGACTCCCTTTTCCATTGAAGCTCTTAAAGAAATTTATCATAAACTTGGCATTCCCCAGAGAGCTAGGATTTTTGAGGTCTTCCTGCCAAAAGATTCTCAACTCCCCAAGAAGAATCCCCCTTATCCCTCTTTTATTTTCCCCCAAAGAACCAGACAAATTATCTCTCTCTTGTCCTGCCTACTTGGTTACTTTTCAAATGAATGGGTAGATGAGCCTATTTTAGGCTTTATATCCACCCTTTCTATAGAAGAAGGACTATCAGTCACCTTTGACTATGGTCACTTCCTTGTAGATGTAATTCATGAACAATTCCTTCAGTTTTTAACTAAAGGAATGTTCAGATATTCTTCCATTCTTATGTATATGTTTATTTTCTTCCAGACAGACAGGTTTCCCTTTGTAGTGCAGAAACTCAATCAGCAAGGAGAGCCTCAGTCCATTATTTTCTGGACCTCCATGATCATAAAACAATCACAGGAATTCAGTTTTAAAGAGTTTATTGATCAGTTTGTGTATCCAGCAACTTGTTTGCTGAGTGGCCAACAGATTCCAAGAATCAGTGAGGATATTCAGAAAGTGTTGCATCTCAGTGAACAGGTGAAGGCAGGAGATTGGTATCTATACCAGTCATTTACAGAAATCAGAGTTTATGGCTCCGAGCTGCCACCATATAAGCTGCCCAAGTACCTTCCAATGAGGATATTTGCCTTGGAGTACATCAAGCAAATAATCCACTCAGACAACATCCATTTTGTGGCAGCTAAGAAGAAGTCTCAATTCAGAATTAAGACACAGATAAGACCTTTTATCTGTAACAGTAGAGCAACAGGAGAGGAAGAAGACCTCCTGCTGAAACAAATGAATTTCCCTCTTAGCTTTACATGGTCTTATGACCCCTTTGGGGTAATTTCTAAGCTAAGACTGGAACAAAGACAACTCCCTATGTGCATACCCAAAGACCAGAAATAGAGAAGTACATGAACCAACAGAATTGGGTAGAGAACACATTGCAGGAGGCCGAAGAGCAGGTGCTTTCCAGAACTGCCTCAGAGACTCCTATACCCAGAGAAAAGACTAAGAAAAGACCAAGAGAGGAGGACTCCCCTACAATCACTGAAGTCTCAGCCAAAGAATTCAAGATCTATACAAAGAATACTAAGACAAGTTCTAAGATAGATTTCCCACCACTGGAGGAAACACAAGGTACCATTGTGCTCTGTGGCCTTCAAACTTTGAAGTTTGGTAGGAGCACCATCGATTCTCCATCATCCTCGACTACTAAAGAGACTCCAACTACAACGCCTCAAACACCAAAGACATTCACAGAACAGAGGTAGCTAGATATTTTCCAAAGATATAGAGAAATTAAACAAAGGAATGGAGCCCTTCATGACAACATCTATGCTCAATTCAAGAAGCAGTCTTCCTCAATTCAGCACATGTTCATTTCAGCCTATGACATAAAGAAGAGGAGAATGCATATGGCATTCTTACTGGCATAGGTTCCACAACCAAAATCAGCAGCTGACTTCAAGCATACTACCTTTGAGTTTGAGGCAAAGGATGTTCATCCTTTGGATCAGATGGACATGCACATGCAAACAGGAGAAATGGTCTACTCAACCTTCACATAGACTTCCCTCACTACTTCCAAACTACAACTGTCTTTGAACAATGTTCAATCTCAACTCAAACTGGACAAGATTTCCTCCCTGGCCAAAGATAACAAAATTAAATATTTGGAGGAAATGGTGATTAAAGCAGGTTTTGATCCTGACAATTCAAAAGCCATGGAAGAGGTCATTAAAAAGAAGAATGTTGATATAACATCTCTAAGGAAGCAATTAAAGTTTCCTGCGACTGAAGATCCCCAAGAAAAGGAGTTAGGAGAGACAGAGTTACATAAAGAAGAAATGTTGAAGCTACTGGTGGAGCAGAGTGCACAGATTAAGGAGATGGAAGCAGAGATGGACAAGTTGATCAAAGAGAAGGAGAAAAGTTTTCAACTTGCAGTAGCTCCTCTTGATGCAGTACCAATTGCATCCCTACTTCAAACAGGTATCCCTACAGCAGCTACAACACCAAGAACATCTTCCTCTGCAATACCTCCTTCTTCAACTGCAGATGATTCAATTAAGTTGGCCCAATCCCTGGAAAACATGTCTATACAAGGAGAAGAAATAAAGAAGTTAAGACAGGATGTGAAGACCCTACAGGAGCAGAACACAAGATATGAGAATTCCCTCCTAACAGAGTCGCAAAATTCTGGACATTGTCCTAGAGATTGCAGCAGATGGAAAAAGAGACTTCCATGGGTAATACCCTGGCCTAGGTCAAAGAAAATATTTGGAAATGGATCAATGAAGATATGATAGATATTTGGCCTTTAATACAAATCATATTTGAGTAGCAGGAACTGATTGAAAGATCTAATGAAGCCATTGAAGAAGTCAAAAAACAGGTGGGTGACAAACCCAGTGAAGCTACTGAGCTCATAAAGTTCCTCAACTCTAAAAATAAACAGGAATTAGAAGATCTGGAGATTGAAGATAGAACAGAAACTATACTGGAGGTCAAAACAGTGCTGACTAAGAGAAATTTAATGAGGCAACTTGAAGAAAAGTGTCAAATTCTGGACATTGGTGTACAAAGGTTCTTCAATAAGTTGGAAGCCCTCTACAAAAATGGGCTTCCTAATTTATTAGTAATAAATGATAAGCTTAGTACATGGTCCGATTATAGTGATAAATTGAGGCTAAAGACAGTTCTAAAGTTACAGGAGGAAGAATCAGCATGATAGGAAAAGCATTCCTGGAAGCGTTGACATATGATCTGGATATCCAGTATGAGATTAAGTATATCTTTATCTCTAAACCGACTTTTGCTAAATACACCAAAGTAGACGAGGTTTACAAAAAGTTACTGAAGACTTCTATCCCTAGTGAGGAGTGATGGGATAAATTATGTGAATTACTGGAATAAGCAGATGAATTGGTTGTACAACTCAGCGTCAACAAAACAACAGGATTCGAAGGGCCAGACAGTCAGCAGTTCCACCAATTTAGTGCCACCACTTCAAACACTTCAAATTTTCCTAAATATTTGTAACAAGTTAGATAGATTCAGTTTAGGAATTCCTAAATACATCCTAGTCAGTTTTGACAGGATTTTTTGTAAATATCTTATAAATACTTCTCTTTTTGAAGTATCAAGGGTTGATTTTGTTGATTTCTGCATTCCACAAAGCTATTGTACTTTTTTATTGGATGGGCTGATCAGTAATAAAAAGGACATTTTCACAGGATTCATGTGTTAGACTATCTGGTGATGTGCTTCTCTCACTGTTAATGTTTTATTACTTTGTTTCCATGCTTATGTTTTCTGAAATCTTAATTATTCAATAGAAAGTTGAAGGACAGAATTTGTTTAGATGTACACTGATCCTGGCTATGAATAATTTCAATGTTTTCTTCTGATATCATGTTAAGGAATTCTTAATTGCTCTTTAACTTCAATTGAACTTATATCTTTTCTTCCACTCCATTTCATTTTAATATAAAGGATCCAATTAGTCTAGCTACCTTGCCCTGTGAAACTCCTTTCCAAAAGCTGAAACAGACCCCTTTTAAACTGTAGACTCCATAGCCCAATGGAAGTTTCAAGCACTTAATCAACCAATCCATTTTAAAATCAAACTTCGAACCTTCATAACTAGCCTAATATCTAATACAACAAAGTTAAATCAAATAGAGAGATCCCTCTTTGAAGTTGGCAGGGCTAGATCCCAGCTTCCAAAGTGGTTTTGTGGTTACCTTTATGATTTTCTTCTGCAACCTTGGAAAATTACAAAGTGATAACAGAGCCATAGCGATCCCCCATGCATCACGTTGGCTAAGAGCTTTTTGCATTGCACTGTTGCCAATTGTGTGCCGAAAACAAGTAAGCTCCTAAGATTAATCAACGTCGATCGTTGGAGGCCTTTGAAATATTCTTTAACCTTGGTTGTAATTGTGCCATCTCCTTTTGGCACATCTTCCGTGTATACTTCCCGCTTCAACGATGGAAATTGGAAACAATCCAAGAGATCATTATCCACTAATGTTGCTTTGTCATACTTTCCATACAGATTCTCTACCACTGTAATTCGCTCATCCAGCCGGTCGTCTGGGACTGAAATAATTGCTTTTTTCATCTTTGTGCGCCTCTGGTAGACAACCATTATCGAAGGTTTGGAGTCTCAGCCTCGTTGTTGCTGCTGATTCTCATAGCAAACTTGATTTTTTTCTGTCACCTGCATTTGAAATTCTGAAACTCCCTGCATTGCCATGCAAATTAAGTAGACAAAACTTGATACGACATTTCTGACTGGACTTGATAATTAATTTCTACGGCAACTTTCCCTATGCTGCTTAATCATGTTATGTCACTCTCTGCTGACCTGGATCTGACTAATATGACGTAGCACGGTAAAGGACAGAGTGGGCCACATGGTTTATAAAGTTTCCATAATGGTGTGTAATTATTATCTGATTTATTCCCCAACGGGAAAATATTTTATGGAACTCTGTCTGACAGGTGTATTATTGCTTACTTATTATGGAAAAGACTTGTAGTATGACGGAAAAGACTCGTGGAACATGTGACTATCCCCCCCCCCCCGCGCAGTCACAAGTGGGTTACGTGACATGATATGATTGTCGCAACCAGATTGACATGTGCTATTTATTTTTGAAAAAACTGAAAAATACATGGACTGTAAAGGAGTATGCTATTGACTCATGCGACTCACTGTGAAGTTTTTATAGACTGACTATGTATTATTGACTAAGAACTACTTGCGGGCTCGTTTCTGAGACCCCTTCAATTTTATGGCGCGACTGTGAATTTGTAGAAAGGCTTCAGGCATGCGCCGTTCACCCATCTAGGCAACAATATCCCGTCCAATTGCGCTAACTTCACTGCCCCATAATCTTCAATCTTCGCAACTATTAACGGCCCCAACCAATGCATTTGAAGTTTTCCCTTAAACTTTTGAAACTTATTGTCATATAGTAGAGAATGATCCCCTATCTTGAAGGTTTTCTTTTTGATTTGTTTGTCGTACCAAGCCTTCTATCTCCTTTGTTCAACTGATTGGTGGAACTCTGCTAAAAACCTCGATTCATCCAACTCCATCAGTTGTTCCATTCTCTCTTTCAAAGCTGCATCATCTGTCATTTTGGTGGCTTGAGAGATAAAAATGCTTGGGACAATGAATTTTTCTAGTACTATTGCCTCTCTACCGTATACAAGTTGGAATGGCATTTGCTTGTGTGTCCTCTTTACTGTCGTTCTATAAGCCCATAATGTTGTTGGTACTCGTTCATCCCAATCGTCTCAGTTTGCTGACACAATTTTTGTCAGACCCCTCTCGAGTATTTTATTAAAGGCTTCAACTGTTCCATTGGCCTACGGGTGGTACAGGCTGCTTTTGTGATGTTGGACCATGAAGTTCTTCAGGAGAGAAGTGACAATTTCATTAATGAAATGCATCCCTTGATCACTGGTTAAGATTTTTGGACATCCAAATCTGGATATAATGCACTCAAAGATGAATCTTGCTGCAGTATCGGTTGTACAATCCTTGACTGGTGTTGCCTCTGCCCACCGAGTAAGGTACTCTGTAGCGGTTATGATGTATCTGGCATGTGAATGACGTGTTGGTGGCGTGATAGGGCCAATGAAATCTACTACCCATTTCTCAAATATTTGTACCATGTGAACTGGATTTAAGGGTAGTTCATCCCGATGTGATGGCTTCCCGACTCTCTGACAAACATCGCAACTCTTTGCGTATTCTTTAGCGTCCTTGTGGATGGTAGGCCACCACAACCCAACCTGCAGTATCTTCCTTGTGGTAGCTTTTCCCCCGACATGGCCTCCTGCAACTCCAGCATGGCACTCCCATAGTACTTCCTGCCTTTCATGTTGAAGGAGACAACGTCACAAAACTTGATCGAGGCCCAACTTGTATAGGTGTCCTGCAATTAATTGATAATCTGCCACTCTCACTATTAGGTGTCACTTATGCATCGACGTGTATCCCTTGGGGCAATATCTTGTTGTAGTAACACAACAATCTCCTCTAAGTAGTCTAGAATGGCTTCTATTTGGAACAAGTCAGCATCTCGCAGTTGGTTGTCTAATGGTCCTTCATTTTCTCCTAATTATAACCTTGATAGGTGGTCTAGCCCCACATTTAACCTTCCCGGTTTTATGATCACTTCGAAGGTGAATTCTTCGAAAAATAGTAACCACCGACAGATTCTGCCCTCCAACACTGGCTTGTTCACTAGATATTTTAAAGCTAAGTGGTCCGTGAAGAACTTGAATGGTGCCCCTAGTAGATAATGTCTGAATTTTTGTAGGGAGTAAACCATTGCCAATGCTTCCCTCTCTGTTGTTGTGTAGTTCTTCTTGGTTGTTGATAGTTTCCTACTAGCGAAGTAAATTGGGTGATCCATGTTTCTTTCTCCAGGTTGTGCCAGCACTGCTCCTAATGCTATTCCTGATGCATCAATATGTACATGAAACTGCTTATTCCAGTCTGGGTATACAAGAATAGGGGTGCTTACCAGTTTTTCTTTTAATTTGTTCAGTGCCACTTGACAAGCCTCCGTCCACATGAAAGCTTTTGTCTTCTTCAATAGTTTCTCCATAGGAGTCGTAATTGAGGCATAATTTTGAATAAATCAATGGTAATATCCTGTATGGCCCAGTGTTGATCGCAGTTGCTTTACGTTATTTGGTGGCTCCATATTTACAATTGCCACAACCTTTGCAGGATCTACACACACCCCATCTTTGCAAACAATATGGCCCAGTAATGTTCCGAATGGAACTGCAAAGATGCATTTCTTGAGATTTAATGAGATTTGTAACTGCCTGCACCTTTCAAACATGACCCGTAGTAGGTGTGTTTCTTTAGCAAAATGTACACCATCCAGTCGTCCATGTATACTTCTAAGAACATATGAATATAATCTCTAAAGGCAGCTATGACAATTCGTGAGAAAACCGCTAACACATTCTTAAGACCGAATGACATTACATGATAGGAATATGACCCCCATTTTATCGTGAATGTTGTTTTCTTCTTATATTCTTCCGCTATACGGACCTGATGATAACCTGAAAATCCATCGGTGAAGGAATATGCCTCATTCCCAACAACATTGTCCAGAACTTCATCACTAAATGACGTCAGGAATGGATCATGTACACATGCATTGTTTAGGCTCTTGTAACCTACACAAACTCTGATTTCCAAGGCATCTTTCTTGTTCTATATTACAATCAGGCTAATCCTTTCCGCTTCATCCACCGAAAATACAAGTTCAGCTTCTAACATTTTGTCAATCTCTTTCTTGAACTTCTCTTTCACTCTTGGGTTTAGCCTGTATGGTCCGTGTTTCACTGGATGAGCATCTAGTTTCAACACAATCTTCATCTCTCTGATGTCCCCTTTTATCCCTTTTAGTTCAGCCACAGAGGCTGGAAATAAGTCTTCGTATTCTCGCAACAGATCAAAAATCTCCTTAGTTGTCTGCTTGTCCCAATAATCTCTGATGGATGCCTTCTTAGGTTTATTATCTGAGCTGATGTTATGCTTCCTCGGGTTCATTGGGAGAAAGTGTGCAGCATCCCCTGAAGGGCTTTCTTGAATATCCTGTTCGCCTTTCATTTCTTGAAATGTCAGGTGTCTAAGTCCTTCTAGATCATCCTCCTTTGGATCTACGTTTACTTTGCTGCAAGACATATATTCTGGATACCCTACTTCATAGAAATACTGTAGGAATTTCTCATCAACGCAACCTTCCCATAGCTGTCTTGGAGTAAATAGGATCCTTTTAATGGCATACAAGGTTTCAGTCATGCGTCGATCACTATCTTTGAATGAGAAACTACTATTGAATTGGCTAGCCATGACATCCCAGTCTATTGTATGTCTCCGAATTTCCTCCTGTATATACCATGCTTGTGGGATTGTCCCTAATGTATGTATGAATAAATGCACCCATAGTTCCTTTGGTACTTTCTCTCTTTCCCATTTCTCTGTGTAGTCCTCTAAATGCTTTCTGGGATCTAAGTTTCCTCTATACTTCACCTTGTCATGTAGCTAGTCTCCTTCTTGTCTAAACCTCTCTCTCATGGCTCGCTTGATAGTCTCCCATTCACGCAAAGTGTTGCGATGCGCTTTCCACCACCTTGTCGGGGTGGCGTGTAACGCAATATCTAATAGTGGGACTTTGTGATCTTCTCTTATGTTTTTGTCCACTTTATTCAGAAAAGTGTCTACTAATTCGATGCCATGGAAGGTAGGATAATTGCTTACCTCTGCCCCAATCTAGTTTATTCTGCATATCTTGGCACAACATCTGGTATCAATCTCGTATCCTCCTTGTTGCCATGCATCCCAAGCGACTTCTGAGCTAGCTTCTAAACTTTGTATGCTCCTCCAACTGACCAATCCTCCTATTGTGGGATTTATGTAGTCTTCTCTTTTTCCTGTCATTAGCCTATATAATTGATCTAGCATTCCTGGCTTGTCTTGGTCATCCACAGGTTCTATGAACCTTGGTCCTTGATATGGATCTAGCGGTTGTATTACCCGCATTCCTTCTACTTCAAAGATCATCAACTCTTTCTTCAGGTCAATGATAGCATAGTTCTCGTATGCCCAGTCGATACCAAGAAGTGTTGGGTATAGGTCCTTATCACCCATTATATCAATTACTTCAAATTCAGTATAAGTTTTTACCCCTGCTACATCCACTTCTACATCTTCCAACCTTCCAATGGGCAAGATGCAATACTGATTCGCCATCTGCAGTTGTATTGGTGAATATTTAAGTTGTGGCTTCCCCAACGCTTCCCATGTCTTTCTGGGTAGAATATTTACATCTGATCCCAGATCTAACATTGTATCCTTAATTTGGAATCCTGCGACTTGAGCATCAATCCAAAATTCTCTACCGGTTCTCTTCTTGTTCGTCATACCCTTCTCGAATGTCTTTCCTGTAGGTTTGTCAATATGGTTTCCCCCTTTTCTTCGTCCTCTGGCAATACTACTTTCAAACTCCTACGCAACTCCTTTAGCATTTGTTCATTATCAACAATTTGCAAAAATAGCCTAAACCATTCTTCGATTGGTCGGGTGTTACCGGCTATGTGTGAGTCTTGTTTCTCGTTTGCTTTTATCTCTTCTAACCTATCAAATAACTTGGTCACTTCCTGATAGTATTGCTTTTGATGGGTGGGGTTGTATGACCACTTTGCTGATGCTACCGGAACAATTGAAGGTTGGTCTATCATACCCTGATCATCCCTTGTCTTTTTACCCCCTATGGTAACTATATTTATATTAGTTACTAGAAGCGATTCAACGGTTCGTGGTTCTATATTAATCAAATTAGTCCCTCTCTATCTGGTTCTTTCTTCCCATTTTGTAATCAGTTCAGGACAATCTTCAGTGGCATGTGCATTGACCCTGCATTGTGAGCACCAAGGCCTTCTTGGGAGCGGACAGTCTCTGGCGACATGTCCCTCCTGATCACAATTATAACACCTTACAGGTCCTCTTCCCCCTGTTCTTCCTCCTCTCATACCTCCTCCTCGTCCCCCACAAATTCATTGATTTTGAAGGTGGACCTATCTAGCCACTCTACTAAGGCGTCTAATGCTTGGCATTGGTTAGTGTGGTGCGTTGTGGATGCACATAATTCACAATAACTATTTTTAGGTACGTTGGAATAATTTTGTAGTATTGGACCTGCAGCAAATGTCCTTAGTTCCTACAAACTTCACAGTATTCTTGTGTGTTTCGGCCCGGGAAAGCTCCTTGCAATCCCACTGCCACAACTCCTATTGTTGGCAGGGCCCCTGATGATCCTGCAATTTCCCCTGAACTATTTATGCCTCTCAGCCTTGGGCATTCAGTCACCACATGGCCTTCCACTAGGCAGTGAGTACATCATACATTGGGTCTTACTGGTCGAATTGGTTGTAGGTCCTTTAATTTCTTTGTTAGGTTGGCGATTTGATTTTGGAGGCCCATGATCGATGGGTCTTATGATCCCATCCCTCCTCGATACTCATGTGGGTATCCTGCCATGGCTTCTATGCGCGACGCTTGTTCTAAAGCATCTTGGAGAGTTCCAATCTTTTGTTGCGTCAATGGTGTTCTTGTAAGGGGTAGGAGCGCTTTGATGAACCAATCCCTCTAGTGATTGGGATCTATGGTATAGCTTAGCTTTCCAATAGCATCTTTAAACCTCTGCATCAATTCCCAAGCAGTATCTCCTTCTTTTTGCTTGATCTCCCATAGTTCGGACAGTCCCTGCTGATCTGTTTGTGGCACCTTAAATTCTTGAACGAAGCCTCTCTTAATATCATCCACTGAAGGATTCTGGTTCTATTCTGCCCATTTGATAAACCATCTTAAAGATCTTTCTCTTAATGTGGTCTAGAACTCAATCGACTTTACATTATCTAGTGTTTGGCGTGCTCGCCATATAGCTTCACACAGATACCAATGTTGTTCTATGTCTTCATTTCCTCTACCAGTGAACTCGGGATATCTAGTGAAGGACCCTAGCATGTTGATTCGGGTGTGTGCTAGGAGCACAAATCCTTGGTTTCCGGGTTGTTGAGATCCTTGTAACCCCATATTACTAACACTGTTATTAGATGTATTACAAATCGCTTTGTATTTTTCATGCACACTGTGTACTTGTATTACTTTAATAAACTTAGCAACAATTTTGTCAGGGTTTTTGTAAAGCACTAGGGGAAGGTCAGGGCGAACACTACCTAAGATTTGGGGATTCTGCTGCTAAACTCTAACTGACGTATCATCTTTAACGAACAATCTTCTCATCGCATCACACATCTCACCTTCTGTCTCCTCCTCGTAGTTTTCGCGAGAGCTTCCTTCTGACATCTTCCCAACAACCTGTAAGGGAGAGTCCCTGTCATTCTCCTAGCTCCTATCTGTCCAATCGACATCCCTTTCTTATTATGCGTCTTTCTCCATACTCTTTCCTTCTTTCGGGTTCCCTGACACCGCTCCTGCTTGGTGGGGTCCCATACGTCTTTTCTTCAGCACTTGTACTGCTCTTTCCTGCCACTTCTCTGCTAGTAGCGCTCTCCTTTGTGCCCTAATATCTATAGCTCTCTGCAATCCTTCTATGTCCATTCCTTCAGCAACATCTACATTTCCCCAACCGGTAGCATTCTCCCCTTAGGCAATTCCCCCATTACTAGGGTTTTACGCTAGCAAAGTTGATCCGGGTAAAGGTAACAATCCTTCTTCCACCATCAACATCTTAATCCAGAAAGGCACTTCGTTCACTAGTCTCCCTCTTAACCCTGATCTAAACACTGCGTCCGCCTTTGAAAAGGACTGACAATTTTCTGCTACAAATTCGACTACGTACCCTTCTACAGTAGTCTGTACCCAAAAATCTACTGCCCTCATCAGCTCACTATCCAAGTGTCGAAGTGTTGCGAGGTTTGCGGGAACCCAGTCGTGACGAGCTAGCGTAGCTCCTTCTGGCCGACTCTTTACTTTTAGCCTCCTCAACTAGTTATACAAGTCTTCTGGAAACTTACACCAGAAGATCTCGTACTGATCACTCGCAACCTCTGAGTACAAAATCTCTCCGCTCACTTTAGCGATAGGTTGGCTTTGACAAGTAGCTTGCTCTGATATAAACCGATCTACTCTGTTATCCCACCAATCCTAAATCTCCTTCTTAAATATCCTTGACACCATATTCCAAACCAGTTCTTAAGATTTCAGGTCCCAGCAACGGAACCATTTGTTGGCACAAAAATGTCATTAGGGAAAGACCCTGGGTTCAGGCACAAGGGGCCAACAAGGGACCGTTGTAGTCTAGGACAACGCCGACATTTTCACCCTACCCCAAGGGATAAGGAGTCTCACCCGAGGCGTGTTGTGATTGAAACTAAGAAGGGTTTAGAAGGATATCAAGGATGACCCAACCATTACTCTACGTACAACTTAAAGCATACATTCATCATGACGTTATATCGCTATAGAGACCACATTCATATGGGGAAGGACCTTTGCCATTAAAAACTTTTGAGCAGGCCCATAAATCACAACATTACACACAGATAATACTATGCAATTGGTCCAAGTACCCATTCATATTAAATCAACAAAATATTCATTACAATATACATTTGGCATAAAGCCATGAGAAAATACATAAAATATTGTGACCACAAATTGTTCCAGATCTCAGACCAAGCCCAGCTTTGGTCTTCCCGCCACTGCTTCGCCTTCTGATAAGGTTATTTTGTGCTCTGGACTCCCTTAGATACCAACCCTCTTCTTCATGTTGTTCTCTCCCTTTATTTATTCCTTCGCTGCTTGAACTCCTAGTTTCGTTCGACTATCTATCCCCTTAGTTGCTTCTCCTCCTCCTCCTTGTTCACTCGACTGTTTCTGCTTGTTCCTGACACCTCGCTGTAACTGTCCCACGACTGCATGGTTTTCTCCCTTTCCCAGTTGTCTTCGCCGCAACTTGATCGTTGCTCCCACCACCTATTTTTCCCACTTCATACCTTCAAAACTTTCAAAATTCAAAAAGAAGGTCCCAACACTGCCTATTTGAATCAGAACTGGAATCATACATGTGTCTATCCCTTCTCCTCTCTAGAGTGTCCAACAATCTACCATCTCTAACAATATCATCTCTATCTGATTGACGATGAACATGTGATCTACTACTGTATGCCCCATTAGTTTTATCTTCCTGCTCATGACTCATCCATAGTGGTCCTTATCGCTACAAATCTGACAAGATCTGAAGTATTTATGCATTCACCTCTACTAACTTTTCCTGTGATTGTATGATTCTGTCATTATCTGCCTTACGACTCCTTATCTCCTCCTTTAGGCTTCTTAGTGTCACTACCAAGTCGGAAGAGTTCCCAACACCATACTGCTCTTCGGCGTAGGGAGAGTCTTTGTAGCCAACTGTCTTGCTAGCCATTTGATATTTCTTCCTGCAAGACATAATATGTCAGATAAAATGAATCACAATAAATCAACGTACCTTAGTATAGAGCGGGGAGGATACCATGTTTGCAAGATCACCAAATTAGCGTGACACATGTATAACATAATCTTCACAATGTATAGACATACACAAATAAATGTAATACATAAACATCACTCTAACTAGGATCCAGTCATCAATGCAAGGTCATATCAACAATGCATGCTATGACCTCATGCATGACAACAACCATTACTCCATTGTACCCATTGCCAAATGCAACCAACAATATGCATAAGCAATGCCAAATCAACTACACCTACGCATAAACGCATGTAATCAAACATAAGCAACCAAACCTTGTAATCAAATTACAAGACCGATACATGTAATCCAAATAGCCAAAATGTAACCTAAAAAATAAGGATGTAAGTAGGCACCATAAAATCAACATGTAAGTGACATACATTTCATACACAGTTAGTCACATACTTATGACCATGCATTTCATGAAATCAATATCGAATTCTCCATGATAACCATACTACAACCCTAATCAATTATCAAGCAAACATAAAAAGTATACAAGTGTAAGAGACACACATGCAATTGACATGCATGCATGACGAACACATAGCCCATCTAGTCTAAGGGGTGAACCGTGCTCTGATACCACTCTGTAACACCCTCCGCCCACATCTACCCAAGCAACTGGTCAGTTGGGGTAAACATGTGACGAGAGGCCACTATGATATGATTCGACCTCCTAAGTCACATTAAGGAAGTGGAACCGATGGAAACACACCATACATACATCCAACATCATCAAAAGAACCCTCAGAAGATAAGTCAACCACTCAGACAACTTGTCCCTGGATTCCACTATTGTTTTAGGTCTCTTGGGCTATAGTCGCTCTCACAAACCTATCTACCAGTGACCGTGGACCAAAATTGTTAGTGTTGTGCCAACAACTCCAGGATCTGAGCCACTTTTTAAGGACCCAGAGCCCAGGTCACTGCCCAAAATTAATCCATCTCTTCAAATCAGTAAAGTAACATGGAAATGATAGTACTAAAGCAAATACTTGTTCAAGACCTTGACTGGACCCCTACTAGCCATGATAGGCATTTCATCAAACATATCATCGACATGTAATCTACAGGTGTAAATAACAAAGTTAAGTGTAGGGATCTCATACTTATTTGAGGATCGCTATGAACCATTGTTCCCTCATGGCATTTGCTGCATTATCATCTATTAGGTCATAGAGACATTATCCATTCACATACAAGTAAAAACATGTTGAGAGCCATACATAACTGCTGCCATAAAATGTGCATATAACCAGCATAATAGGAACATAAATACAATAAACATGACAACCATCAAATCCATAAATACATCAGTACCTTTACACATGAAAATCAAGGGAAAGGATTTACCATTAATGACTGCAATGAACCAACTAGAGATGGGACTACCATGTTCCACCCGACCGTAGAATGGCTGAGCCAGATCTCTCTTCAGCCCTTCACCCCCTTTCCATATTCCAAGCATGAATGTGGGATCTCATAAAACACATCATTCAAAACTAATCTAGGGCTTCCAGAGGCCATCCACCTCAAACCATCAAACAGTGATTCCACCTCACGGTTGGACATCACCAAAACCATCATTGGATTGGTCTCCATCCAAGCCTTCCAGGGCTTCTAGAGCATTTGTCCAACCAAGGCTTCCAGAACTAGTAACTCAACCCACAACTTATACAGGGCTTCCGTAGTGTTTGTCTAACCAAGTCTTCCAGGACTAGTAACTCAACCCACCAAGGGCTTCCAGGACTAGTAACTAAACCGAAGTTGTTATAGGGTTTCCAAAGAGTTTGTTCAACTAGGGCTTCCAGGACTAATAACTCAACCCAAGCTAAGGAAACATTTGAACCAACCAAAACGAAACAATGAAAGTAAACCCACAATCACCAAGGTTATCCAGGAAATGGCAAGGCTAGGCAATCCACTGTCGATCCAGGAAATCCTCCATGACAATGATATATCACAACCAAGAAACCACATGCATATGCCATGCATGCAAAAACTAGTGAAGAAATCATACATACAACTCAGTACTTGTAAGAAAATCTGATGTAGTTGTTGATGTTAATGCCTTCTTGCGCTTTCCTGCTCTTCCTTTGCCTTTTTTCTCCAAGAATCTAAGTATGCCACACCCTCCAAGAGTACTCCAAGAAATCTCTAAGTATCCAAGAGTATGAGAGAGAGAAGAATAATGAGAGAGAGCTCCAACACTAAACTGGCAAAAGGTTACCAATTGATCCTCAAAAGCCTTTTTTATGAATGAGGCCTCTATTTTCTTCATTTTCCATTATTTTCCTTCATTTTCCTCCTCAGATGCAACCTGTGACTTTCACCTCCATTTTCTCATAATTTCCATTATTTTCATAAATAAATGTGCCAAAAATGTCTTTTTGCCTTTTAATGCCTTAGCCATTGCCTTTGCCAATTTTCTTGGCCATAAACAACCAAATGAATACCCCCTAGGTTGTCTTGCCCAACATTCAGCTTGGAATAAGTGTCCCATTCATATGTGGTTATTGTTTTTAACTTTATTAAATGGAATTTTTTACTAGGGTTGTTACAATGGAAAATAAACTAGCTCGGGCGATGGTAACTTATCTCTAAGAAGAGATGTGGCAGCTACATGCCTCTGAACTGTGTTACAATGAGACTCAAAGGCCTATTTATTGTTGAGAAACAATGGAAAGCCCAAAACATCCAAAAACCTAGCCCTAGGAGATGAAGTGCCAAAATTGTGGGCCTCGTTTGGGTAAATTGGTACATCAACTTCCCGAGGTCGTAACTTTGGCATACGATCTCCATTTAGCTATCATAATACCTCGTTTCAAAGATCTTGAAGAGGAGGCCGAAAACATACAACGATGTCCACTTTGGAAATTTTTGGTTTCTCCGTTTTCCCTAAAAACGCATTTTAGTCCCTCAAAATGGCTCCGAAAGTTTAGGACCCGAAAAACTGCCAAAAATAGTAAGTTGTGCTACAATTAAGGAAACTGAAAAGAAACAACGGTGGGGGTCCAAGTGGAATAGGCGGGTGGCCACCAATATCCACCTGGATCAGTCCTCCTCCCTTAGGAAGTAATGATCCCCATTGCGTTGAGTGCCTCCATGAGATGGGGAAACTTCTGCTAAACTTGGTCCCTAGTGAGCCACTTGCCTTCGTGCAGGAGTTGGCCAGCTTTGACAACCCGATATAGTTGGACCTTCTGCTGGCGAGTGTTCTTGATCTACGTGTTCATGATCTTATCAATTGTGTCTTGTTCGATGCAGTCTGGGTTTAGTTCTGTTGGTGTGAGTTGTTCTGCAATGTCAGATGTGTTCAACAATGGTTGAAAGTATGGCCAAAAGCGGTCTACATTGAACATTGGGTGCAAACTAAGGAAAGGCGAAAAATTGAGCTCCACAAAATTGTCCCCTACAACCTTAGTGATGGTGTATGACCCATATTGGAGTGGGCAAAGCTTGTGGTGGGGTCTAGCGATGCGCTCCTTCTGCAAATGTAGCCAAACTTTGTCGTCCACTCAAACTTGTGTGGCACCCAATGTTGATCATGGCGTTGCTTGTATTTAGCATTGGCTCTGTCCAATATATCATGGACTTGTTGGCAAATGTGTTGAATGCGTTCAATGAAGCTATTAGCCCTGTCGGCTTCGGAGTGGACGTGAGCCAAATTTGCCTGAGTGGCTGCAAATGGTATGGCCACATCAATGAGACATAATGGTTGAAATCCCAACCCTATATGAAAGGGGTTGTGGACTTTTGCGCTATGGAGAGCTCTATTGTAGCTGTGTTGGACATAGGGGAGGATTTCATCCCATGTGTCAGATTCTTCGAGTTGTACATGTGCAGAATGTGTACGCTCATCCTGTTAATGACCTCTATTTGGCCATCAGTTTGGGGGTAGAAAGTCAAGGACTTAGTAAGTTTGGTATCTAGCATTGACTAGAGACTTGACCAAAATGCACTTAGGAATTTACTGTTCTGATTTGAGACAATGGACTATGGGATCCCAAAGTGTACCCACACTCGCTCAAAGAAGATCTTAGTAGTGGCCTCTGCTGTGATACTCTTCTTATAGGCCGCCATAATGGCCATCTTAGAGAATCCATCGACGACCACGAATACACAGTGGTTGTCGTGCTTAGTAGAACGAAGGCCTAACATGTAATCTATGGAGATAGACTCCCAAGGTCGACCAAGAGTAGGAAGAGGAGTACATAGGCCTTGCTTCCTGATGGTTGGTTTGGTAATGGGGTAGGTAGTGTAGGAGCAAATGTACTTCCCAAAATCCTGACGAAGGTTCGGCCAATAAAAACACTTCTGCAGTACTGCCACGTTTTTCTTTACTCCGAAATGTCCAACAACTCGAATGTAGTGCGCCTCCCATATCATATTGGCACGATCGCTTGAAGTAACACAAATGTGTCCCAGGTGGCATAATAATGCATCCTGGAGGTGAAAATTCGAAACTTACTTACCTTCCAGGAGCGTTTGGTATGTGCTACCGAATTATGGATCGCTCTTGTAAAGGTGCGACCACCCCGAAGTCTCGTGCCCACAAGATTCGAGCATAGTGATGAGCACCATGACTAGTGGTCAATTGAGGTAG
The DNA here is from genome assembly GCA_031772625.1 of Pinus tabuliformis. NCBI lineage: Eukaryota > Viridiplantae > Streptophyta > Pinopsida > Pinales > Pinaceae > Pinus > Pinus tabuliformis. The sequence continues at coordinate 1,226,325,942 of CM062811.1, forward strand.
TCAACAACATTATTGGTGTTGCTCTTCTTGGGGTCAGTGGTCTGTGTAGATGACCGTTTCCTTCCCCATAATGTAATGGTTCCATTAACAGAGGACCTGCATAATGGAGTACATTTCTCTGTCATAGGTGGGATAATTTTAGATTGTGTTTGAAAGTGTCTCACTTTGGTAAGCCACTGGATGCCCCTGTTGAGTAAGAACTGCACCAATAGCATAGTCAAAGGCATCTGTCTTAATCTCAAATGGTTGTTGTAGGTATGATAATGTGAGCACTGGTGCAGAGAAGAGGCGATGCTTCAACTCAACAAACACCTTCTGTTGGGTTTCAGACCAAAAGAACTTTGCTTTCTCTCTGCCCTTGGTGACTTGACTTAAAGGCCAAGTGATATGAGAGAACCCCAACACAAATCTGCAGTAGAAATTGGCAAGACCCATAAAGGTGTTGAGCTCTATTAGAGTGGTTGGGGCTGGCCAATCCCGAATGACTTGTATCTTGGCTGGGTCCACATGCACACTTTGCTCATTAATGATATACCCCAGATATTGAACCTGGGTCATGTCAAAAGTGGATTTATCCAAATTGGCACACAACTTGAGTTGTTGTAGGGTTTGGAGGACTTGTCAAATATGGTGGAGGTGCTCCTGGTTGAAGATCAATATGTCATCTAAATAAACCACCACAAATGCATTTGTGAAGGGTCGCAAGATGTCTTCCATCAATTTCATGAAGGTTGTGGGGGCATTCGTTAACCCAAAAGGCATGACCAATCATTCGAAAAGGCCCTCCTTGGATTTGAAGGCAATTTTCCACACATTAGATGGTTCGATAGGCACCTAGTGATAACCGAACATCAAATCAATCTTGCTGAAATATTTGGCCCCCCTTGAGCTGGTCCATAAGGTCATCAATCTGTGGGATTGGGTACTTATTCTGTATAGTGATCTAGTTCAGCGCCCGATTGTTAATACAGAGTCTCCAGGTTCCATCCTTCTTATGTACCAATACAATCGGGCTCCCACAGGGTGATGAGGTTGGCCTGATGTGCCCTTTTTGCAACAACTCTTGAATCTGCCTCTTGATCTCATCGTTCTCCATAACAGAGTGTCGATAGATTGGTCCATTGGGTAGTGGCGTGCTTGGGGTGAGATTATTGGAGTGCTTAACCTCGCAGTGTAGAGGCACCCCTGTAGGTGAAGAGAAAATGTCCATGTACTCCTCCACAACTTTGTCCATCTGCTGCTGTTGTGTGGAGGAGCCCTGTTTGGAAGCCATGGCCACAATCTTCTTCTTGCCTTGAGGGCGAATCATAAGGAAAACAAACTTCCTGGTCTGTGAAATGATCTTACTGCATTGCTTTGTAGTGATCAAAGAGATGGCGGTAGGCGAGGCTACCTCCGGTATCATGTACAATTTATTGCCCAAAGAAATAATCACAGAGCGAGGCATAGACTCATATACAACATGCCACTTCCACAAGTATGGTTGTCCTAATAATACATCACATACTTCAAGAGGGGCAACATCACACAATACCTCATCCGTGAAGGGCTTGATGTTGTAGGGAAGGTGAGATTGCTGGCTGAAGCGAAGATCTCGTCCTTGGTGTAGCCACCTGATGGTGTACGACTGTGGATGTGTTGTAGTTAGTAGGCCCAGCCACTTCACAATCTCTGCTGAAATGAGGTTCTTTTGGCTTCCACAATGAACTGCAACAAATAACACTTCACCCACATCTGTGAGTGGAAAAGGCGTTCCCCCTCCTCTAGATCTTCAGTCTCATTCATTTAGATCTTGGTGGTGACCACGGTGGCACTGGGCTCCATATCAATGATCTACTTCTCTTTGTCATTCCCCTTGTCAGGTTTTGACTCAGAGTCAGAACATGCGTCTGATTCAAAAGCCTTCAGATTGACCAACAAGGACTACTTAGCCTGACACTCACTCATGTTGTGAGTGGAGCTCTTATGGAACTCACACCATTTTGCTGTGTCCTTCTTTGTCTTCGTTGTGTTTTTTCTTTGCTTGTGACTTCGGCAGGTTTTCTTGGGTCACCCCGCCTTGGATTTGTCCTTTGCTCTGTGGTTTGGGGGCACCTTTCCCTTGCTTTAGATTCACAAATCCAAAGTCTCGCTTCTTCTATTTAAACTTCTGCTCAATCTTGACAATGTATTGGTACACCATGCCGAGTGAGGAGATGTCTAGGAACTCCATCTCATCCTGGATGTACGTGTGTAGGCAACCATGGTACTTGAGTACCAAATGTCTCTCAGAATCCTTGATACCCAACTTCATGCAAAAGGTATGAAAAACATTGGTAAACTCCGACACGTCTTGGTCCCTTCCTTGCCGCAGCATGGTCCACTTTATGTATTTATCCTCATAGCTCCTGACAGAGTAGTACTGCTCCTTGATGGCATCCCATAATGAATTCCAAGTGGGTGCGGCTGAAAATAGTGAGGATGTACTTTTGTCTTTCTTCTCACAATAGGTTTCCCACCAGTCCTTGACGTGAGGGGCGACTTTGAGAAGTGTAAAAGTGATATTTTCCCGACTGGAAAAATCATGAATAGAAAAATATCCTTCTAGCAGATTTAACCATTTATCTACAACGTCCACATCTATCTAACCTTCAAATATGGGGATGTAAAAGTTAACTTGTACCTTAAAGGATGTGGTTCTTTGAGAGTAGCTGCTGGAAGAAGATGTGTCACCTTTGGGTAATCACTAAAAGATCTGGGAAAAGTTGTCCATCATCACGTTCCTCTGTCGCTTGAGGGCTTCTTCAAGCAATATTTGTAAAGGATCTCCTTGTTGTCTAGGCAAATCCTCTATGCGGACAGAGAAGATCCCTCTAGCCCAATGAGTGGGACTAGCAACCTATGTGACAATATATTAGACACTTTCTTAAGTTACAATCGAAATAAGAGAAGATGAAGATGGCCTACCTCGTTCTGATGCTATAACATCCTCCTTTGTTGAAGACCTCGAATCGCTTGCACCTCGGGCTCAATCCTACTGCTCACAACGTTTGAATGCCTGCACAAGAGATCAAAGACACAACAAAGCATACAAGTACAAATATCATAATCGAATGTAACCTACTTAACATATCAAGGAGCATTAAGATAAATGATGCATCAACACAAACATTTATGGAAAGTGAACCAACAGTTGTATATATTAATAGAAAAAAGGAGGAAGCATACAACCAAGCCTTGATGTTAATAAGCTCTCCTTGAGTGAATGTCCAAGTCCAAGCTCAAGCCCTCCAAGCACTCCTTCTCTAACCCAAATGAGTAGCATGTGGGCACAATCTCAGCATAAGGGTGCAAATAGCCAAAGACCAACCACTTTGGAATGGGAGAGGATGAATATATAGGCAGGGAAAGTGAGTTATTATCTCTCCAAAGATAGGATAAGGTCCTTATCTCAAGGAGGTAGCTCATAGGGATAAGACCAAAGGCCCAAGTTGAGAGAACTCAAGCTCATCCATGCTGAACAACCTCTAGGTCGTCGTTTTGGAAGCTTCTAGATCATGGAGCTTCTTGTCCTCTTTGGGAAAATTGCCTTTTAGGGATCATCGCGGGTATCCAAGCCAAAAGCGCGCTGGCACCACAGGACTAGTATAGTGCAACTAGCGACCATCGCGGTTTTCAGTGTCAAGGGAGCGATGATCCTCAAATTAGGGTTTTAGAGCCCTTTCTTCAAGGGAAGCTCAAGGCATTTTTCCATCATTGTACTCTATCTCTCTGCTGAACTATTGAATAATAATAAGAAGATTTGGTCAAAGGGTTTTCCCCACATTGGGGTTTTCCCCTGATATTCGCCAAATTTGGTGTCCTCTTGTCTTGGCTTGTCTCCTGCATATTTTTTATGTCCTATTTGCATTTACTATCAATGTGATTAAGTTAATGTGATTGCTACTAGAAATAATATGAAATTGCCATTGGGTTGCTAAAGAAACATTGAAGTAAATTGTGCTAAGCATAGAACATACCATTGTTATCTAAAATTAAGAGTTTGTTAGAATTAACACATGAAGCTCTAATCATTGTGGTAAAAAGATGGGTGAAGATTTGCTCTAATTTTAATTAGTATGATTACCTAGATCGCTAAATTACAAGAGCTCTAGTCGTGATCTAGGGCTCATTTATGGAATTCACAAATTATGTGTGCTTCTGTTGAATTATTGATTAATTGGATTACGTAATGTTGCTTGGCTGGAGGTCGGGGACATTACATCTGATCCCGAGTTCCTCTCCAAAGAGAAATCCCGTCTAATGAAATCCCTTAAAACTGATGGATATTCCTTCATCCAAATCAACAAGGTATTCCAAGCAGCTCATTTCCCTCCCTCTAAGAAACCTCCAACCCTCCCCCTTCGAGCTATGGTTTCACTTCCTTAGATTAAAGGCACCACTGATCACATCTCCAAAATATTAGCCAAGAAAAGCATTAAAACCCTTTTCAAACCTTGTAAGACATTAAAACAATTATTAAAATCTCCCAAAGATTAATTAGATCCAATTCCAAGCCTTGGGGTTTATAGGATTCCATGTTTATGTGACATTTCTTATATAGGCCAAATGGGCAAATCAATTAAATATCATAAAGAACAAACAACTAATACAAATCACAATCACCTTTTGAAATTTGCTATTGCTGAACATTCCTATAAATCTAAACACCTACTAAGCTAAAATCATTGCCCCCGTTCCCTTCTATTCTGCCTAGACCATTCGGGAACAATCGAAACGCACCTGAATAACATTAAGCAAGAAAATGACAAGAAGTTAAGAAATTCCCGAAAACCTCTCATTCAACATCTTAACCTCTAACCCCATCTCTCAGTTTAAATTCTTAAATTCCTCTTCTCTTATTTCATATTCTTCTTTACATTAAACCCCCCGTTATTCTCCTTTTTGAATTTATTACAAATGTTAATTCTAATAAAATTCTCCTTCCCCTCCTTATATTATTTAATTTTATCTAGTTAACCAACCTATTTTTTAGCTTAATTCTTTCAGCATTGATTTTTCAAGTTTCATTATTATTTTTCTAATTCATTAATTATTTTCTAATTTACTAATTAATTATCTTAATTTTATACCTAATTTATCAATTCATCTTATTTTTATTCATCATTATATTGTAATTCAATTTATGTCTAATTTCTCCATGTTTTTGATTGATCTTTTCCTTTTAAGTCATTATATCTCACATTCCTCTTTCCCATTAGCATCTTTATATTCCTTCTTAACATTATTTTATAGCTAAATACGCACTAAAAAATAATTTTACATATAACCTAAATTTTATTATAAATATTTATTTTTAATTAATAAAATATAGGTAGCTATTTTTATTTATATTTTACCAATAATTTATAAAATTTTAATTTCCCTTTTAAAAAAAATTGTAAACCTATTCTAATTTATTTGTTAATATGATAACTCTTTTTTTTGTAAACTAGAGTAAGACCTTTGATTTTCTATTCAACTAGGTTAAAATAAGTACAAACATTTGGTGACCTCAACCCGCTCCGAAGGGAAACCGGGTTTGTTGGCCACCTTAAGTCTTTATAACCCGACCAATAGCAAAAAAGAATAAGTCTGCTTATCCATGCCAAATAGACGTTACTGCCAAAATTACTAATATGATTCCCTATCGACATTAGAGACTATAAACAGAAAAAAAGAGAACTTGTTCTCAGCAAACTAACAAGGAAAACCATTAGAACAATTAGAAGGATTAATCTACCATGTTTTCAGGTGGAGTGTCTTCATCTTTTGTCACGGAACTAGCTTCTTCAGTTGTTGTTGAATCTCCTCCAACTTGTTGTCTTGCATGAGCAGAGTGATTTGGAGATTCTTCATTTCTCTCCTTAAATTGGGAATGCCCTGAGCCATCTCTGCCATTTCCACTGCCACCTGCTCCATTGCCTTTGCCAGTAATCTCTTCAACACCCAATATACATGTAAAGCCTGCTTGTATAAGGACAGGCGTCCCCTGGTATTACCCGGGTCAGGGATCAGGTTACCCCAGTCTTCCATCTCTAGTTCCGAGTCTTCCTGCATTGCATTTGCTTCTAGTTCTTGAATTAGCCTGCGGATATCGGCGTCAGTTCCTTCGTTATAAGCTTTTTCTGCCTCCTGCACCATATGCCTCATGGTTTTCCAGCCTCGTCTTTGACAAATTGGAGAAGGGGGTCTGAATTCCTGTCTGCTGGTTTGTCGACCTCTTCCTCTACCCCTGCGCCCTCTTCTGCGACTTGGTTTGTTCCTGGCAGCTGCCCGACTTCCCTGCCCAACGTCAAAGGATGCGTTCCCTGTAAATTCCTCACCTCCAGGCACCTTAGCTTTCTTTTCCAGATTCGTTCCCTCCCCTTGCTACTCTTTTTCGGGAGTTTTGACCTTCCCCGCTCCACCTTTCCTGGAATGGAATTGGTAAATCTGCTCGGGGGTCTTCTCTTCCTCCCAAACCATCTGCTTTTCCGTCTCCAACTGCCCCTGATCTGTATCTAACCGAGAACCTTGCATGCTCTTATCCTGACCTGTCCGGCTCCCTTCCTTGCTAGATTCGACCCCAGCCTTTCTCATTCTCCCACCCACTGTCTTCTGACTGATGTTAAGATGGATGAATTTCCCGTCCCTTTCATTTCGTCGAACTTCTGTAGCGGTTGAACCTCTTCCCGTTTCCTTAATATTATTGGTGATATCAGAGAAAGCAATGGACAAATTTACGAATTCATACCTCTTTCTATGACGAGTTATAGAGAATGTCGGCCAGCCTCAAACTCCCTTCGTCTTCTTCCTTTGCCGCATGCAATCTTCAGGTCTGCCTTCTCCTGTCCTTATTAATCCTCTACCAGCTACCCGACGTCCCATCATCCGTTCGCCACCGTTCTTACCTCCTTCCTCCTCCACTTCTCTGTTGCCTCTACTCTTCGGGATTCTGCCTAGTCTACAGGTCGTCACGACGTCCTACATAATTATAATGTTGCGTGGTGGCCTGCATTGCCACCTTCCTACCTTCATTATATTTCCACACGTTTCCATCTCATCCACTCCGATCGGAAGTTAATATAATAACTTATTTGTTAATGGCTAATAAAATAATTGTCATTTATTTATTTCTAAAAAAATTATAAGCTCTTAACTAATTAAAAATACTTTTAATTTTTTTATAAAATTAATAATAATTATAACCAAACCAAAAATTACCTTTATTGTTAAAACTACCGCCCCAGCTCCTCATTTCATCAACTGTAAACGAATCTCGATAAAATATTGAGTTTTTGATTTTCTCAATAAAATGAATTATAAACCTTTAAACTTCAATAACAAATTAAAAATAATTTAAAATTAATAATAATGATAACGGAATCAAAATTATTTAAAATTAACAATAATTTTAACTAAACCAATATTACCTTAAAACTACCTCCGGACTCCTCATTTTATAACTGAAAATGAATCTTGATAACTGAAATGAATGTCCAAATTTTGATTTTCTCTGAGTGTAGTGAATTATAAACTTCTAAAGGGAAAAATGTTTGTTTGTTTGTTTTTTTGGTTAAACTTAAAAACCAAAAATAAATTTTAAATGAAAAAGTGAATCAACCACGTCGACCACAGAAACATAGTGAAATGTCAGCCTCGATATTTCAAATGTAAACCCTAAGAAGTGTTGCAGACGGGCCACTGGCATGAAAATGGAGTCTCGCAGGAGGGCATTTCCGTCTTCAATATCTTGTTGAGGATAAATGAGAGATTTCTTTTAAGGGCAAAGCCCTGGAAATCTTGGCTTGAAGTTTCAGTTGTCCACTGAAATGAAGCTGAAGACTTGCAGGAGACGATTTGCATTTCCAGTATATTCTCGTTCTCCTCTCGTAGTCACAAAAATTTGGACTGTTTTGCGGGGACGACGGTCTTATTATTCTGATCCTGATTATTCTTCGGCTTCAATGTTTAACGATGTAACGTCAGCGGGGAGAGGCCATTATAACCATGACTCTGATGCTCATTATTATTCAGCTTCAGTGTTTAACCATGGAACATCACGAAATGCCGATTATAATTTGCAGGGAAAACGGTTTCATTATTCCGATTCCGATCAATCCGCGGCTTCAATGTTTAATTATGGGACACCAGCAGGGAACTGTAATTATAATTATAATTATGGTCAGAGTTATTCTGCTTCCAATCTTAAAAGCTCCGGGCTACGGCACAGATACAAGAACTGGGATGAGGAGCGGAGGTGGAGGCTTACGGCGAGCACCTTTAGCAGCGCAATAGGTTTTTGGAAGGGTCGGCGTGTGCATCTGTGGATGGAGAAGATCGGTTTGGTGGAGCCTTTCAAGGGATGCCCTGCTACCTGCTGGAGCAACCTCCATGAGCACATTGCGCTCGCCAGGTACCAACTGATGACCGGAAATGTGGTCACCCTCACCGGATTCTATCTCCACGGCGAAAACCACTGGCTTGCAGCTTCTCCCGACGCCATAATCGACCAGGGCCCAGACGGCTACTTCGAAGAGGGAGGACTGTTAGAAATCAAGTGTCCTTACTTCCAAGGTAACGCCAACTGGTCCTTCCCCTGGTCCACTATACCCCCGTGTTACATGCCCCAAGCACAGGGCCTTATGGAGATTTTGGACAGGAATTGGATCGATTTCTATGTCTGGACCCCCAATGGTAGCAGCCTTTTTAGGATACAGAGGAATCCCCACTACTGGGACCTAATGATGGCCGCGTTGAGTGATTTTTGGTGGAAGCACGTTGAACCTGCCAAGGAAATTCGTGCCATGGATGCCGATAGAAATATTGTTAAGTTGAAGCCTTCTGCGAAGCACACGCTGTTTGAAGCTATTTGGAAGAAGAGTGAAGAGCTTGCTCAGGATTCTAGATTGCTAGTCATGGAAATCCATGGCAAGATAAGAACATGAGGCATTTTCACTTCTATAAGAGTGAGTTGCCCCACCAACCATCGTTGTCTGTCAAAAGCCTATCGGGAAAGGCTCGCGAAAACTCCATCGTAAAGGCCTCTTCTTTGCTTTATCTTCCCAAGCGGTTACCCATATGGAGTAGAATCAATGGCACCAATGCCTGCAATAACACCCGCGTGGAAAACGGTGGTTTCCCGTATTTGGTATTCTTACCGACATAAGAAGTCATGAGAAATGCACTGAGAGTGGCCGCCATCGTCAGGAACATAGGCATGGAGTTCTGCGGGGATTTGATTAATGGTCGCCTCGTATATTTTTGGTCTGCCCTGGGCATGGCCGCTCACGAATCCATTTCTCTGCCCTTTCCTCGTCTCGCGGATGCCCGGCTTTAGGAACTCCGTGACTTCGCAAAATTGAGCAGAGGGTTTGGCGGAGTTGAAAACCTTAGCCTCCCAATTTCGCCTTGTAAATCTTATTCTAATTCTCATTCAAATTCCGGGAGGAAGAGAGAGAGGGGGGTCTGGGTCTTTGGGTGTGAGGTTGAACAAGGAATTGATAGATAACATGTTCAAGTTTCCCAGAGTCATGGCAGGCGCTGGTTGGAGTATGTTCAAGCTGGGTATTTGGGCGTGAGGTTGAACAAGTAATTGATAGATAACATGGACAAGTTAGCCAGAGTCATGGCAGGCGCTGGATGGAGTATGTTCAAGCTGAAATCCACGGACAAGATGTACTATGTTTACAGGAAGGTTGATTTCAAGCGTTGGCTTCAGTGGGACGGTTCGAACCCTACACCTGCTCCTGCGTTCAGAGCCCGGACGGCTGCCAGAATTGAATCTTACTAGTGCTCCAACTGAGATCTTGGAATATGTTCTTCTCATGACAGATGATCTTGATTCTTTTCTATGTCAACCACAAACCCCCTTGTGCTTCCTCCAGAAGAAGAGGCAGCTTTCCTGCTTGTAAAACATAAAGCTAATTTATCATTAGCATTGCGGCTAAAGGTCCATGGCTGCTTAAACAGATATATAAATATATCTATATTGTATTCAATGTTCATCGATTGGGATGATTGTCTCTGTACAGGTGCGTTGTATATTTCTCTTTAGTGCATCTAATGAAAAGGATCCAAATCAGGATTTTTTTTAACGGCATGCTTTTGTTCCTCCCTTATTCTGTTATTTTATTGGATCCAAATCGGGGTTTTTTTTAACGGCATGCTTTTGTTCCTCCCTTATTCTGCTATTTTATTGTACTTTCTCATGCTGAAGGGTGAATATGCTTGTGAATTTAACAGCATTTCTTGCATGCCATTTGTTTTCTTCCAATATGTTTATTCATTTTGGGCTTTTTAATCTTTAATATGGATTTGAATTTCACCCTTCAATCGTTGAAAGGTGAATGTTCTTGCGAATTTAACAACATTTATTTCATTCCATTGGTTTTCTTCCAAAATTTTGTGAAAATTCCAAACTGGAATCTTATTGCAGCAACTGATATTATTTCTCCTACTTGTTAATTAATTAACAATTTATCTGCTATGACAAATATCAAAATAAATACATTGCAATCTTCACAAATAAAATATTGAGGAAAAATAATGCGCTAGAAATTGAGAAATGCTAACACACACACAAGAAATCTAGTGAGGGATTTTCCTCACTCCGTAGGCAAACTCCTGACACGATTTGCCTTCAGAAATTCAGCCCTCTGACTCTCTGCGCAACCCGCTGGAAGTCTAGCCTCAGACTGGTCTCTGATGAAGTCGTTCTGCCTTCTGCTGAGTGGAAAGATGCTTCTCCGACACTCTGGGACTCCTTCCCGGTCTCTGGAACTGAAGACGTCTCTTCCTTTTTGCAAATTGAACTTGCCTCTAGAGGCTACTGCGCTGTCCCAGTGTCAGCCTTTTTGTGGTTCTTCTGCCTCTCTGCAAATGCACTTGTTGGATCTGGGATGTCTCATCCAGCCTCACTGTCTCTGCCCCTCTCTCACTGCTTCTATCTCTAGCTCTCTCTCAGACAACTGGTTGCTGCTACTCTGGAAATCAATCTGCTCAAAAATCGAATCGCTCAAGTGTCTTCTCCATCACCACGTCGACCTCTTCTTATAATCCTCTATTGGGGCACCAACGACCAAAATTAAAACATAATCGATGGCTAGGATCATCTCTGGATCGATCCATTTGTGTTTATCCTCTATTGGAGCACCAACGACCAAAATTAAAACATAATCGATGGCTAGGATCATCTCTTGATCGATCCATTTGTGTTTCTAGATGATTCTTGCCTTGACTTAATTAATACTGATTAATTAACCATATTCCCTAAGTTTAGACTTAAGAAATATTTAAAAACTGGTTAATAATCTAATTAAGTAATTTCTAGGTGGAATTTCCAGAAACGATTTCTGAGTTTTGGATATCTCATGGCTTCTAGCATGTCCACAAAATTTCAAGGCTAGAACACATCCGATGCTACAAAAACTAACACTCCCTCTTAGCGAGGAATGTGTTCTGGTGCTACTGCACATCCTGTAGTAGCACCTTGTCTCTGCATCATCTCCTGTCACGCTGATGTCTAGCCATGCTGCCAACCAACCACTATGCAACTCTGATATGTGCTGCATTTGTGCTGTTGCTGACTCTGTTGTACTGCTGACAACACTGCATCTGCACTGCAACTCCCTCTCATTTGTTGCTGCTGCAACTGCAACATCTGCAACATCCAAAATACTGAATCAACTGTGATCAGTATGATACATTTGTCACTCTTTGACTGCTGCTAGTATCTGCACTGTCACTGAAGAATCTGTGCTGTCGCTGATTTTGCATTGTGCCAACTGCACTACTGCCAACTCTACACTGCGCTCCCCAACATCTGACTGCTACTAGTCTCAGCAACTGTCACTCTGGGGTCTGACTGCATCAACTGTCACTGTTCCATCCTGCGACCGAATACTGTGGGCCCTCGTAGCAAGGTATTGATCCATGAGGTGGACTCCTCAATGATCTTGCCCATCTGTAGCGCTTTGGGGCTACAACATTAAATCTCCCCACTTCACATTGGCTCTGCTCTAGCGAACTGCTGCAAAATCCACTGCGTCCAACTAGAGATCAGCTCAACGAAAAATTTGAGCTGCTCCCTCTGCCTTTGGAATCACTCGATTTGGAAGGATCGAATTTTTTTGCCTCTGTCTTAGAAAAATCAGTCTTCCTCAAGCAGCTCGGCTTCTCTAGCAAAAGACTTCGCTACCCTTGGGAATTTCGACCTGCTTCCCACTCTGAGTAGCAAAATTCTTTCTTTTTCGCCTCTGAGCTCTTCAATTGATCAACTGCGCTTTGACACCATGTGAAAATTCCAAATTGGAATCCTATTGTGTTAATTTTTGGTATGTTCTATGCTTAAGAACAATTTACTTTAATTTCGTTATTAGCCCAATATCAATATCTAGTTTAGCAATCACATCAGCGTAATAGTAAAATGCAGATAGAACATAAACATAAATAGTAGAAGACAAGCCAAGACAAGAGGACACAAGATGTGGCACTAGCTAAAGACAAACCCCAATGTGGGGAAACCCTTGATCAACTTATATTCTTCAATAGTTCAGCAGAGAGAGGTATAGTACAAATTTAGAAATCTGATAATTTATGACAGCAGCAGAAAAACCCTAACTAGAAAAGTCAACATTGGTCAAACAGGGCAGAATTCTTCCTCTAAGCAGCTCGGTCAAACCCAATCAACTTTGGCCTCCAACAACAAACCCAAATAGTCCAAAACAGTCTGAAAATATCCAGTCAAATCTGGTCAACAAAAGTCAACCCTGTGGTCAGTCCTAAGACAATCAACGCTGGTCAATGCAGGGTTCAAACAACCTCAGAATCGGTGCCCAGACTTGTGGCCTGCCCAAACAGAATTTCCTCACTCAAATCCGCAGTCAACGCTGGTCAACGCAGCTCTAGAAAGCCTCCCTGCAGCGTGGTCAATGGTGGTAAACGCAGTTAACGGAAAAGTCCTCCTTTCTTCGCACATGTGAGAGAAAGTTGCCAGATTTGCGTACCCAATCAAGTGAGGAGAGAGAGATGAGTGAATATGAGATGATGAAAGAATGACTTGAGGTCTCCTCCTTTTATATGCAACGTTGAGGATGAGCCGGGGGTTAAAATACATGTTTTGCTTGCTGGCCGACCTTGACAATTTGTCAATAATACAAATAAATTCATATCTTCATTTTTACATGTCGGAATCGAATGATTTCTGGATCAATTCTACACGTCTCAGAGAGGGAAATCTAAGAAAAATATCAGCTGTCATAAATAAGATGACCCATGTGGAGTTTGGCCCTAGTTGCCAATTTTAACATATTGCAGCAACTGATATTATTTCTCCTAATTGTTAATTAATTAACAATTTATCTGCTATGGAAAATATCGAAATAAATACACTGTAACCTTCACAAATAAAATACTGCAAAAAGATAATGCGTTGAAAATTGAGAAATGCTAACACACACACACATAGGAAATAACATAATTTTTTTTTTTGGGCAAAAGTCCCCAGAAAAATCGAACTTGGGAAAACCGGTGTAGCAACTGAGAGTTTTATTATTATGTAGCAGTGAGAAATTTTGAGTACAACTGGATGTCGAAATATGGCAATCCTACAGAGAAAAATACTAGTAAAAATTTAGTGAGGAATTTTCCTCACCCCAAAGGGAAACTCTCGGCTGGACTTGCCTTTAGAAATTTGGCCCTCTAACCCTCTGCGTCAACGTGCTGGATGTCTAGCCTCAGACTAGTCTCTGATGAAGTTGTTCTGTGTTGGGTCTCTATAATATTAGTGATTACCCCATTACTATTGTAGTTATACCCCTTATTAATATTGTTGTGCCCCTATTGCCTCCATATTGTTATTATTGTGCCCCATAGAATCCCTCTATTTTTATTTTTGTGGCTTTATATTATTATTGTTAGGTTGGCTGGATTATATTGTGACTCCTTAGACTCCTATATATAGAAATGAGGTTTTGTCATTTGAATCATCCAAGAATTGTTCATTTATGTAATGTAAAAGAGGTTGCCCCCTCGAAGAGGCTGAATTCTAAGGCGTTGACCTATCTTTTCTTGAGCTGGTTTCATAACATTTGGTATCAGAGCTTTGGATTCTAGGGTTTCGCTGCTCCAAACAGGTCATCGTGGCATTTTCACTATAACTTTTTTTCTGCGATGTTTCAGAAGACGCAAAAAAACCCATTTGAGAAGAAATCGTGCTGAACCTTGGGTCCGAATTTCAGAGCTTTTTGCGCGATATTTGCGGAGATATGATCTGAGGAAGTTGGTATTTTTGCAGACTCCTGAATTACATTCAAAACAGGTGACCTGGGGAAAATCGTCATAACTTTCTCTCTGGGGATCGGATTGAAATTTCGTAAGAAGGTACAGAAAGAGGACGGACTGTAGTTTCTTGTATGCATGTTTCAGATCCAAAGGTCGAAACAGTGACTCGTGGCACGTCGTACAAGTTCGCTCTACTGAACTAGTCTATAAGCAAGTCACTGTGGGAGATTTCACATAACTCTTCCTTGGAGAATCCAATTTGGGTCAGACTTGTGGCATTGGAAAGAGGACACAGAGGGCTACTACAGGTCACAAATTCAGAACTAGATGATCAGAAAGTACAGAGATACATCAGAGGCAATATCGAGCTCCTACAAAGTGAAAAAAGGTGTGTAGATTTTCTTAAATTTTTGCTTAAGCTTGGTTTGAAATTTATTTTGAAGGAATTCAAAGGGCATAGTAGAACATTATTATCGGTAACTGATGCCCCGAGGAAAGAAAATGCAAACACCTAGTAAGGAACCTGAAAGCTCTAGCATGACTCATGAAGAAGAGGAAGAAATGCAACATGATATATCAAAATTACAAGACCAAGTGCAACAACTGTCCTTTGCACAAAAAGGAACAAAATCTAAGATGGATGGTTTAAAGAAAGATGTAGAAGCTAAGATGGATGGTTTAAAGAAAGGTGTAGAAGCTAAGATGGACTGTTTAAAGAAAGACGTAGAAGCTAAGATGATTGACGTGGAAGCTAAGATGGATGATTTGAAAATAGATTTGAAGACAGACATGGACGAATTGAAGATAAATATGAATAAGTTGCTACAAGAAATGGTCCCTAAGGGTAAAAGGGTACTAAAGGAAACTCATGATGAGAACAAAAGAAATGTTAATCATGATTCCATAGACGCTAATGTTGGATCAAAGACTCACCATATTCCAAAAATCGATATGAGGAAGTTTGATGGCAAGGATCCTGCCACATGGATATTACAGATGGAGCAATTCTTCGATCTCAATAATGTGCAAAACACACAAAAGGTACGTATGACAACTTTATATTTGGAACCAAATCAGTTTGTATGGTATCAATGGCTTTGCTCTCGTAAACCATTTATCACTTGGGCAATTTTTACGGAAGAATTGATAGCACATTATGAGGATACAAAAAGCAACACTTTTTTTAGCCAATTGATAAGTCTCAAACAAAAGGGTTCAATAATGGAGCACATTGAGGAGTTCCAAAAATTGAACATAAGGGTAAAAGATATTCCAGAGGAGCATAGGATTGATGTGTTCATAGGGTCTTTAAAGGATAATATCCAACATGATGTTCGCCTTTGGGAACCTGATTCATTAGAGAAGGCATTCAGGTTAGCAAGAAAAATGGAAAGCAAAATTATGGCAACCAGGAAGCATACCACTCACAACTATAAAGACGGAAGTGTTGTTGCCCCTAGTCTTCCACAACCTATAAGGTTGACACCACAACAATTGGAAGAAAAAAGAGCAAAAGGGCTTTGTTACAGTTGTGATAGCAAATACACTAAAGGTCATAAGTGTGCTGAGAAGAAATTATTCTACATAGATTGTGAAGAGGAAGAAGAAAAGGAGCAAGAAGGTCAAAAGAAGAGGATATACTCCAGGAACAAAGCCTAGATGAAGAACAAATAAATCCAACCATATCTTGTAATGCATTGGCGGGAATTACCACTCCTCAAACCATCAAGATAGAAGGACAAATCAAGAAAAAAAAGGTAATAGTGTTGATTGATTCAGGAAGCACCCACAATTTTATTCATTGTAAGGTAGCAAAAGAATTGAATTGCTTCCTATATCCAGCACCAGAGTGTCAAGTGATGATTGCAAATGGAGGAACAATAAATTGCTCTGGAAAGTGCCATAATATCAAGCTATCCATGGGAGAATATGTATTGACTAGCCCAATGCTTTCCATTCCAATGGGAGGTGCTGATGTTGTACTAGGAGTCCAATGGCTACAATCCCTGGGTACAATAGCTTTTAATTTTCAAGAACTTTTCATCAAATTTTCTACAGAAGGAAAGGAAGTTGAATTAAGGGGTATTGCAGGGAAACCAGGAAAGATAATCAGCTCTAATGGTATGACAAAGCTTCTAAAAAAGGAGCAAAGAGGTGTAATTGCACAATTATGCTCGCTAGATGTTTCCACATCGGAATCATCTATTTCTCCAGATCTCCAAAAAGTCCTAGACAATCATTCCAAGGTATTTGAGACTCCCAAAGGTCTCCCACCTAGGCGTGATCATGATCATGCTATTCATCTGATTCCAGGAAGTGTTCCTCCAAACATCAGGCCGTACAGATATCCCTATGTCCAAAAGAGTGAAATTGAACGTATGGTTGCAGAAATGCTAGAGGCTGGTATAATTCAACTGAGTCAAAGTTCTTTCTCTGCTCCAGTAGTATTGGTGCACAAGAAGGATGGATCATGGCGCATGTGTCCGAATTATAGGGAGCTCAACAAGCTCACTATTAAAGATAAGTTCCCCATTCCTGTCATTGATGAATTACTGGATGAATTGCATGGATCAATTTACTTCACCAAGTTGGATCTTCGTTCAGGATATCATCAAATCAGAATGAAGACTGAAGACATTTCGAAAACAACATTTAGAACTCATGAGGGTCATTATGAATTTTTGGTCATGCCTTTTGGCCTTACCAATGCACCTTCAACATTTCAAGGTTGATGAATTCAATTTTCAAACCATTCCTTAGAAAATTTGTGTTAGTATTTTTTGATGATATACTAATCTACAGCAAGTCTTGGAAGGATCATGTTGAACATGTTGACAGGGTGCTACAACTATTGAAGGAGAAACAATTATATGCAAAAAGATCCAAATGTTTCTTTGGAGTCCAGGAGGTGGAATATTTGGGTCATATTGTATCTCATGAAGGAGTTAAGGTAGACCCTAGCAAAATTAAAGCCATTAAGGAATGGAAAATCCCCACATCCATAAAGCATCTGCGAGGATTTCTTGGGTTGACAGGGTATTATCGCAAGTTTGTTAAGAATTATGGGAGAATAGCAGCACCTCTAACAACATTATTGAAGAAAGATGCATTTTCATGGACTCCGGAAGCAACAAAGGCCTTTGAACATCTTAAAGAGGCAATGTGCCAAGCACCGGTCTTAGCTACACCGGACTTCACAAAAACCTTTATTGTGGAATGTGATGCTTTAGGAAATGGAATTGGTGCTGTTCTAATGCAAGATGAAAGACCCATTGCTTTTGAAAGTCGTCCAATCAAGGGAAAGTTTTTAAGCAAAGCTATTTATGAGAAAGAAATGTTGGCAATACTCCCTGCACTTAAGAAATGGCGACCCTACCTAATGGGTAGACACTTCAAGGTAAAAACAGATCATGATAGCCTTAAATACTTTTTACAACAAAGATTATCCTCTGAAGAGCAACAAAAGTGGGTCACAAAGATGTTGGGTTATGACTTTGAAATCATCTACAAAAAAGGGAAGCAAAATGTGGTGGCAGATGCACTCTCAAGAAAGGATGAGGATGTGGAAGCATTGTTGTGCGCCATTTCTATTATCCAACCAGATTGGATAAACGAAGCAAGGGAGGAATGGAAGAATGACGAAGAAGTGTGGGCACTTATTCGAAAGTTACAACAAGATTCCAGTACGTCTGATACATTTAGCTGGCAAAATGATTCGTTATGGTACAAAGATCGCTTATACCTCTGTAAGAATTCCCAGCTAAAACAAAAGATTCTTATGGAATTTCACACTTCTCCCTTAGGAGGGCACTCAGGATTTTTAAAAACTTACCACAGGGTTAAGAAGGAATTTTTTTGGGATGGCCTTAAATCAGATATTCAAAAGTTTGTGGCGGAATGTTTGGTTTGCCAACAAAATAAAGTTGAAACAATTAAGACACCGGGTCTATTACAACCTTTATCCATTCCAAGCCAACGTTGGGAGGAGGTTTCAATGGATTTTATCACAGGTTTACCCAAGTCTGAGGGAAAGAGTGTCATCATGGTGGTAGTTGACAGACTTACCAAGTATGCACACTTTTGTGCATTATCACATCCATTTAAAGCCAGTACAGTTTCTACTGCATTTATGGAAACAATTCAAAAGCTACATGGAAACCCAAAGATTATTGTAAGTGACAGAGATCCCATTTTCACTGGAAATTTTTGGACAGAATTATTTTCTTGTCTTGGTACTCAGTTAGCTCATAGCTCATCTTATCATCCTCAATCTGATGGGCAAACTGAGATAGTAAACAAATGTTTGGAAGGATATCTTCGTTGCTTTGTATCTGATAAACAGACACAATGGGTCAAATGGTTGCCTCTGGCTGAATGGTGGTATAACACTTCCTTCCATACAGCAACAAAAATGACCCCATTTATGGCACTTTATGGGTATCAACCACCATCCATTACATCATATTTAAGAGAAAATTCTAAGGTTCAGGCAGTGGAACATCACATCAAACATCAACAACAAGTCCTCCAACTCTTAAAGGGTAACCTCGTGTTGGCACATAATAGAATGAAACAACAGGCAGATCAACATCGCAGTGAAAGAAGTTTTGATGTAGGTGATTGGGTATTCCTACGGCTACAACCATATAAGTAAATGTCCCTCAAGCAAGCTAAGAAGGATAATAAATTATCACCAAAGTATTATGGTCCGTACAAGGTGTTGCAAAAGATTGGTACTATGGCATACAAATTGGAGCTTCCTGTAGCTTCTCGATTGCACCCAGTTTTCCATGTTTCATGTTTAAAGAAGGTTATAGGCGACAAGCTCCCAGTTCAAACAATATTGCCAGAACTTGACGAGGAAGGATAAATTATATTGGAACCGAAAGCAGTCACAGAAACAAGAACTCGACAGCTACGAAATCGTTCAATTTCAGAGTATCTTATCAAGTGGAAGAACTTATCCGCTGAAGATTCCACATGGGAGGATGAGAATTTTATGCAGAAGTATCCAGAACTACTCAAGCGTTGAGGACAACACTTTTTTGAAGGAGAGGGCCATGTTGGGTCCATATAATACTAGTGATTACCCCATTACTATTGTAGTTATACCCCTTATTAATATTGTTGTGCCCCTATTGCCCCCATATTGTTATTACTGTGCCCCATAGAATCCCTCTATTTTTATTTTTGTGGCTTTATATTATTATTGTTAGGTCGGCTGGATTATATTGTGACTCCTTAGACTTCTATATATAGAAATGAGGTTTTGTCATTTGAATCATCCAAGAATTGTTCATTTATGTAATGTAAAGGAGGTTGCCCCTTCGAAGAGGCTGAATTCTAAGGCGTTGACCTATCTTTTCTATCTTTTCTTGAGCTAGTTTCATAACATTCTGCCTTCTGTTGACTGGAAAGATGCTTCTCTGACACACTGAGACTCCTTCTAGACAAATGGAACTGGAGACGTCTCTCCCTTTCTGCAAATCGAACTTGCCTCTAGAGGCTACTACGCTGCCCCAACATCAGTCTCTCTGTGGCTCTTCTGCCTCTCTGCAAATGAACTTGTTGGATCTGGAATGCCTCCTCTAGCCTTACTGTCTCTGCCCCTCTCTCATTGCTTCTATGTCTAGCTCTCTCTTCGACAATTGACTGCTGCTACTCTGGAAATCGATCTGCCCAAAAATCGAACTGTTCAAGTGTCTTCTCCATCACCACATTGACCTCATCTTATAATCCTCTATTGGAGTACCAACAACCAAGATTGAAACATAATCGATGACTAGATTCATCTCTGGATTGATCTGTGTGTGTTTCTAGATGATTCTCGCCTTGACTTAATTAATACTTATTAATTAACCATATTCCTTAAGTTTAGACTTCAGAAATATTTAAAAATTGGTCAATAATATAATTAAGTAATTTCTACGCTGAATTTCCATAAACGATTTTTGAGCTTTGGAGATCTCATTTTTTCGAGACTCTCCACAAAATTTCAAGGTTAGAACACATCCGATGCTACAAAAACAAACAAATTTTGGGCTTTATGATTCCTTAAAATCTATGTTGCACGAAACTTTAAAGAACCCGGCGTTTCAGGCTGTCTCGTACCCGAAACTCCGAAACTTGGCAGAAACTCGACCATCATGTAATCATCTATTAGAGTTACTATATATTATAGACTTGTTTTTCTTTTTAAATTGTCATCTATGGGCCTTATTCCCTTTTTTCTTACAAGATAATGTGTTATTCACTTATTTATTTAAATATATATTTTTAAATATACATATATGACGTTTCTGTCAACGTTTCCATTTTTGGGAGGCGACGTTTCTAAACATGCCTGTTTCGGAAACTCTGAAACGTTTCATCGTTTCGTGCAACTTAGCTTAAAATGGATTTGAATTCCCTCACATCCCAGGCTTTCAAAATATGGAGCTTGTTTGATAAGAAATTGTGGGCCAATTTTTTAAACAACTCCTATGTTCAATTTAAACCCCGGAAAACTGAATTGGAGTTTTAAAGACTGCACCTCTGTTTCTGTTGATCAATTTGAGATCTATACTTTCACGCCTTTTTTAAGATCTCTTATTAAACTGCAGATGTGGACCTCTCAAGCTATGGTGAGAATGTGGATGCCTAATAACCATGAGTTGTGTTTGAGCCCTGAGCTGAGTCAGCTCAAAAAAAAAAAACTTTGTGAAGGAGTTACAGTTCCACTTCAGGAATCTGGATTCTGAAGTAGGATAGGGAACTAATCTAGCCTAGAGCCATCTAATCCTGGATCTGATATGCACCTTTAGGTTGCATACCTGAGTTACAGTATTTGATATATCAGTTATTTGTTTGTATGAGCTCAAGATCCATTGGTTTTTACGAACTCAAGAGATGTAGCATCAAGCTTCACATGGTGCTTATTGAATATGGGTTTAGATGTGTCTAGGTTTGTGTGCATATTCAATAGTGCCCAGTGTACCATCAAAATTAAATGAATTATTCCACAAGTTCAAAGAGTTGATGTATCACCACACTCACTCAGGTTGTAGAATGCACCTTGCTTCTGTCTGTGCAAATAGGCTCCTCTATGATTAGATCTACATTGCATAACATTTTGTTAATGCTGTCAGTTAGGAGCAATGTCAAGTAAACCAAAGTTGTGCAAATTTCAACACTCTTAAAGTTGCTCATGAGTCACTCTAAGAAACTTATTATTCCTTGTTTTATTTAATTTGTTGCAGTGCTCTGACATATCAGTCTATCTGAAATTCAGTTGAGACAACCAAGATCTCGTAGCCTACTGTATTGTTCATTCCAAATGTAGTGATATCTGTTCTAGACTCTAAGGAAAGCCAGTGTTCAGAAGCTCACCTTAAACAGTAAGCCTTATATTTTATTTTATTTTTTGTAGTGGATTAGGCTTCGATCATGTGCTTGGTGATCTCGATACTGACTTCACCCATATGGGGATTTTTTTACGCCATATTGAAATTCAATTCAATTCCAAGAGCAACAGAGAATGCTCCTGGGGCCTGTCCAAAAATGTTTGAAAGAATGCACCATGCCCTTTGAGAGGCTGATGACTTGATCATTTGTGCCAAGCAATAACCATGGTGTCTCGGCTGTTGTTCCCTCCACAACCCCAAGCTGTCCACCTAAATTAGAGATTGGAAGATGGGATTTGATTGATTCTTTGAAGAGCTTGAAAGGGTATTTTCAATCTCAGCGAATACTCAACAGATTGCATCCAGACTCCAACCTGTTTCGGACTCTGGCTTCATAGGGTCGACCATTGAATCTGCTCAAATGCACCTGCATTGGTGTTAGTACATCTCTGTTTTTGAGCACTGGTGGGTCTCGGTTGAGGTGGAGCGATTATATGTTGGCTCGATTCAAAATTTATATCACACAGTGCATTATCAGTTAAGATTTGAGTTTATTTACTTTTAATCTTTGTGCACCATCAACATTGAATTGAACTTTTTCAGACTATATGAGCATATTCTACTGTTAGTTATTACTTTTTAATAATATTATTTGCTTCTGTTATTAATGTCAACTCCATATAGAGTTATAATGTGGAATGAAAATGGCCTTTGTATCATAAAGTGGATTTAGGTCCATGTTCACATCATGAGTACTATTTTTGATGGCACACCCATTGAAATATTTGTTTGATATCAATCTCAACTTCTTGCAAAAGCTAATCTTATTCCGAATGCCTTATTTTTTTGTTTTCTGCTCTTTACATTCAAGTCCATGAAATGAGTATTATATATTTTTCATTTAGTTATTAAAATCACTGTAGTACATGGAAATGCTATTAAGAGGCAGGCTTAAAAACATATGGGTCTTGAGACACTGTATGAAGTTTTTTGAGTTCTTTAAGTTTGTTTCTGGGAAATTTAATTTGATTTATTGACAATATATTATTGATTATGACCATACGGATGACGAGCTTCTTCGGCAAGGTCTTTTATTAAATGATGAATTACAAAGCGTGCTTGCAAAACATGATGCTACAGCCTCAGGGTCTCCTTTACCACAACAACTTGTGATTTCCAGCTCTCAAACACCATCTTCCAGTGCCCCTTATGAGGAAGATGAGGCTGAAGATGATTTTGCACAATTGGCCCGCAGGTAATGTGAAGATGTTTTCTATTTTACACTGCTAGAGATAGTTGAAATAAAGATTTCACTGTTGTCTTCAAATGACATATAGCTGTGGAAAAACAGCTTAAGAACAAGTGTTTTCTTTAGTTACCTAACTAATGTGAAGAAGTGAAATTGCCTGGACATTAAGCCTTTTGAAATGAAGTTTTGATTGATGTAATTTCATTTTCTCTCTAAGCTTTATTTCTCCAATTTTGAAATGCTTATCATGTGAAAATCTTTACAGTCAAGCTCCAAAACACTAAAATACACATTATCTTGTACTTTGTGACATTGGAATTATTCTCTAGATCTGCATTTTTGTAACATGATCCCTTTCTATAGTCAGTTTCATCTAGCTTAGAAAGTTTAAAGTTGAGCTAAAGTAAAATTACTTTTAGCCTCATCCACCTATTGGCAGATGCAACTAAAGTCATTAGAAAAGATGCTAAAGGAGCTATGGAGTGACTTTATGAAGAGGTGATTTTATTTGCACTTATATTTATTCAGTTTACTGTTTCCTATGATCAAAATACTAAAATTTGCTCGGTGAGAAGAAAAGGTAAAGAATGTTAATTTAACTGCCTCAGAAATTCAGCCCTGAATAAGGAGTTTGTAACTAGTTTGCAATGTCAAGAGCTGAGCTTTTGTAATATCCTCTCCAAATCGATGAGCTAATGGAGGATGAAATAGACTATCTGACCCCATAGGCTATAGTCTTGATAAAGGGGTAAAAAGCCCAATTTTTCATATGTTGGGGCAACATTGGGCAAAAGTTAGGTCGGCTGGGGTTAAAAAAACCCAAAATTAGGGGTTGCACCTACAACCCCTCACATTTTGGTGCCCATGGGAAATCTATAAATAGGGGAGAGTTGAGATGAAATCAATGATCATCAAGTGTGGATCAAATCATCTGTTTTCTTGAGCTGTAGCTCTGAGGGTTTTAAGACCCCTTATCTCCTACTAATTTTGGTGGTGAAAGATTCCACCTTAGTTAGTAATTCTATCTTTATCTTTTCTATTTGTTTGTTCTGGTAACAGGGAAAATGCCCTAACTAAAGGCAGTGAGTTTGTAGTGGAAAACTCCAAGGAAAAACAAGATGAATTCATCTGAGATCTCTTTGAAACAAATTGATTTTTCTCCGAGTAGGGATGTAGTTCTGAAATGACCAAAGTTTCCAAGGGCCATAGGCCAAATTCTGTGTGGCAACTGTAAATCAAGATAGACCAGTGAAGCTCATTCCTAAATCCTAATGGATCTTCCTAGACAAACAAAGAAGCAGATCAAAGTCCTATTCTCCATGGAATAAATTAATCTAAGGCAGGCCAAATCTCTGTCTGATGTAGACATCACCTTTCCTCTCTACTCCAAGACCGTTGGATGGTTAACACTAACTGTAGCAAATCTGTAGCCAAAAACCGTTCAATATGTGCCCAGTTGAGATAGAGGATATCTGAGGTCTTATGCGCTGGTAGTCCTGAAATCGTAGGAGAAACTTGGGTTCCTGTACAGAATTATTGACTGAGGCCAGGAAAGGTTTCTGATCCAGCTCATGAGGAGTAAAGAGGATTTGGAAAGCCCCTCAAGGAAGCTGTATAAAGAGGAGGAAATTATTAGTTCTAACTGGGCATGTTTTGGATAATATTAGTAGAATAGTTTCCAAGGTTGTGGATTAGAATAGCTGGGATTTGATTTGTAGAATTTCCTTGAAATTCTGCAACCGCTTAATGAATAATTCTGAAAACTAGTTTCTATTCATAAAGACAAAATTTCCCTACTTATTTGCAGCGGAATAGGAACAGAAATAAACAGTCACAATATAAAAAAAACAATTTTTCTAGGGAACCCAACTGGTAAAACCCTCTGCTTGATTGAGAAATTTATTGATAGAAATGTAGAGTGATGGATATCTTACAACACAGGCCTATTTTAATAGAGAAAACAACTTATTTTCCCTGTTAGTCCTTAGCTTGAAACACCTTGCAAGAATGCTGATCCTGCTTCTTCCTTTCCTTGCCTGGCTGAGCTCCTATTTCCTTGTGCTGATTTCTCCTAAATCCTAGCTAAATCCTAGCTCAATAGAGGCTCCTATTATTTAGGAATTACTCCTAAATTCTAGCGCATTCCTCAAGGAATTCTCCTCTATCAATCTGCCCTTCCCACCACAAGCTCTTGCACAAACTCGTGCTCTCTATTGCCTTGTCCCACCAACTCGTGCTCACAAAACAATTGAATAATTCCATGCCTTGGTCCTCCTTATAAGCTTTTCGAATAGGTTAAATCTGACAAGTTATGCTTTTGGAATTCAAACTAGTGATTGAATGAGTTAATTGAGTCTAACTGACTCATGACACTCGTCCATCCTCAATTTAGAACTTGAGACTCACTCGCTTGTCTTTTTCCAAAGATAACTCGCACTGGAAGACAACAAACTGAGCCTTCCACTCCTGCATATCAGTCAAACTGCTTCTTGAACTGTCCTAACTTATAGGAATTATCCCTGATTTTGAGGAATTCATCCTAAATTTTAGGAACTCATGCATGCTAAGGAAAACTGTTTCTTGGTCTCTTTGACTGAGGCACAAGTCAAAGAAGGACCTTTCTCATTACTATTTTCAACACTCTCTCTTAGTGAGGAAGGTGCTACTGGAAGAACCTAGTCCACCTGGATCTGTCTCCAACACTACCACGTCCTTTGCTGTTGTAGTTGCTCCCTCTGAACTAGAAGACTTCCCTGCTTTCTTCTATGGACCCTAATCTGAAGACATTCTGCGAGTCCATCACTTTAGTCATAAGTGCCATGTACCCTGTCTACCTTTGTGGTTGCTTCCTTTGGCTGGAAGTGATACTGGAAGATTCAACTCTCTTTTGATCTCCCTTAACCAAATCCTTTGCCCACTTGGCTCAAATTGTCCCTATACTGGGAGTCTCTAACTAAGTGGCTGCCTGTACTTGCCTTGGTCTATGCTCCTCATCATCTCGCTGGTTAGCTCAACTGCCAACTATCTTAGACTCAAACTGAGATGCCCACTGAGGTTCCATCTTGAGAGCTCTATCCCATTCTGGCTCAACCACCACTTCTCTACTCTAAGCTATCCTTGCCTTGCTGCTCAAGGCTGCACCTATCTCTACCTGCAACTTGTAGAGATTTTTCACCCTCACAGCTATCTACCTCTTACATCCAAAAGCTAAGCGTTGGAGGTATGCCTTACCTCCACTGAAGATGATATCATATCCTTTGTTCTCAAGGGTAGCTATCGAAACAAGATTCTGCCTCAATCCTGGAACATAGAGAACATATTTGAGATGAAGAGGATTACCTAAATCCCTCGGGAAATTGACAATACCATTTCCTCTAGCTGCATACTGACCATCATCTCCTTGCTCAATTTGAAACCGCATGTTCTTCTCCTTCAGGTCGCTGAAACTCTTCTTGTTCCCGGTCATGTGGAAGGATGCTCTTGAATCAATATACCATATATTGCTATCTGTTGAGCTTGCCATGCAAGCAATCAATGAGAAATCTTTCTTGAACTGGGCAGAAAATGCATCTACCTCCATTGATGTAGCAACATGATCCTTACTGGACTCCTTCTTCTGATTAGGACACTTAGAAGCATAGTGCCCAAACTCATGGCAATGGAAGCACTTGATCTTGCTTAGATCCTTCTTCTTGCCCTTCTGACTAGACTTGGCCTCTCCTTGGCCCTTCTTGCCCTTGGCCTTGCCTGCCAGGGCAAGGTTCTCCTCGTCCACTATCATAATTGATCTCCCTTCTATGGTTCCTCTTTAGATCTCTTCTTGTATGCAGTCAGTCCAAAACCTTTCCCAATTTGGAAAGTTCTCTCTCCCACTAACAACATCCTGGAACCCTTTCCAAGACTTGTGAAGTCCAAGTAAGGCAAAACTCACAAGGTCATGATCAAATACAACCACGCCCACACCACCTAGTTCATCTCGTACCTGAGTGAACCTTGACAAATATGTGACGATGGGCTCATCCTTGCTCATCCAGATACTCAACTTCTCCTTAAGAGCAAGCTTCCTGGTATCACTGGTACTCTGATATAGTTTTAAGATGGCATCGAACATCTCATATGTTGTGTTCTTCTCATGGATAAGAGGTACTATATGATCTTTGACTGCTTTTAGAATAATCCTCTTTGCCTTGATATCATTCTTTTTATGTTGGGCCAATTGCTAGTGACCTTGAGGTGGCGCTATCGCCTGCTTGATGAATTCTCCCACCCTATTATCTTTTAGCACTATTGTGATCCTCCCTTTCCATGGAACGAAGTTCAATGCTCCCTCTAAACAATGATCTGCTCTCAACCCTTGGTACGCCATCCTACTCCCCTAGAGAGCTCTCCAACACCTGTCCATTAACAACCTTGTAATCGTTCACAAGAAGCTGTACTTAGGGCTCAAATAATTCTGCCTCTCCTATCAGTCTTGTAGTCCTTCACAAGGACTGAACTTAGGGCTAAATAGACACCTTCTAGCAACCCTCCAATCTGCTCTTAAGCTGCCACCCAATTGCTGCTCAAACAAACTGTAGAACAACCCTACACAACTCGGTAATGCATCAATCACCGAAGAACACAAAAAATACCACAACTAACAGACTTCTTTTGCTCTTTTTAGGTCACGGTTTTGGGCATTCCTCTGAGATTCCTAGGCCTCTGATTAGTGCACTAGTCCTCCACAACTCGGCCTCTGATTAGTGCACCATTTCTCCACAACTCGGCCTCTAAACCTCCACAAAAACTTGTGTAACCCCCTTTACAAGCCTCCTTAATATGCTATCCTAAAGGAATGTTCCAACCACCTGTTAGGCCTTCCAGCCCTCCGATACTGAGACTACAACGACTCAACTCTCCTTCTAAGGCACACAAAAAATCTCGGCCTGATACACAGAGAATTACACACAAAAAAGCACAGAATTGTGCTCAAGGTCAACCACGGACTGCCCTCAAACTCAGAATATACCAAATTACAGAAAGGCACAGTAAAACTTAGCTCCTTCTGACTTCAAGGCTCCTAGAGATTGAGATTGCTTCAAAAGTTCTTCTCCTATGATGCTTGCCTAAACTTGTGCTGATCTTGATTCTGTTCACTGCTCTGATACCAATGTTATTAGAACCGAACTGGTGATCGAACCGAAAAACCTTGTGGATTGGGAACCGGACCAGAACTGAAAAAAACCGGTTTACCAAAAACACATAAAATATTCATATTTAAAGAAAAACATATATATTCATGTGCATCCATATGAATCCAAACCATTTATATACAAATATGCAAAAGTTTTCATTTACATAGCATGTAGGGGTGCACATAACCAAAATAACATCAAGTGCAATCCATCTCCGAACCGAAAATACATCAACAAATAGGCTCTAGATGGCCTCTAGCATCCAAAAAAATCGTGCTACAACAAATGCCTACCTATCATCAAAATCATTGCCTATATTGGGGTCTTCGTCATCAATATAACCATTTAGGCATTAAAATAAGATAGAAAAAACGTAGCATGTCATTTCAAGATTTTGTTTGAGCGATGGGTACATTTTTAGTAGACTCTGGTAGAGGAGTTCGAAAACCATTGCCACTATCATCAAAGTACATAGAGGGCTTGGTGCTCTTTATTAAATACTAGCTCCATGCCCCCAATCCTGAAATCCTGAAAAACTGTTAAGTCTGCTGGATTTTGAGTGAAATCTAAAATTGTTCTTTCTCCATATGAAATTCAATGATGTTGGAACCATTCTCAAACATCCTGAGTCATTTCATGGTAATGTTAAAAATTTAGGTAAAAGGATGAAAATTTAAGGAAAATTTTCATCCTTTTACTTTAAGAATTTAACATTACCATGAATTACATAGCAATACTAGGGCCACATGCTTGAATATTAGGCTAGCTTAGGGGAAAGTAAGAAGTGTGCTAACTAACTAAAAAATAAATAAAAAATAAAAAAAGGCAATTTTTTTGTACAAAACCGGTCCTAAACTGGCTGGTTCAGTGAAATAGGCTGGTTCGGTATTGAACTGGTCATTTCCGGTTCGGACCGGTTTTGCCTGAACTAGTTCGGTTCCGATAACACTAGATTGATACCATGTAGAATTTCCTTGAAATTCTGCAACTGCATAATGAATAATTCTAAAAACTAGTTTCTATTCATAAAGACACAAAATTTTCTAACTCATATGCAGTGGAATAGGAATAGAAATCAAAAAACACAATTTTTCTAGGGAACCCAACTGGGAAAACCTCTGTTTGATTGAAAATTTTATTGATAGAAATTTAGAGCAATGGATCTCTTACAACATAGTCCTGTTTTAATAGAGAAAACATCTTATTCTCCCTATTAGTCCTTAACTTGAAACACCTTGCAAGAATGCTGATCCTGCTTCTTCCTTTCCTTGCCTAGCTAAGCTCCTATTTCCTTGCGTTGATTTCTCCTAAATCCTAGCGCAATAGAGGCTCCTATTATTTAGGAATTACTCCTAAATTCTAGCGCATTCCTCAAGGAATTCTCCTCTATCAATCTGCCCTTCCCACCACAAGCTCCTAGACAAACTCGTGCTCTTTATTGCCTTGTCTCACAACTCATGCTCACAAAACAATTGAATAATTCCGTGCCTTGGTCCTCCTTATAAGCTTTTCGAATAGGCTAAATTTGTCAAGTTATGTTTTTGGAACTCAAACTAGTGATTGATTGTGTTAACTGAGTCTAATTGACTCATGCAACTTTTCCATCCTCCATTTAGAACTTGAGACTCATTCACTTGTCTTTTTCCAAAGATAGCTCGCACTAGAAGACAAGAAACTGAGCCTTCCACTCCTACATATCAGTCAAACTGCTTCATGAACTGTCCTAACTTATAGGAATTCATCTTGATTTTTAGGAATTTGTTCTAATTTTAGGAACTTGTGCATGCCAAGGAAAACTGCTTCTTGGTCTCTTTGACTAAGGCACAAGTCAAAGAAGGACTTTTCTCACTACTATTTTCAACATGATTTGCACAATAGTTTAATTTTGTGGAATTCAATTTGTATTGGAACTGTTGAATCGAGGTTGTATTGGCATTGTTGGATTTTTTACAACATTGTGTTAAATGTTATTGTGTTGTTATTAAGATTGGACTTCTTGAAAATTTTGTGTCATTGCTTGAATGAGAGAAAATAATTTGTTGAAGACCCTAAGTCACTTAAGGAAACCATAGGGCAAACTTTCCCTAGGATGCCACAATGGTATCAAAGCTAGAATCTTGCTATATTATGAGTGTATAAGCCTTGTATGCTTTGGGGGGATACAAGTAACATTACAGTGAGAAATAATAAGGTTAATTGCGAGGCAACCATGGGGGATAGGGAAGAACGAGGAGATCCAAATGCTAAGGGGCTCTTTCATGTGCTAATTCATAGACAAATAGAAGTCAAATTTGATACTATGAGGACAACAACAGGGACAATAGTTGATTCAGGGGCAACAAGAAATAACTCGTGTATTAGCTCAAGGACAACAATTGTTCGCTCAGATAATGACTCAACTCATGGGAAACCCAAACATTGCTGGCAACAATAGAACCACCATTGAAGGTAGCGGTAATGATAAACCTGGTCCTACTATCTGCACTAACACCATGGCAACTAATGGAGGGAATCTCAGACCCTTACTTCCTAGTTTTTTGGACAATCAACTAGCCACAACCGAAGGAGCAACAAAACCAAATAGACTTTTTGATGACTACTTTCGGGAGTATGCAACACTACAAGAAAATACATGAGCATCCATGACTTTCTGAGAATACAACAACATCAGACATCAGGACCCAAGGAACAACAAAATTCTGATCTAATGCGCAAGTTTAGTAAACTTTCCCTCCCCTCATTTAATGGATTGTCTAAATGTTCAATAAGAGCTTGGGTGCAAAAATTGGACACCTACTTCAATCTCAACCATATGTTAGAAGCATACGCTATCCAATTTGTCACACTACACCTAGAAGGAGATGCACATGATTGGCGTTATCATGGACTAGTTACATTGGGGCATGCAAACATGACTTCTTATGTAGACTTTATGTAAAGATTGATAGAAAGATTTGATCGAAAGAACTCGAACATACACTTCAGAGAATTGGCACAACTCAAACAGATAGGAACACATGAAGAATACATTTCAGAATTTGAACGAATCGCGGTCAAGGTAATCGACATAGTTGAAGAAAGGCTAGTCATGCTTTTCACAAAAGGATTGGCCGAACCTTTGCAAGGTTAGGTTAAGGCTTTTTACCATGCAACTCTCCGAGACGCCATGAAGAAGACTTGCGATATGGGGAATGCATCAATCAAATCTAAGGCACTGCTTAAGCCCTTTGTCCCTAAAAAAGATGAGAAGAATCCCTTCCAACATGATTGGCCGAAAAGGGACAGGTTAGATGTGGAAACCTGAAGAGAACTAAGGTGAAAGAGGCTTTGTTTCACTTCTAAGGATCCATGGTAGCCAGGACATCACTGTTTAGGTAAAGGTAAGATCCACTACAAGTGGTCTCTGATGATGAGGACGAAGAAGGAGAACCCACCCCAAAAGCTGAGCCTAGCAACCTAAAGAAAGAACAATCCCATGAAGAAGCTAAAGAGAGGAAAAGCTAGGCGGAGAGAAGAAAACCTGACTGCAAGTGAAGATTGCGTCCCTATTAGGAACTCCCAGGTATTATACTTTCAAGATCAAGGGAGTGGTCAAGGGATAACACATCACAACATTGGTTGATGGAGGAGCTGTGAAAATTTCTAACATGAAATTCTACTATAGTAATTGATTTATTTCTCCTACTTATTTTCCACAATAAGTTATTTACAAGAGTCTTCAGTAAACATCAAAGTAAACACTGCAGTTGTCACATAATAACATAGAGAAAAGAACAGTGAAATACATGCACAAGAATCAATCACATCAACACAGTTATTTTTTGGACAATAGTCCTCGGAAAAACCCAATGTGGGAAAATCGGTGCAACAGATGAGGGTTTATTTATTATTCTTTAGCAACAATCTCTTTACAAGGAATGATTTGCAGAAAATAGAGAAACCTCTGAGAAAACACCTGAGATAATTTTCCTCCACCCTTTAGAGAAATTCCGACACCCAAGAGACCCTCCAGCCTCCATTGCGTCACGTCTGCGTCATCTCTGTGTGAGGACTGCGTCCCTTGCTGCACTGCCTCTTTGCGTTGTCCCTTTGCGCTGTTCCTCTGATGCACGACATCTCCTGCTCCTCAGTTTCCTATTGATGTTGATACCCTCCTCTTCCTTCACCCTGCAACTCTCCCTCTAAAATCAAACTCTTCCTCCTTGAGAATCGATTTCCCTCAGGTTACTGAGTATTTTTCCGTATGACTCTCAATCTTCCTTTATACTTTTCCTGTTGAGATATCAACGACTATGATCTAATTTCTAATCAACGACTAAGATTAAATTAGACTTGATCCTTACCTCTTAGAAGCTTCTCAACCATATTTTCATTAATACCCATTAATAATTTAATTTTCCTAAGTTTAGACTTAGGAACCCCATTAAAAATATTAATTATTTTAATAAAATACAAACTAGGTGGAATTTCTCCAAACGATTTCTGGGTCTTGGAGATCTCATGTGTTCTAGCCCCTCCACAAAAATCCGGAGCTAGAGCACATTTGATGCTACCCAAAAAAATCAGCACTCCCTCTTAGCGAGGAATGTGCTCTAGCAATACTTCCCAATAGAAGTATCACACTAATCCACGACATCGGTCCTCTGCGCTGTTGATGCTCGGCCTACTGCCCCTCAGCCACTACGTTGCTATAATATGTACTGTTGCCCATGACACTGCCACTGTCACTGTTGCATCTGTACTTTAGCTCCCTCTAAATATGCCGCGTCATGCTGCCCATAACACTGTCACTGCTAATTGCTGCACTGCAACTCCCTCTTAAGAACTGCACTATCCGTTTCTGCTACTGAAACAGATTCTCAATCATCCCCATCTTCTCCCTGAAATAAACAAACTTTGTTCTTGCTAGAGCCTTAGTGAGAATGTCTACCACCTGTTCCCCTGTCGGAGTGTATTGTAACTGTGCTGCCCCTCACTGGATACAGTGTCTGATAAAGTGACACCTGATGTCAATGTGCTTCGACTGATCATGTAAAATTGGATTCTGAGAGAGCTTGATGCAACTTTGATTATCACACAAAATGTTGGTCACTTCCATCCTTCTCCCGAATAGATTCACAAGCAACTTTCTAAGCCATATGGCTTCAAACGATGCTGTGCTAGCTGCCATATATTCAGCTTCATCTGAGCTCAGAGCTACGAATTTCTATTTCCTACTACATTAGGAAGTCATACATGATCCAATGTTGAAATAATACCCAATGGTACTTTTTCGATCTATTGAACTTCCAGCCCAATCTGCGAAAATGAACCCACTCTGCGATTGTTTCTCATATATATCTAAGAACATGCTTGACTGCTGCCTAGTTTTCCGTCTTTGGTTCCACCATGAACTGACTGAGGGTGTTGACAATGTAACAAATGTCTGGCCTGGCATTGACCAGATACATCAGGGACCCTATGAGCTGCCTGTACAAGGTGGGATCTACTTCTTTATCTTTAGACGCATCAATCTTCTTCCAGTTGGTAATCATTGGAGTAGCCATGGGTCTACAGTCCTGCATTCTGAACCTTTTTACAATTTCTGTAGCGTATCTCACTTGTCCAAGGAAAATTCCACCCTTCTGCTGTCAAACTTCCAACCCCAGAGATAATGCATTCGTCTCAAATCCTTCATGTGAAATTTTGTAGCTAGGTTTTCGTTGCAATCTTTGATGAGCCTGGATCGACCTGCCAAGAAAAGGTCATCCACATATAACACAAGAATTAGAGGCTCGTCTTCTACAATAAGATAGTAGAGGTTGGGATCTGCGTCACTCTTGACGAATCCCATCTTCTGCAAGTAACCATCAATTCGACCATACCATGCTCTAGGCGCTTGTTTAAGCCCATACAAGGCTTTCTTCAACCTACATACATGAGTTTTCTTCTCATGTGTCTCAAAACCCTCTGGTTGTTCAATGTATACTTCTTCTTCTATCACCCCGTTCAAGAACGTAGTCTTGACGTCCATCTGGTGAATCTCCCACCCCATTTGTGCTGCAAGGGATATCACGGATCTAATAGAAGTATACTTGGCTACTAGGGCGAAGGTTTCTTCATAGTCTATCCCTTCCTTTTGAGCATACCCCTTAGCCACGAACTTGGCTTTGTATTTTTCCACACTGCCTTTTGCAA
Organism: Pinus tabuliformis; assembly: GCA_031772625.1. NCBI lineage: Eukaryota > Viridiplantae > Streptophyta > Pinopsida > Pinales > Pinaceae > Pinus > Pinus tabuliformis. The sequence continues at coordinate 1,226,360,207 of CM062811.1, forward strand.
TATATTTGACCTTGTAGATCCATCTCGAACCTACAACTGATCTATCTTGAGGCCTAATTACTACTTCCCAGACATCATTGATCATTATGGAATTGTATTCTCCACCATAGCATCTACCCATACTTGATGCTGAATGACCTCCTGAAAACTAGAGGGTTCTCCAACCTAAGCCACCAAAGCTTGGTATCTATCTGGTTGTCTATGCTCCCTTTTCTCGTTCCTAGGAGCTCCAATGAAATCCTCTGCATCCCGTAGTATCTGTCGAAGTTCTCGGCTCGTTCTTCCATTGGTAGTGGGTAGATCTATTTGCTCCTCCTCCTGAGATTCCACCTGCTGTGATGCCTCTGGATTCTTGTCCTTTGGAGAAATACTAGTGTTGGTTTCTGCTGGTCGAAGTGGCTGGACCAATGGATCATCCTTTGACTGCTCTTCAGAAGGCATTTCTTGGGATTTCCTAAAAGCTCTGTCCTCCATGAACTTTACATCTCGTCGTACTACAATCTTTTTATTTCCTGGAAGGTGGATTCTATATGCCTTAGCATTCTCGCTGTATCCCACAAGATATCCTTTTTCTGCAGTTTGATCCAACTTCTTCCTCTTTTCGTCTGGTATATGGCAGTATGCCAGACTCCCAAATATTCTGAAAGGACTCACTTCAGGGTTCTTGCCAGTGAAGACACTCTCCAGAGTAATCTTACTTAATGCCCTGTGAGGAGTCCTGTTCTGAACATATACTGCTGTGCTGCATGCTTTTGCCCATAGAAATTTGGGCATATCCTGATCATACAACATTGCCCTCGTTGCTTCAACAATAGTTTTGTTCTTCCTCTCTGCTACTCCATTTTGCTCTTTATTATATGGAGTTGTCTATTCTCTTTGATGCCTTCCCTTGTGCAGAAATCAGTTAAGTCCCTATCAATGTATTCTCCGCCATTGTTTGAATGTAACACTTTTATCCTCTTTCCTGTCAGATTCTCAACCAGAGCTTTAAACTCTTTGAATTGATCAAAAACCTCATCCTTGGTTTTTAGAATGTAGATCCAAGTCTTCCTGGAATGGTCATCAATGAAGGTGACGAAGTATTCGACACCACTAAGAGCTTTTGTGGACATGGGTCCGCAAATATTTGAGTGTATCAATCCCAGAACACTCTTTGCCCTACTGTTACTTCTGGAATAAGCCGCTTTGGTGTACTTGCCCAGTACGCAACCTTTGCATACATCGTCTCATTTGGTACTTAATTCTGGAACTCCTGTGACGATTCTTTTGAGAATTCTTAGAGCCCCATGGTGTAAGTGCCCCATCCTTCTGTGCCATAGTTCATTCAAATATTTTTCACCATTGCTGCCTATTAGTGCCATTGGAGATTCTAGCTGTAACTTATACAGTCTGTTACTTCTGACTCCAATTTGGGCCTTCTTCTTCCAACTCGGATGTTTGACATATACTTTCTTCCCAATGAAGTAAACATCATAGCCCTTGTTCTGTAACTGAGATACAGAGAGTAAGTTCATCCCCAATCCAGGCACATGCAACACATTGGTAGCTCAAAGCCGATCCCCTGCTTCTGTTTGAAAAACTATAGTACCTCTTCCTACATGGGTACATTTTGACTTATTTCCCATGATGATTTGGAAGTTCATCTGTTCTTCTTGATAGCTTGAGAAACATTCTCGTATTCTCGTCATGTGCATAGAAGCTCCACTATCAATATACCAAACCTTAGAGGAAGCAGAACTTGCCAAGCAAGCGACTTCTTCTTCCAGTCTGGAAGCTAACACAGAATTGTCATGATCCATTATATTCTTCGTGCTTTCCTCTTTCCCGGGAGAACTGCATGAGTCCTTTTGAGTTGCTGCTCCAGCATCATGTTCATGACTCATTGCAGATTCTCTAATCCTGTTGCCCGATCTTTGCTCTGATACCATGTGAAAATTTCTAACACGAAATTCTATTACAATAACTGATTTATTTCTCCTACTTATTTTCCACAATAAGTTATTTACAAAACCCTTTAGTAAACATCAAAGTAAATTCTACTGCAGTTGTCACATAATAGCATAGAGAAAAGAACAGTGAAATACAAGCACAAGAATCAATTACATCAACACAGTTATTTTTGGACAATAGTCCCTGGAAAAACCCAATGCGGGAAAACCAATGTAGCAGATGAGGGTTTATTTATTATTCTTTAGCAACAATCTCTTTACAGGAATGATTTGCAGAACATAGAGCAACCTCTGAGAAAGCACCTGAGATAATTTTCCTCCACCCTTTGGAGAAATTCTGACACCCAAGTGACCCTCCAGCCTCCACTGCATCACGTCTGCGTCATCTCAGTGTGAGGACTGCGTCCCTTGCTGCGCTGCCTCTCTCAGCTGTCCCTCTACACTGTCCCTCTGATGCATTGCGTCTCCTCCTCCTCAGTCTCCGAATGATGCTGATACCCTCCTCTTCCTTCACCCTGCAATTCTCCCTCTGAAATTGAACTCTTCCTCCTTGAGAATTGATTTCTCTCGGGTTATTGAGTATTTGCCCAGTGTGTCTCCAAATGACTCTCAAGTCTTCCTTTATACTTTTCTTGTTGAGATATCAACGACTGTGATCTAATTTCTAATTAACGACTAAGATTAAATTAGACTTGATCCTTGCCTCTTAGAAGCTTCTCACCCATATTTTCATTAATACCCATTAATATTTTAATTTTCTTAAGTTTAGACTTAGGAACCCCATTAAAAATATTAACTATTTTAATAAAATACAATACGGGTGGAATTTCTCCAAACGATTGCTGGGTCTTGGAGATCTCATGTGTTCTAGTCCCTCCTCAAAATTTCGGAGCTAGAGCACATCCGATGATACCCAAAAAAATCAACAGGAGCTACACACAATTTCATTGATGCAACATTTAGTAGCAAAGAGAGGGCTTCCCACAAAAGAGTTCGAAGGCCTTGTTGTGACAGTAGCAGATGGGTACAACTTGGATTGCACACGGATGATTCTAGGTTTGAACGTAACACTTGGTAATTACACTTTCATTAGTGATTTTTGTGTAATAGGCCTTTGCAAATATCAATATGGTATTAGGAGTTCAACAGTTGTAAACATTGGGAACTCACATTATGGACTACCATGCAATGGAAATGGATTTTAAAGCCCCTAATGGCAGTAAAGTAGTTTTGAGAGTCATAGCAAATGGTAGCCCACAAGTCGTTTCCACCAGAAGAATGGCGGCCATATTTAGGCGTGGAGATGTAGCATATGTTGTAGAATGCATGATTACTAGCCAAAAGGCACCCAATAATGGCAACCCATAGTACAAAGCAGACATTCAACGAGTGCTGGACAACCATGGTTAGGTATTTAATGATATTCCCATAGGTTGCCTCCTAAAAGAGGATTTCAACATTACTATAGAGTTGGAAGAAGGGGCTAAGCCTGTAATCACTACATATCGATACCAAAAGAGATTTAAGGACGAGATAGAAAAGGCAATTCAAGAATTGCTAGCAATGGGCGGCGGGCCACATTAGACCATACTCCAGTCCGTTCACCTTGATAGTGGTTTTGGTTAAAAAGAAGGATGGGACGTGGATGATGTGTATTGACTACCAGGCACTCAACAAAAATACCATCAAGAAGAGGAATCCTATCCTTTGGATTGATGAGTTACTGGATGAACTACATGGAGCAGTTTACTTTTTAAAGATTGATCTACGATCAAGATATCATCAAATTTACTAGATGAACTACATGGAGTAGTTTACTTTTCAAAGATTGATCTATGATCATGATATCATCAAATCCGGGTTCAAGAGCAAGATGTGCCAAAGACAACATTTCGATGCCACTATGGACACTTCGGATTTTTGGTCATGCCATTTGGTCTAACCTATGCTCTCGCCACATTCCAATCCTACATGAATTGCATTTTCAACAAGCATTTTAGGAAATTCTTACTATTATTTTTTGACAACATTCTCACTTACAACAAGACATGGGAAGATCACTTGGGGCACTTGGATGAAATTTTGAGCATAATGCAACAACAATCTCTCTATGCCAAGGTATCAAAATGTGAATTTGGAATGACAGAGATTCTCTATCTGGGACACATAATTAGTGTGGAAGGAGTATAGGTATGCCAAGAGAAGATTCAAGCAATATTGGATTGGCCAACACCCAAGAATCCGATCAAGTTGCGAGGATTTTCAGAATTTGTAGCTATTTCCGATGATTCGACAAGGGCTTCTCTCAACTAAGCACACCATTGATAAATTTAACCAATAAAAGAGCATTCAAATGGGCAGAGGAATCAAACAAAACCTTTAATAAACTCAAAGAAGTAATGAGCTCATGTCCAATTCTGGTCCTCCCCGACTTCAATCAACCCTGTGTTAGAATGTGACGCATCGGGGGAAGGAACATGAGCAAAATTAATACTAAAGAATAGAGGACTCACCTCTTGATGGAATATTCCAAGAACAAATTTGCTTCTGCTCTGACGGATAGTCTCATCCAAGATAGTTAATGATATTATTTACTATAAGGACATGATATACTTGGTTCCTGAATCTATGCTTAAGGAGAAAATCTTGAAGGCTGCACATGATCTACCATTAGTTCGGCAGTAGGGATTCTTCAAAACTTATCGACGGATCAGGGAACAATTTTCATGGAAGGGTCTCGAAGATGACGTATTAAAATATGTCAAGGAATGCATAACATGCCAACAGAATAAGGAGCATTTGTATCCTGCACGTTTACTCCAACCTTTATAAATCCTAGAACAAAAATAGGAAATCATCTCAATGGAATTCATTACAGGACTACCCAAAGCACAAGGCAAAGATTGCATCTATATAGTGGTTGACAGGTTGACGAAATTTGCACATTTCTTTGTGATTCCCACTAATTACTCAACCAAACAAGTAGCATAACTTTTCTTCACAGAAGTTTTCAGGCTTCATGGACTTGCCTAAAACTATAGGCAGTGATCAAGATAGTAGATTTATGGGGGCATTTTGGTAGGAACTCTTAAGGGTAGTTGAGACAAAATTAACCCCAAGCACCAGCTATCATCCGCAAACAGATGGCCAGACAAAGATCGTGAACAAATGGATTGAGGGATACTTACGTAACTACGTGAATGGTCAACAGAAGGCATGGATCAAATGGCTATACCTCGGGGAGCATTGTTACAATACTACTTATCATGTCTATTGGGATGACACCTTTCAGAACACTGTATAGTTATGATGCTCCATCCTTTCTTGACATTGTCTTTGGAGACAACAGGGCCCCATTAGCTAAAGATTGGATACAAGGAAGCTAGGATATTCTCAGGACACTCAGAGAAAACATGCAGACAACCCAAAATCGGCAAAGTATGTACACAAACCAACACCAAACATAACACAATTTTGAGATAGGAGATCTTGTATTTCTGAGGTTGCAACCATATGGGCAATCTACACTCAAAAAAAGTGGTGCAGAAAAGCTAAAACGAAGATTTTATGGATCCTACAAAGTTTTTCGGAAAATAGGAGAGGTGGCGTATGAGTTAGAGTTGCTAAAAGAAAGCACGATTCACAATGTCTTTAGGTAACTACTTCTATCGAATTGCCTCCTTTGGATGAAGAGGGACAACTAGAACTAATCCCAGAAGCAATCATGGGATTACGAGAAAAGAAACTAAGAAGCAGAGTGATTTCAGAATATCTTATTAGATGGAAGAATATGCTAGAAGAAGACACCACATAGGAAAGAGAACTAGTCTTACAACACCCAAATTTGTAATTGCTTGAGGGAAAGCAATTTCGGGGGGGGGGCTGTAATGTCCTCTCCAAATTGATGGGTTAATAGAGGACAAAATAGCCTATTCGACTCTGTAGGCTATAGTCTTGATAAAGGAGTAAAAAACCCAAATTTTCCTATGTTGGGGCAACATTGGGCAAAAGTTGGGTCGATTGGGGATTAAAAACCCAAAATTAGAGGTTGCACCCATAAACCCTCACATTTCGGAGCCCATTGAAAATCTATAAAAAGAGGAGAGTTGAGGTCAGATCAATCATCATCAAGTGTGGATTAGGGCTGTGGGGGAGCACCCCCCTTGAATCCGTTCTCGAAGCGTGCTCCCCTCAGGAGCTCATTGGGAACGACCCCGGGAGTGCGCTCCCATAAAAAATTTCACTCTCTGCCCTGTACGGAGCGATAGAGGGAGCGAACACTCCCGTTTGCTTCAAGAGCAAATTTTTAAATTGGGGAGCAGTATGGGAGCAATCGCTCCTACGCGCATAAAAGTGCTCTTTGAAGAAAAAAGACGCACATTTTTTTTGGAGGGAGGGGAGGGACCAAAATAAATAAAAGGTCTCCTCCCTTCGCACAATGCATCATTTGCATGATTGAGAGGGCGAGCTTTTGGAGCGTGAGTTGACAAGGTGAGTGAGAGGAAGATTGAGAAGGTTTGAGGTTGAGGAGTTTGCAAGGGAGATTGAACACTGCCATTTGAGAGAGCTTGGGATTGAAGGCACCACCATTGGAGAGCCTAAGAGGTAGGGTCTAATCCCATTCTTTTTTTTTTCCATGTAGCATTTGTGTTTTTTATATGTTGAATGAAAGATGTTCTCTTCTCTCTTTCCCAATTCCCATTCCTCTTTCATTTTATTGCAAGCAAGAAACTATAACTCCACCAAACATGATGGGTATATGGCTTGGCATTCTCTTGTTGGTTCCTTTTTTTGTTATGATGGTGTTGGGGAGTAGAAGAAAGAGAAGTGATGAAGTGGGTAGTGGTGGATTAGGAAACCTTGGAGAAGAGGAGTACCAAGAGGAAGAGGAGGAGGAGGATAATGAGAGTGGAGATGATGATGGAAAGAAAACCAAGGTAGACCAAACCCCCTTGTGGAAATATGTTACTAGGCTTTCAGGAGGGAAAGGGGGTGGAACCACTAAATTTACATGCCCCCATTACAAAATCACTTACACAGGTTCATATACCCATGCTAGAAAGCATGTCTGTGGGAAAATGGCATGGGTTGGAACTAAGCAAATAGGAATCAAAACCTATGGAATTGTGTCAGCACAACAAAGATCCAAATACATAAGGGAAGAGGAGGAAGCCCAATACAAATCTAAAAGATCAAAGGGTGACTTTGAACATGACACCACTAGCCCACAATCACATAGACTAAGAACTCCATCAGCATCCACCCATGGTAGTGGATATAGAGGCACAAACACAAACATCCCTTTAAGGCATAGAACCATATCAAATTTCCTTGATCAAGGGTGTAGGGATGATGTGGATGCAAAAATTTTCCGGTTTCTCTATGCATGTGGGATACCATTCAATGTTCTTTGCTCACCTTATTGGCATGAAATGGTTTCCACCATCAATGATGCCCCTAAAGGATACAAGAGCCCTGGGTATGACAAAGCTAGAACCGTGGGACTTGATCATGAAAAAGCCAAAATAACAAATGCTTTGGGTAAATTCACAAATGCTTGGAATGACTATGGGGTATCCATTGTATCTGATGGTTGGACAAATGTAAAAGGCAAGCCATTGATAAGTGTTCTTGGTGTGTCTGCTATTAGTGCAGTGTTCCTTTCAGCACATGATTACTTAGAAAATTTTAAGACCGCCATCAACATTGCAACACCATTAATTCAAACAATTGAAAGTATTGGGCCATACAATGTCATCCAAGTCATCACTGATAATGCTTCTAATTGTAAGGCAGCGGGAGCAATCATTGAGGATAAATACCCCAACATATTTTGGTCTGGGTGTTTGGTTCACACAATGAACCTTTTGATGCATGACATTATTAAGATCAAGGAACCTCAATACAGATGGATTGGTGAATTGTACAAGAGAGGCAAGAGAATGATAAAATTTATTACCAATCATAGCAATACCCATGGGCTTTTCTGCAGTCACTCAAGGTTGGAGCTATTGAAGCTTGGGAAGACTAGATTTGCTAGCTATTACCTCACCTTTAGGCGCCTTTTGAAGGTAAGAGAGTCATTGGCTAGCATGGTATCAAGTCCACATTGGCAGGTATTAAAGGACAAGGCTCTAACTACAAATGACAGGGAAGCTTTTGAAGAGGTGGAGGAGACCGCTCTTGATGGTCTATTTTGGGCATGTGTGAGGGATGTTTTGCAATACACCAAGCCCATTTATAACATGATTTGTTTTGCAGATACAGATGCACCAGTGATTGGGGAGGTGTATGAGCAGATGGATAACATGTTGGGGCAAATAAAAGATATTGTTCAGCCAAAAGATCCCAACTTGTATGATCATATTTACAAATATGTGTGTGCACGGTGGGATAAACTTAATGTTCCACTACATGCCTTGGCATATATCCTTATGCCAAAATACTACTCTCCATCTTGGTTGGGCAAACTTGCACCTGGGGGTGGGGTTAGGACCAAACCCCATACAGATCCAGAGGTACAAGTTGGGTATATGGCAACATTAGACAAGCTTGGTCCTTGACAGGGAGGAGTGTGCTAGATTGCGTGGAGAATTAGGAAAATACTTCAGTCAAACTGGAGTGTTTGGTTCTTTGCATGCAATGGAAGATAGGGACAGAATGGATGTTGTCACATGGTGGAACATGTATGGCTGTGGGGGACCTTTGGCAAAATTGGCAATAAAAGTGCTTTCATAGGTTGTTAATACTTCTTCTGCAGAGAGGTGTTGGAGCACCTATAGCTTCATCCATAATGTGAGAAGAAACTGCCTCAATGAAAACTGGGCAGAAAGCTTGGTTTTTGTGCACTACAACTTGAGGTTGTTGACACATTATTGTGAGCGGGCTTGTGCTGATACATCATATATGACTTGGGACAACAACCCAAAGGAAGATAATTTGGAGGATGGAGCTATACATTTAGAAGAATTGGAAGCAAAACTTTTGAAAGATGATGATGAAGCAACAACAACAACAACCATGCCACCCCCATCATCCAGTAGCAGTGCTTGAGTTCCACAAGATTTGCTGCCACCTCCATCTGCAGCGTCACGTGGAGGTAATGTGCCTTCTGGTTTTGGACATGGTCGTCCGACTACGTGGGAGGAGACTCCCAGTAGACCACGAGAAAATAAATTAGAAATTTATGTTGGCAAGGGCCAGAAGAAGCAGTAGATAATAGATTTAGTTGTTTTTCTAGTTTCTGGTAGCTTTTATAAATGTTGACTCTTTCATATTTATTACGATATTATTTGTAAACAATATATGACAATTGAAGTTTGAAGTTTGAAGTTGGCAATTATAACTCATTGGTAATGAAATTATGAATTATGAATATGATGCTTCGTGAAAGTGGAAAGTTGAAACATTTCATTTCATGTTTGATATTCTTTGTTATAGTTTGATAATGGTAATGGTTACAAGTACAATTTTAGTGATGACAAATGTTATATGTTGAATTTTGAAAGCTTGAAACTTTAAGATTGATGAATCACGAGACTCGATATGTTGTAACATGTAACTTGTGGACATGTGGTTTAATCTAGATGATTGATCTTATATGGCTTAATCCATGTTTTTATGCTTTTTATATCTAATTCATCGTTCTACATGCTTTTGTCGACATATATGCATCAAAATATATAAAAATATATTTTATATAAAAATTCGCACCGGAGCTTTTGAAAATGTCGCTCCCCACTCCTGCTCCCAAGCAACCTTGGTGTGGATCAAATCATCTGTTTTCTTGAGCTGTAGCTCTGAGGGTTTGAAGACCTCTCCTACTAATTTCAGTTGCCACCCTAGTTAGTAATTCTATCTTTATTTTTTCTATTTGTTTGTTCTGGAAACAGGGAAAACGTCCTAACTGAAGGAAGTGAGTTTGTAGGGAAAAATCAGAGGAAAAACAGGACAAATTCATCTGAGATCTCTTTGAAACAATTGAATTTTCTCTGAGCATGGATGCAGTTATGAGACAACTGAAGTTTTTTAGGGCCGCAGGCTGAATTCTCTGTAGGCTGAATTCTCTGTGGGAGCCTTAAATAAAGATAGATCAGTGAAGCTCATTCCTAAAGCCTGAAGGATCTTCCTAGACAAGCAAAGAAGCAGATCGAAGTCCTATTCTCCATGGAATAAATTAATCTAAGGGAGGCCGAATCTCTGTTTGAAGTAGACGTCACCTTGCCTCTCTACTCCAAGACCGTCAGATGGTTAACACCAATTGTAGCAAATCTGAGGTAGCCAAAAACCATTCAATATGTGCTCAGTTGAGATAGAGGATATCTGAGGTCTTATGTGCTGGTAGTCCTGAAATCGTGGGAGAAACTCGGGCTCCTGTACATAATTATTGACTAAAGCCAGGAAAGGTTTCTGACCCAGCTCACGAGCAATAAAGAGGGTTTGGAAAGCCCTTGAAGGAAGCTGTATATAGAGAAGAGGAAATTATCAGTCCTAGTTGGGTATGTTCTGGATAATATTTGTAGAATAGTTTCCAAGGTCGTGGATCAGAATAGCTGGGATTTGGTTTGCACAATAGTTTAAGTTTGTGGAATTCAATTTGTATTGGAACTGTTGAATCTGGGTTGTATTGGCATTGTGGGACTTGTTACAACATTGTGTTAAATGTTATTGTGGTGTTATTAAGATCACACTTCTTGAAAATTTTGTATCATTGCTTGAATAAGAAAAAGGATTTTGTTGAAAAACCTAAGTTACTTAAGGAAAGCCAAGGGCAAAATTTCCTTAGGATACCACAGATTTTCTAGATAAATTTTGCAAATGCTAACCATGTGATGTTTGATTTGAAAGCAAAGATAAACCTGGATATTTATTAGTCTTCATCAAAAATCAAGTTCGCTGGATTGATACAATCCTCCATCTCTCTAAGATTCAAACACCGACATGCATAAGCATACTTGATATGATTGGAAACAATAACTTCTTATAGACCATAACTGCAATCTTTGCTATTTACCAAAGAATTTTGGTCTTTGATTTCAAAAGAACCCATAACCACAAATACTTTTTGATGGAAGTTTCTGCAGCTTTGTTTTAGAAATATAAATTTCAAGTTTGTATATTGTCTTTTGTTGTCCTTTTTGCGAGTGGGCCTTGTTACCCCTCATTTCAGCAAGGGTACATGTATACTTTTTCATTTTTGGTAGCGTTATTGTAAGCCCAAAGAATGCAAGTCAAAATCCTTGTAGCCCATGTGGAGGCCTTGTATTATGGTATCCTAGGCTTGTTATGGCCGACTATGGCCAGTCCCTTTGGGTTAAGTCCCTAGTCCTGTTGTCCTATATAGAAACGAGGGGCTTTGGATGGGTCTCGCTGGGACTCATGGTTTAGAGCTAAGTCACATGGTTCGGGTTCAACTACGATTAAGTTCAATTCAGATTCAAATTTTCCAATAAGTTTCAAATGAGGTTTGGCTTATGCATTTTCAAATATATATATGTGTGTGTGTATACATATTTATATATATTTATAAACATTAGAATATGATATAAAATAAACATTAAAATGAAATATAAAGTAAAAGAATTAAAATGATTTATAACATAGACATTAGAATAAAATATAAAATATAAACATAATGAAATATCACATAAATTACAAGTCTAGGGTTGGCTACATTTAGGCAGTAGTCGATGGCGACTCTTGAGGGATGCCCGACTATAATATTACAGAGGTTGTTACGATAGGATTGGTTGAGTTTTTTATCCTTTCCCTTCCATATTTATTTCTGAAATGTTTAAGTGCAACAGATGGTTACTTGGTGAGAGAGGCACTGAAGCTTGAGCGAAGGTTTACAAGTAGTCGCATCTTGGTGAGCTCTATAGTGTTTATTGTTTACAGGTAGTGGGGACTCGAGAGGGAGGCAATGAGCCCTAATTGAAACTTTACAGGCAATAGGGAGGGAGGCAACAAGGCTCGAGCACTAGAAAAGGGTTCACAAACAGTGTACATAGAGGCCTGAGCAATTGTCAGAGATGTTTGAGATGCCAAACCCTAACTTGAACATACTACCAAATTTAAACAAACCTCAATTTTTTTTTAGGTTTGTTGAATTTTGAATTTGAAGGTTTAGGTTTAGTGAACCCTGTGACTTAGGTTTAGAGGAGCCATCAATTTGTAGGGGTGATAACATATTGTAGGACTAGTCCAGTGCATGTCCCCTGTGCACCTTGTCATTCCCACATGGTTGTGTCATTGAGTTTGTATGCATTCTTTGGCCATGTATATTCATTAGGCATTTCTCAACATGGCACTCTCATAGTTTTTCAACATGTTCACACTTTCTGAGGTAGTCCATATCTCCCAATTCATGTGGTTCCTGGAAAGGCAAAGAGTCAACATAGTCTCAAAATTCTCAACAAGAAATATAGATGACATGTCACATTGAAATGTTTTCCAAATTACGAAGGCGTCATCAAGAAAGTGACAATCAAATGTGGTCCAACGGTTTGTAGTGTTTCCAAGTGGCATAACAGGGGCAAATTTTGATAGAATGAGACATGCAATACATCAGAAGTGGTCTATGAAATCAGCCAAACAAATTCTAGTTGGAATATTTTTTAGTTTCCCTAGGATGTTGGAGATCCTCATTTATTGCATGATGATGTCCTCACTAGATGCCATATGGGGTCAAGAGACTTGGCGTGAAGGGAAAAAACTAGTTGTTAAAGTCAAGAAAGGAGGAATGTTGGGGGTCAAAACTAGTTGTTTGATGGTCAAGGTGGATGTTGCATCTCAAGTGGACAAAAAAGTAACTTTTTTATAGGTCAAGTTTGTTGAATTTTGGTAGTTGTGGTCGGTCTTCATTTATTGTATAAGCCCACAAAGTTAAAAGAAAATGAAAATATAAATATGATTGTAAGTCGTCTCCAAATAAAAGAGGGAAAAAGTAAAAACAATTTTGAATTTCAAATTTTGCCTCCAAAAGTCAAGTCGACCCCCTCCAAAAGGTACAAGTTGGCTCAGTGAAAAGACACACCTATTCGGGCACTTCAACAACTATATATTGCCATTTATCCTCCCTCACTTGGAGCAATTATGATCACTCAATTTCTTATATTTTCTGTCCACACGTGCAAAGGAGAGAGAGAGACAAGACTAGCCAAGTTTGTCCTGAAGTTTGATCCGTGTTGATTGGGTTTTTTTCTAGGCAGGTTGACCAAATTTTTGATGCAGTTGTAGAGGCCGAAATTTGGCTTGTTTGATTAAACTTTGACCAACTATTATAGGAGGCTGAAAATATCTCTATTTGACCAGGTTTGACTTGGGCTTGTTTATTAGGTAGTTTTGACTTATTTGGTTGGAAAAATCAGATTGTATCTCTTGTTGAATTGGATAATTTCTCTAAGAAAAAGGTATTGGGTTTTTCCCTAGTTAGGGTTTTCCCAGTGTAAAATTTTTGTCTCTTGTGTTTGACTGTCTCTTCATGATCGTACTGTCATTATTGTTTTAAAGTTGAGATTTTCTATGTATAATTGCTTAATGATGAATGTGACACAAGAAGTATCAAATAAGAAATCATTGGAAGTAATTATCAATCTATAAGATTATAAAAACCAACATGGTATCAGAGCAAGGTTAATAACAACAACCATTGAGAGTTTGTCTTCAAGGAGATCGAGGATTCTGTTCTTCCTGATCGAGTCTGTTCAGGAGGTTTTGTGCCCAAGAACGAGTACTAGTCAAATCTTGTTGAGTGCCAAAAGACCTCAAGGTTGAATTTTGTTGAGGGCCGAAAGGTCTCAGGATCAAATTCTATTGAGGGTTTATTTATTAGGTAGTTTTGACTTTATTTGGCTGGAAAAATCCGATTGTATCTCTTGTTGAATTAGATAATTTCTCTAAGAAAAAAATATTGGGTTTTTCCCTAGTTAGGGTATTCCCAGGGGAAAATTTTTGCCTCTTGCGTTTGACTATCTCTTCATGATCCTATTGTCATTATTGTTTTACAGTTGAGATTTTCTATGTATAATTGCTTAATGATGAATGTGACACAAGAAGTATCAATTAAGAAATCATTGGAAGTAATTATCAATCTATAAGATTATAAAAATCAACATGGTATCAGAGCAAGGTTAATAACAACAACCATTGAGAGTTTGTCTTCAAGGAGATCGAGGATTTTGTTCTTCCTGATCGAGTCTGTTTAGGAGATTTTGTGCCCAAGAACGAGTACTAGTCAAATCTTGTTGAGCGCCAAAAGACCTCAAGGTTGAATTTTGTTGAGGGTTGAAAGGTCTCAGGATCAAATTCTATTAAGGGTTTGTTTATTAGGTAGTTTTGACTTTATTTGGCTAAAAAAATTCAATTGTATCTCTTGTTGAATTGGATAATTTCTCTAAGGAAAAATTATTGGGTTTTTTCCTAGTTAGGGTATTCCTAGGGTAAAATTTTTGCCTCTTGCGTTTCACTCTCTTCATGATCCTACTGTCATTATTGTTTTACAATTGAGATTTTCTATGTATAATTTCTTAATGATGAATGTGACATGAGAAGTATCAATTTAGAAATCATTGGAAGTAATTATTAGTCTAGAAGATTATAAAAGTCAACATGGTATCGAAGCAAGGTTAATAAGAGCATCCATTGAGAGTTTGTCTTCAAGGAGATCGAGGATTCTATTATGCCTGACCGAGTCTGTTCAGGAGGTTTTGTGCCCAAGAATGAGTACTAGTTAAACCATGTTGAGCGCCAAATGGCCTTGAGGTCGAATTCTGTTGAGCGCTAAAAGGTCTCAGCGTCGAATTTTGTTGAGGGTCTGAGGCCTCAATTTGGCTGTAGGTGGGCTGAAAAGTCTCAAGGTGACCTTAGGAAGGTCGAAAGGTCTTAATATAACAACAGGAGAGGCCAAGAAGCGTCAAGTTTATGGCTAGGACCTGTGGGTGTTGTCTTATGCATGTGGGAGGCAAAGGCAAGGTTTAAGGGGTGCTATTCAGTATAAGGATTGATGAATTAGTTGTTGAAGTCTATTTCCCTTAGAATGGAAGGCAAGGAACCTAAAGGGAAAACCTCAAATTCTTAGTTCTCAGATTGAGATCATGGATCCTTAAGAAGTTTCATAAATGTGGCATCTACAAAGATGACATGATATACTGAATATATAACATGCATGGTTAAGTTTGCCTTAGGCTTGTAATCTAAAATTCTATGGAGCAGTTCTAAGCTGTGTTTGTGGTATGATTAATCATTTCTAATCTGGTATGGACAACATGTGATATGTTTTGATGCATAGTAATGATTTGCTCTGGCACAATAAAGGCGTTCTCTTTCTCTGATTTGTTTGAGGGCGTGTTCTTATGGGTAATGAATTAAATCTTGACTTGGATCCAACTCTAGAGCAGATCGACCATGTCCACTATGCAATAGTAGGATCTGATGTCTCCATGAATGGTGCGAAGTTGTCAAAGCTTGATGAGGTTTAAGGGATAATGTTTGATATACAATCAGAGGTGGAGAAAAACTACTACCAGTGATATCTCTCCTTGCAATGAGCTAAGTTTGATAACAATAGGGTTCTGATTTGAATAAATATTGGTGCGATTAAGGGTGTTGATTGTGGTCTAAGTAACTTTGTGCAAGCAAAGCTGTGGCTAGTACCATCTTTCCAATGTGGTAAATGCGAATGACCTCCAATATTAGTACTGCGTGGTAGTATGAGTGCTTGTGCAATGGTAAAACCGATTTATGATTCATGCAAAAACTTGTAAATCTACAAGTGAAGCAATTCAAGGTTCAGTATGAAGAGATCTAATGCTGATACCAATCTAAAGGCAATTTGATCACTGGTGCAACTTGGGCTGGACACCTAAGTTTATAAGTTCTTTTGTCAAAGCACTTGGAATAAAGGCCATTGACTCAGTGAATTCGTTAAAAAAAGCTGCGAGGGTTGTTATGAGAGGTCTTAAGAGTTTGTAAAACCCTATAATCAGACCTAGAATGTTGAATGATAGTAAAATTTATACATAACATGTACATAACTTAGCTTGCAGTTGAGTCTTTGGTGTTATAAGTCGAGGACAAAGAAACCTTAGCTCATGCAAGGAAGAAAAGGAAAGCAACATGCTAATGAGAAGGACGAGGATGATGAGTTTGCAGATGGATTTGTAATGATTTTTGCATGAAGGTAAGGATCAAGAGGGTGCTGGCAATTCCCTACAATCCTCAAATGATAAGTACTTTATCTTTGTCCTCCTTGATTATTATTGCTTTATTATTAGTTAGCCTCTTGTCTTTGTTTTCTTCGCTGGGTTATAATCGTTTCTTCCATGACCTCCTAGTGAGGGTTGCAGGTACGTCATAAAGGCTGCCAAAGTTCTAGCATCAGATGAAAGAATTGGGAAGAACAAAGCAAAGCTTGTGACAAGAGGATTCTCCTAGAGAGTTTTGTGTTCAAGAGGGAGAAATTGTACTAACAACTAGAACCGTGCTTGATGACCGGAAGAGCTCCTATTTTAGAGGGAGTATGCAGGTCAACAAGTTTGAAGGATGCCATGATGAAGGAAATTGTGTTGAAGAGAAGTCAATGGTGACTTCTAAGTGGATCTACAGGATGAAGTATGCAGTAGATGGCAACAAAGAGAAGTAACGGGCAAGATTCGTGAGGATTCTCCCAGAAAGAGGGAGAGGACTATGTGGAGACATTTGCTCTAGTTGTCAGGGACACTTCTATTAGAACTATTATTCTGTTGCTTATATTATGGGTTGAAAATTACATCAAGTGGATGTGGAAACTGCTTTCTTCAATGGAATAATTGAGAAAGAAGTACATAGAGCTACCTTAGGGATTTGAGGCAGATGAGAGGGAATCTCATGTTTGCAAACTAAAGAAGGCTTTGCACGGACCTCGGACATGGTATTCTTGGATCGATAAATATCTGATGAGTCTTGGTTGGTCTTGTTATTATATGACTTTTTTTCTAACATAAGCAAAAGAACTCACGTAAGAGAGGGAACAATAATGGCAGAAGTCGGGTGAGATCTTCCTTGGTCAAAAGAAGCATATTATTACAATCCTTTAGAGATTTGGGATGATGGATAACCAGTCTATGTTCACTCCCATTGTAACCAATCTGATGAAGCTGAGTGGCAAAGGGCACAACTAGGATCACCAAGGTGACTAGAAAGTAGCTGTGGTGATGGATCCAATGAAGGAAGTTGGTTAGTTTATGGTTGAGTCGAGGCATTTGGCACAACATGTGTTGAGGTACTGACATGGTACAACTGGAAATGGATTGAGATATAATACAATTGCAGGGATATACGGATTCAGATTGGATAGAGAATGTTGAAGACAGGAAGAACACATCAGGATAATGGTTCAATTTGGATCTGCTTCGACAAGAAGCAAACATTTGTCGCACTCAGGACTACAGAGGCCGAGTATATTGCAACTAGTTTGGCTAGTTGTGAAGCAGTATGGTTTCAGAAGCTACTTGCAATATTGTTTGATCAGATGCTGGAGATGACCTGAATGATAGGTAGAAGTACATTGAGATCAAGTATAAGGATATGGTACAAACAGGAGCAATGAGGCTTTAATGCATTACTACAAACGAGTAGGTTGCTGACATTATCACAACACCTCTATTTAGGGGTGAAGTTTGTATGCTTTAGGGACAAAGTTGTTGAGAATGCTTTCCTTGGTTAAAGGAAGTGTTGATGTTGTAACATCAAGGGGTAGAGATTCTCCCTAGGTCAGGATATTGATAGGTCATGGGTATTGACTGGGGGACATGTAATGTGGTTAGGGAGATTGGCCCAGTGAGAATCAAGGCATGGAGTGCTTCCCCTGCTAGGGGTTGCTTGACCATATTGCCAAGGGTTACTTGGCTAGTGCGTTGAGTGAGTGCCTTATAGCATCAGACATGTGATTTTCCATTCAATGGCATGTGACGACATGTGGGAATGGTAAATGGGCCCAGGGTTTCACCATTTGTTAGCTGGTGCCTGAAATGGTTCCAAGTTATGACTTGGTGGATTGGTGAAACAAGGACTAGTCTTTGTGTTAGGGGTTGCTTGAACAACCAGTGGGTAATTTGCTTGTGGATGACTAGATCCTTTGCAAAGGGGATGTGTCTAGTAGGTGACTAGATTCCTTTGCATGATGCTGATGCGGGATGCTTTCCACATGGTTTTGGTATGGAACATGAAGTGGATGGATACATCAACATAGCCAGCTCATTTAACCTTTTTTGGGGATGGAGAATTTTTTTCAAGAAAGAGATACATGTGAAGAAGTCAAAAGTGAATACCTCCCTAGCTAGGAGAGAGTGTTGAATTTTGGTAGTTGCGATCGGTCCTCATTTATTGTATAAACCCACAAAATTAAAAGAAAATGAAAATATAAATTTAATTGTAAGTTGGCCCCAAAAAAAGAGGGAAAAAGTCTAAAAAAATTTGAATTTCAAATTTTGCCTCCAAATGTCAAGTTGGCTTAGTGAAAAGACACACCTATTCGGGCACTAAAACAACTATATATTGCCATTCGTCCTCCCTCACTTGGAGCAATTCAGAGCATCAATTTCTTCTGTTTCCTGTCCGCATATGCGAAGGAGAGAGAGAGAGAGAGAGACAAGACCAATGAGTTTGAATTGCGTTGACTGAGTTTTTCAGGGCAGGTTGACCATGGATTGACCGAATTTCTGAGGCAGTTGCAGAGGCCGAATTTGGCTTGTTTGACCAGACTTTGACTAGCTGTTATAGGAGGTTGAAAATATCTTTGCTTGACTAGCTTTGAGCTGGACTTGTTTACTGGGTAGTTTTGACTTTTTGTTTTTATTCTTATAAGGCAACCATGGTTCGTGTTCACTAAGTGGCCGTTCCGTCCACGGGTAGTAATCTACACAGATCCACCAAAGGCGACCTAATATATTGGGCCTAACCCCAAGGGCATCGAGGAGATTTGACCTCGTGACCTCCCAATAGGAAAGGTACTTAGCAACGAGGGCTCGACCAATTGAGCTATCCCTTGGGGCTTGGGTAGTTTAGACTTTATTTCTCTGGAAAAATTCAGATTGTATCTCTTGTTTAATTAGATAGTTTCTCTAAGAAAAAGTTGTTGGGTTTTTCCTAGGGTAAACTTTTTGTGTCTCTTGTGTTTCATATCTCTTTATATCCTACTTTCATTATAGTTGTATAGTTGAGATTTTCTATGTATAATGGCTTAATGATGAATGTGGCACAAGAAGTCTCAATTAAGAAATCATTGGAAATAATTATCAGTCTAGAAGATCATAAAAATCAACAAATTCCTCATCCAAAGTACCAAGTCGAACTACCAACGGACCAAGTCGAGTTCTCCATGGACCAAAATTCCTCCAAGCAAGCAATTCAAATCAAGCAAGCTAGCTGCTGGGTCATCCAAGTGGAACATTGAGCATCTTTTGACTAAGATCATTTAATTTCGGCCTTTTTGGGGTGAGTGCACATGGAGTGTTGGATTTCCAAGGGTCATTTGAGTCACGTTGAACTCCCTTATTGGGCAAATCATTGTATTAAAAATCTATTTTATTATAATTCACTTAGTCTCTGACATCTGGATGACAAGTGAAATATTACTTTTGAGAGAGAGGTTGAACTAGCCGTTACAAAGTAAATTATAAAAAGCTAGCCTCTCCTCTCTTTTAGGTTGTTGTTGAATTGTGAGATCACTCTATGCCTTAATAGAACTTTTATTTTACAAACAATTTGTATACATTGTATGGGTTGGATTTTTCTATTTTATCCTTTCTTGGTTTATGTTGTAAAGGGTTTTAATAAGATAATGCACAATTAGTAAGGATTACATAAGGATTGGAGGGGTGAGCCATTGAAGGGTTACATAACCATGGGAAGAGAATAGACAAGGTGCTAGTCTTCTCTAATTTTCTTATTGCAGGTTGGAGTGAGTTGGAACTTAAGGTTGACAATCCTTACAGGGGGTAGCTTCAACTAGGTGAGGAGCCACATAGTTGCCCCAAAGATCAGAAGTGCCTCGCTAGAGGACACTCCTAGTTGGATCCTGAACATTGTGGAAGATCTTAGACATAGGTGGAGGCAATAAAATCTTCTTGATTCCAAACCCACCTCACTGCCCAAAGTGCATGACTGACTTAAGTTGAAATGTGGCCACGATAAGCCATTTTCAACAACCATTCTTATTTAAAAAATCTGAAGTCTTTTAATTTTCTAGTTTAGTTAAATATTCACCAACTGATATTTTCAAAGGTTTATCATAGTTTTAGCTAGTAACTCTTGGGGTTTTTAAGCCAGTGTTTTAAAAACCGTCTGGTCTGAACTGGTAACCGGTCTGAACTGGTAATCGGTCAAACCGGCCAATTAGCAAGCCCACCGGGTCAAACCGGCTTAAAAACCTGTTTTACCTCCTCATGTTGCCTTTGTTTTGCCCTAACCGACCAGTTTATTGCCAGGGCAACTATAACGCCCACAAAATGCATTTTTGTGAGTTTTGAAGTTGGTTTGAGGGAAATTTGGGGTTGTTTTCCTCAAAAAATAGTCTTTCCAAGAAAAACATGCCTACCCTCTCATTTTCCTGACACATCTCAACCCTAACAATTTTGGCAATTAATGGTAATGTTAAATTCTTAAAGTAAAAGGATGAAAATGAAAATTAAACATTACCATGAAATGACTCAGGATGTTTGAGAGTGGTTTTGACCTCGTTGGATTTCATATGCAGAAACTAGAATTTAGATTTCACTCAAAATTCAGCAGACTTAATGGTTTTTAGGATTTCATGGTTTGGGGGTTTGCAATGTTTCCATTTGATTCTATCATGCGTGAGGGTATGAGATTGGTATTTGATC
This sequence comes from Pinus tabuliformis, assembly GCA_031772625.1. Classification (NCBI taxonomy): domain Eukaryota; kingdom Viridiplantae; phylum Streptophyta; class Pinopsida; order Pinales; family Pinaceae; genus Pinus; species Pinus tabuliformis. The sequence continues at coordinate 1,226,381,016 of CM062811.1, forward strand.
AAGAGCATGAAGCCCTTTAAGAACCTTGATCGTGGTGGCATTGATTGTTGAACTTTGTTGTTGTTGGTGGTACTGATTGTTGAACTCCCCTACCATGGCCTTAACAAGAATGCACCCTTCACCCAAAGGAAAACAACTGGTTAGGCATGCTAATATTTTTCTACCACATTATAAGGTTGAGGAGATGAACCCTTCATTCAAACCTTGGTTAGGCATGTTAAACCTTTTCAATTTCTATCATGTTATAAGGTTGAGTAATCCAAGTATGAAGACCTTGAGCTAGATGATGTTCATGTATCTCTTGTTGATGATGTTTATGTATTTCTAGTAGCGTTGAATCAATGATGAGTTTAATGAGTGACCATGTTGATCAGTGATTTGTAGTTTTGATGTCTATTTTTGCTACTACTAAAGTTGTAGAGGAGTTTTAGGAGTCCTCAAACTCGGAGGCATATTACTTATGTAGCTCATGTTGATGATCTCTTGTCTAGTAGTGGTGATGAGTTTGATCATGATGAGGAGTGATCATGTTGTTGATCACTGATATGTAGACTTGTAGTAGTTAAGTGACCCCATAGCTTAGAGCATTGTTTTTGGACTCTAGAGGCCATTTAGAGCCTTATTGATTATGTATTTTGATGCGGATATGTATTGCACTCGATGCCATTTTGATATATTCACTTTTACATGGTATATAGATGAGCAAACCTTGCATATTTTGTTTCTATTGGCTTGGAATCATGGTTTTAAATCTTAAAAATAGTTTTTTTCATTAAAAATTAATTATTTAATGTATTTTTTTTAACCGGTTCGTTTAGACCTGACCAGTCCCGGTTCAAAACCCAGTTCATTAGGTGGACCGGTCCGGTCACCGGTTCTGGTCACCAGTTCCGGTTTTTAAAACATTGTTTTGAGCTTAAAATTGCATCTAGTTCAAACGGTCAATATACATTTATTTTGAGCTTCAAACTCACATTCTTCACAGGTAATTGAACTGATTTTTGCAAATCTGCAATAGGCTACAGTCATACATATTTAGATTTTGCAAAAATTCAAGGTACAGGGACTTGTCCAAGTAAGATTCTATCATATAATCCTTGCAGTTCCATATTTCAGCAAGTAAAAGTCATTTTTTTAAGGGGGAATAATTTTCTTGGCTTTTACCGAGTGGGATTTGATCCCAAAACCCATGTAACAAAGTTTTCAGTTTATCGGAAACTCAATTTTGTTGTAGGTTGGAGGCTTAGAAAGGGATTAAGGTGATCTTAGATTGCTATGCTAGCTTCCCCACCCCTATATCATTGATCAGGAGTGCTTAAGCACTATTGGGTGACCCTCAAAGGGATTCTTGCTGGTATTTTCTGCATTTTCTGCAGATTTTTAAATCTGCAATCATAGGACAAGAAGCAAAGTAACACAGTAACCCCTCTTACCAAAATTTTAATTCAAGAAATATTTATAAATTTGGTAAATATATAAACTATCTCTCACTTGGGCTATCTATATGTTGTTTATCTTCTATTTTGAGTGAGTCATATTATTGGCCTGCCATTGTTTTCTGCATAATTTACATCTTCAGATTGATTAAACATTAAATAATTAACTCCTCTCTTCACCCAGGACCCCATACAAGGCAACGATTAATTTTTTGTTGGGTGAAGACACCTTATAAAGGAAATCCTCCCATAGCCATTCAAGAGGAAGTTGGGCTTAAAATGTGGTGACTCACTCTGAGGTGACAGTGAGCACTTGTTCTTTGTGTGCCATCTTAGTAGGTTGCAAGGACCTTGGCGTTCTTGCTAGTTTGGGTGGTAACAAGCCTCTTTCATATGGATGCTTGATTTGACACAATATTGTTAGTTGATATTTATTTTTAAATCATTTAAGACAATTTGTCATCGAAACATGTAGGATAAGTCACATTTTCACCAATATGTAGAAGAATATAGGCACACTATATTCCCTTTTATTGCAAATTATAATTTAATTTGGCCTATATATTTTATTTACAGCTTTCACCCTTCCCAAGGTGATATAAAAAGAGGAATGTGGATGGTGTTAAATGACCATCAACTTGTAAACCCAACGCTGCAAGCCTAGATTTAAATGGAATAAAAAACCCCTTATCTCTATAAGTCGACAAATATGACTTAAAAATCTAACAGAGCAGTGCATAACATGAATCGATTCTCTTCAGAAAAGCTAGCAAGTTAAAATATATAATAGCATAGATGAAATAGGAGTACTTTGAAAGAAAATAAATATTGGAAAGGAAATTGCATGAAAAGAAACCATGTATGTTCCTTGTACATGTGCTGCTTGCAGTTTAGTTGCAAGAAACCCAAACTTCGTAAAAAATGCATGTAGATCTCTCTTTGGCCTTTCTTTAAAGGTAAAGATTTAATTCATAACAAACCATCACAAGTCTGCAAAAAAACTAAAGATATATCAAACTGACACAAATGATGAGGCAAATGTTATGCTTGTTACCACAAATTCTAGCAGCCTAGTGCAAAGCCTCACTAAGCACTCTAGGTCTAGGGAAACAATGAGATTAGCCACCACTATCACCTTAGTGGTTGTTCTCTTGTCGTTTTATGGTTGAATATTATCCCCACAAGGCTTTCCTGAACAACCTCAAAGATTAAGTAATCAAAGGTAGGGCTCTGGGTGAAGATTAATTAGACACCCTAAAAATGTGTTCAATAAGGTAGGGCTTTGGGTGAAGATGAGGTAGTGAATTCAAAGAACCTATGGGAATTCTAAAGGGCTGAGACAAGTCCAGAAGATGCTCAAATAGATTCCCAAAACATGTTACCATTAATTAGACAGTTAATGTTATAAATTAGGGCTTGAGATAAAGACATTTTATAGCATGCAAAATTTATGATAGCAGCAATATAAATAGCCTATAAATGATGGTAGACTTTTCAAAGGCTATAGAATAAGTAGAAAGATAAAGACTAAAGAAAATTTTAATGTATGAAATGCACAAAATAACTAGGAAACCCTAGACATCAACCCTAGACTTATTGTTGAAAATGCATAAAAAATGATAATTTTTCCATTTCAATTTAACAGATGAAACCCTAATCTTAGATATATGACATTTAGAGTGTTTTATGCTATGTAATGCAAATTTTGCAAAACCCTAACCCTAGTTTACCATAAAAATTAAGAAAAGATAAAATTTAAAGAAGATTGACACACAATGACAAGTGCCTTCAATCAATTGGGTATATGGAGTTAAAAGGGTGAGGTCAAAGGTGGAAGACCTTGAATGGAGAGAGAATGTTGAAAATGGTTGCTATTGATGTGAAAGGCTGTCCAAATGAAAGGGAAAATTACATGGTCAAATAACATAGTTCGAGACCTTTCCAATGATATATGGCACACCTTCTAGAAATATTGTTTTTGGTTTTTTGATGCCCCATTTAGATACCTTATCTTTGAATCTTTGAATGCATTTTTACTCCAATTAGCTAGCTCAAATGGGAGCATAATACATATGGTTGAAAAGCTTGTTTCAAGACCGTTCCACTAGTATATGTCACTTCCTCTAACTTCTCACGGTTGAGGAGAAATGGTTTTTTGAATATTCATTATACATTTTTCCAGTTGCACAAGCTAGCCTAGCCAAAGCACAAACCAACCCTGCTTTTAGGGGTCAAATGCACTATATATAGGCGTTATGTGGAGGAACCCAAGACATTCTCACTCATGCCAATTTTGCAATATCCCTTTTTATTAATTTCGTTAAAATACTAAGGATTTAACATCAACAAAACTATTCACCCAAAAACATCATAAAATTTTTACCCATACAACAAAAATTGCCACAAATAATGTAAACCTAGAAATTCAAATAAAGTGTTGTGACTTTGACAATTTTATTAAAACACTGCAATTATAAATGACATGATAAATAGCAATAAACTCAATTTTTTTTTTATTGAATACAAGATTACATCAGAATCGCTGAGGTGATGGCCTCCAAGTAATTGCGGTAACACTGATCCTAGCCTCCCGAAACTGTAATTGGAAATGAAGCTCAATTTGGAGATCTAGGTGATCCCCACTACCAATCCACATATCTGGTCTAGATTAGCTCACCAACTGATGACAATGAAGCTCTATGAGATTTTTGGATTCGTCCAACACACCAAGGAACCCAAGGGTTTTCGTCCTAGGGCTCTTCGAACTTGAAAACCAAGTTCTCCAAAACTCTTCTGAGAGAAAATATTCCAAATCCAAGATGATCCCAAAGGACTTGCTTTCGCCTCTTTCAAAGATTTGATGGATCTCTCTACAACCTTCTAGAAGCACTTTATTTTATTATTTTATTTCCATTCTAGAAGCATCTCCTTTGCGCTTTTATTTTATTTTTATTCTAGAGGCTTCCCCTTTTTTTATTTTATTTAATTGACTTTTATTTTATTTTACAAGTCACTTTTAATCCTTGAAAATGATATATCTCCAACCATTGAAAGTCCCTTTTTTTCATCCCATCTTATAGATCTCTTCATCTTGGTTCCATCAAGCTATTACTGTAAGGTGTTTCTCCAAATAATTTGCTCCAAATAGCACCTTTAGCACATTTAATTGAAATGCGCTTGATAATAACCCAGTTTTACATCAATCATCAGAATGCAATGAAACCAAGAACCGTATGTGAAAAATTGACCTTGATGATGAAATAGAGCAAGCAAACCCCGTCAAATCCCATAAAACTCCTCCAAAACCTCTTAGGCCCACTGATGAGGTAGTCTCACTCTTGTGACCTGGCTAACACAAATCCTAGAAATCCATCTTAACTGCATCATAAAGGAAAACAAAAATGGGGATATTATAGGTCCTCCTGCCCCGAGATTGTTTTCCTTCAAGCAATCTACATCTGTCAACTGTAAAGGCATCTGTACACCAATACCAGGATCCCATATGAACCATTTTGTCACATCATGCCTCTATGCTACCCAATAATGAATGGATCCCTCGATACTTGGATCACAAATAAACCTCAGACTCATCCTGCCACCATTAGGTCCACCTAGACCCCATTGCCAACTTGAGCATCTCATATCCCTCATGTCCAAGGGCTCTTGCTGTGCTATGCCCTTGACTAAGAATATTTTTCCAAGAATCGCCCCATCAATAGAATACCAGCTCATAATCTCTTGCCAATTCATCTTGTGAGAAGGATCGAATGCATGAACACCTGTATGTGGAACAAGTGTAATATGCCAATGTTGCACCATGCTCAACTCATGTTGCTCCTCCTGGTCAACCAATAAGATCCATTTAGACAACTTTGCCCCTCTCCCCAATGTACAAAAGTGGGTTGATAGTGCTGTAAGCCTTGTCTATGTACTCTTGAAGGGGGTTATCGCGAAACTCCAGAATATGCTCCCTTGGCGTTAGTTCTTCCCTAATGCTAGAAAACTTGGCCGCTGACTTGACACACAACACTCCAAGCTCCTCAAGTTTAGTGATCTCCTACAAGGTTGTGCCTAAGAGTGTTTGGGCCTTCTTCTTCGTTGCCACAATATTTGTCCTAAAATGCTTAATCTCCTCCTGGTGGCTATCATTTGGAAGTCTTGTAGTCCTACTGGATACCTCTGTATCTACTTGCATCACATCAATGGCTAGCCCCAAATATGAATACCCAACTCCCTTGACCATGGCTCCAACTTGAGCCTTCAATGGGCTCTCCAAAGATGACTTGTAATGCATATTATGTATGCCATACTCATGTTCATGCACCTTTGAGTGCTCTTCATGTTGGATCATCACTAGTGGCTCATTCCTCCAGTGTTGAGTATCAGTGGACTCAACTACAGTAGAAGAACCCATCTCATTCTCAACGGAATTATCGGAAGGAATCCCCTCTTGTTCTACCTCTTTCATTTCTACCATTTTACTCAAGCATGAATGATTAGGCTCCCAAGGTCCCTTGCTGCTGAAGCAAAGATTCTTCCTCCTTAATTTATTCTTGTTGCTTGTTTGAAACTTTGCACAAGAAGCATCCTTTCCTCACCAACAACACTCAGGTAATCAAATGAACAAACTCACATTCTCATTATTTCCTCCTGAGTCAACTGCCTTTTGAACAATCTCATGTTTTGCTCAACCAACCTTTCTGCTAGTTCCTAAGCAATAGGTGAGACAATTTGTTCCTTCCTCCTAATGGCCAACAAATTGGATTGCGACAACTTGCAAATCACATCATGGTCACCCATATCTCAGACCATGATTTCTAAAATCTTGAGCCTCTTTCCCAAAGTAGGACACACAATGTTATCCAACCCCTGAGGGCTTTCTACTATCAGTTGGAAAAATTTCCTCATAATTTCATCATTGTAGGGAGGTATAGGTGAAGTTATCCTTATGATCTCACTAAGACAGGGGGCAACTATAAGTCTTAACCCTTCACAAGGGTGTTGTTGTAGCCTGAAATCTACACCTTAATGTGGGCAAAATCCCAATCCCACCAGGTGTAATCGTAGAGGCGCAATGTTCATAGCAGGGGCTGTCACCTATTCCCTACTCACTCCGTTTAAGCTCTCTCCTAGCCAACGACAAGTCTAAGATATCTAAGGGCAAGCCAATTTTTATTAATATAACTTGATTATTTGAGCAATGTGAAGGATAGATTTGATTAGGATCAAGATGAAATGTGATAATAGACCAGTGCCTTATAAACAATGCTCAAATACAAATCAAGGTACTTGCAAAAGTAGATTGATATTTCAAGTCACAATAACAACAATGCCGGAAGACAAACGTTAGTTTAAGAGATTATAGTCACTGGAAATATGAGCAATGAAATTTGAGACAAAACTTGCTAGAAAATATAAACTTGTAATTCAAGTAGAAGAGATGCTCAACAATGATATAGCAATTCAAGATGCAATGAGCATGAAAATTGACAAGTACAGGAATGTAAAAGTAAACCTTGCAAGTGAAATAACTTGCCCACTAGGTACAATAACCAAATGAGTGATGAATGAAATGTAATATTAAACTAGGTGTGATGCAAGAGCCTTGGTTAATTTTAATTAAGATGCCTAATCTAAGGTGAATGCCTTCTCCTCAATTGTCAGAAACTAGTCTTAAACAAGATTGTAGAAAGAAGTGTTGGGGAAAAAGGCTAAGGCCTCATTATGATACCTACCTAGGACTTCTGATGACCCAAGTGCCTCTGTTTCTACAAGGGATTGCCCATAAGAGAATTGCAAGGTCATCTGTTTTAACCATTAAGGGTCCAACTCTTAGATTGAATTGTGGAGAAGGTTTGCCTAACTTTCTATTCCACCAAGCTTATGCTTGGAGGTAGATTTTAGAATGCAAATATAGCTCTAATGTGCAGGATGAGATGAGATGTTAATACTTCAATGAGATACAATTAATATGAAGGTGCTTCAAAATGCCAACGTGCTTATAATCCAAATAATGAGGTAAATACTTTGAGCACGAGATTATTAGCTTATGAACATGTCATGGTTTAAAGGGGTGAACATGTGGCAGATGTGGTAGCCAACTTAGACTACCAGTCACCAGCCACGTGCCAATTTTGAAAGGAAAGAGCGTCAACACAGTCGCTGCCCAGTGGCTACGCAGTTGCTGCTCAGTCAGCGGCCAACTGTCCCTGCTTTTACTATTTTATTTGGCTCATGAAGATATGGGCTTCGAAGATAAACTTGTTTTACATAGAAATTTAGTTTTTTTTGTTTGTTTTGTTTTGTTTTTTTTTTTTAGATAAAATCATGAATGCTTTATGGTTTTTGTTTTTGATCATAAGAGGGAAAGGACTTAAAACAACAAAAAACTTTCCTCTTTTTAAATTTTGATTTGATCCACTGTTGGATCAATGATGCAACGAACCTAGACACTTATTATATTTTGTTTATGGTCTATTTAAGCTGGCTAATACATATGAAACAGGTTGTTGTTGGTTTCGATATTGCTCTGAGCTATTAGAGTTATATGCTGTGATTTTTTATTAATGAATATGCTTTGATGCTGAAGATATTCCAGTTACATTGCAAAGATTATTGTGGTATGAATGCTTCGAAATTGTTATTCTCTAGTTTATCTGTAATCTTATTTATGTTTTCTTCCTAGTCTGCTTTAAAGGTGTAATGGAACAACTATACTAGAATTCATTTCATATGCTCTTGTTTAGCTGCACCGAAATATTTCAGTTGCAAATGGAATGTTTATGCCTTTGAATGCTCAGTTTCTTTCCTCTTGTTAATCATTCATTGAAGTTGCAGTAATGAAAATGTCATTTGTTCTGCTATTGTAGATGAGTGTTTTGTTTTCATATTCCACTATACTACAAACTGTTTACCCATTTCGAAGTTGTACTAGTCAAGCCTTTGTATATGAAGCTGGTTGGGAAATGCATAGGCATGATGAATCAGGGAGGTCATGATCACATGCATTAGTTTTTCTAGAATCCTTTACCAACCCCCAATCAAGAAATCAAACACTTTTCAGATCTGGTCTCTGCTAGAGTTTGTGCTTCAAAGTTTTTATCTCTAAGTTTTATGAGTGAGGGAGCCCCCTCAGGTTGAAGAAGACCAGTCTATCAACGAAAAGAGGTATGTGGTTACCTCTGTGATCCTTTTCCTTCAGCCTAAAGGAAATCATGGAGTGCTAATAGTATTCATTCTAATCAAACTCGCAAACAGATAAGACACATTAAAATAGTAAAATTGCTTTGAATAAGGGAAACCAAATGCCTAAATTAGTGAGAAGTTGTAGTATGGTTCAAAATTTGACCAAAACTCAATTTCCTCCCTATGTGTTTTTAAAATATTTTGATGGTTTTGGAATCTTGTAGTTTTTCATTATAATTTTTGTTGTCTTTTGTGTTAGATTTAGGAATTGGCTTCTATGTATCACCTTTTTCCTTATCATTTTTGTCTTTTTGTGCTCGATAATTACATCTTATCTATCTATTATTCCATATTTTGTTTCATGGATGCTAAATATTTATGCCACTCTAGTGCGCTAAGTTTTGCTTACATTTGAAAGGAGATATCCCAAACCACTGATCACATGATCAATGGTCCTGGTTAAAAGTGGGACCCCCCTCCTTATAGCACAAAACAACCGAAGTGGGGACTGCGTAAAACCACTGATGGAAAAAGGTAAAATGCACCAAAGACAAAGCAATACATTGTGGCATATAGCTGTTGTGGGAGGTCCCACTAGGGAAATGTCACCTCGAAGGTTTGATCTCGAAAAATCCAAAAGGAGTGCAAGGAAAAATGTCTAGGGACACAGATCTGGGAGGACGTAAATGAGTGACGTGGTTGAGATAGGCCCACTTATTGGTATAATTTTACAATGTAGACGACCCTACCTAACAACTCAACCCAAAGGATCTACCCCGAAAGATTCAAGAGGAACTTGTTACCAATGTTCCGAGGAGACAGAGTGGCAGCGACAAGAAACTCTTCATCAATTGTCGAAAATATATATATGTCTCTACCATTAATAATTCATGGCTTTGTGGGTCTAATTTTCATAAAGGGAAAATGGTGCGAAAACAAAGGCACAGGACCTCCCCTTCTTCTCCGTACTTTTGATAGGACACAGTGGTAGGATGACATCAACATGATGTAAGACATGGATACGTGGCAGTCCAGGGAAGTGACATGTGCCATGCAGACTCAACACTTTCAAGTGGCCAAGTGGGTCTAAAATGGATAACACATGGCACCACTCAGAGCATGACACGTGGTAGTTGGAACAAGTGGCAGATAGGTCAACATGCTAGTAGGGACACATCATCCTAGAAGGTTCACCCTAGAAGTCTATAAGGGTGCATATATGGGGATATAGTTCCGGGATATGGGTTGGCATGCGGTCCACATGAAACATAATCCTAGTGGTTACTTCGTTGGAAATAGTGATCCCTACTGGGGGGGAGGTGAATCAGTAGTGATGGCCTTTATACCAATTTAAATCTTTTTCCACAATTTCAACCAACCATGCATATTCACAACATTAGCTCATCCAAACATATACGCAACAATAAATTCAAAACCATGAGAAATGTCAACACAAGCATGCACACATAAGAACACAAGTATTTTTGGTGGAAACCCTTTCGGGAGAAAAACACCTCGCTGCTACTACTGCACTACTTAATTATTTTTATTAATTTGCTGAACAAAATGTACATTGATTAGCTTACACCCATAAGCCAAAATACTTGGCTTCCTCTACAGTATGATGACATCTATCAATTCAGAAATTTGTTTCTCTCGCGGATCTACAAACTACCATCCGCTGGAAGTTCTCACGATCAACGATCCTTGCCCAACTACCATTGAACTGTCCAATTCCTATTGGATGGAGAAAACTCTTCCTACTACTGAATGCCAAATCACTGTCTATTTTGAAGCCTCCACGCCTTCACTTCTTCCATGCGAACCACGTTTCATTTATTTTTAAACTGGGTTCTCAGTTCGCTCAACATGCGCAACCCAACAACTCCATCATTCTACACATAAAATCTGAATCAAACTCTGACCCAGAGGGGGGAATTTCTTCACTTCTTCTCGCACCAAAACACTACTCTCAAACACACCACAAGCTGCAAATTTTTTGCCACAAACTAGACAAATTCTAAATCTTCTTCCTAACTCTATCTCTGATTTCTGCACACAATTTTCTGATATATCTTTGCATAAACTGTGTGAGAAACTGCTACATACTCTACTCACTCATAGTGCTCTCACAATGGCATACTCACACACTCTCCAAGCAACCAACCAAATAGACTCACTACCTTCCTCTATTTATCATTTTTTTGAGTTGAGTCACATAGTAAATGCTACAGGTTATGGATCACTTAACAATTCTATTCACACGCTTCAAATTTAGTTGAGATAGGCTTTTTGACCAAATTAGCCACTGACTCCACTAGCGCTTGGATATCTTCAAACTTGATCATCTTCTAGAGGTGCCACGAACTTTTCCAACCATAAACCAAAAGGTTTTGATCAATAACATCGCCATAACACCAAAATTAGCAGAGCAACACGAGGAATGCAAAGCAAAACTCGTGAAAAATCTTAGTCGCTCCCACAACACAACATCCATGTGACTGGAAGTCCTCAGTCTCTCCCATAGGCTTGGCTCCATGCGAATGGAGCTTTTCAACGACTCCCATTATTGAGCATGCATGCGAATGGGGTTTTGGATGGTCAAAACGCAGTCAACTATGCTAGAACCTGATCAAACTTATTCTAGAGTTTGACAAGCCTCTGTAGGACCTTTGGAAGTCTCTGATACCTTTGCAATAGTTCATCAAGTCACTGCAATATCACCAACATCATCAAAAGTCAAACTAGGTTGACTAGGATGCCAACCAACAACCAAACTAAACATTTGAGCCATCAAACTTCTCCAAAACATCTCTACCAACAATATGCAGCTCCAAAACATGTCAGACATCCTCCAACACCTGTAAAACCATCTCAAGCATCCACTGACGCATGTATATCCTCTCCAAGCCCAAAGTATAACATCATCAACATGTGAGACCTAATCTGGGACATGGAGACCTAATCAACAAGGCTACTCAACTCTAACTCATGTAGTAACCACCAATATCTGTATGTAGCAACATGATCAAGAGGATCATCACATCTCCAAGTTAGTCTAAGCTAGTAGACATGCTAAGGACCGTCTACACCTCAATCATCATCTCAACCATCTGCAACCACACAAACAGATGGATAACCAACTCACCTACAACCCACTATAAGAAAAAAGGACATTGGCGAGGGTCGAAAAATGTCACCATAAGCTCATTGGTGATGGTCAAAAGCGTCTTTGTCCCAAAAAATTGAATGTCACCAAAGGTGGCGTCGCCAAAAGTATAGGTGTTGTGGTGACATTTAAGGTCTGCCACCAATAATGATTTATAATGACGGATAATGACTGTCACCATTTCATATGAACAATGGTGACAAACCTTAGCCTCCGTCACCAAAAAACTGAACGTAACCAAAAATATGAGTGTTGTGGTGACATTCAAGGTTCGTCATGAATAATGATTATAGTGATGAATAGTGACCGTCACCATTTCATATGATCAACAATGATTTATTTTGATGGACCTTTTATGGCCATCACTATTGATGCATATATATGGTGACATTCGTTAACCGTCGCCATTTCATATTTTGGTGAGGATCGAAAAATGTCACCATAAGCTCATTGGTGACGGTCAATAGAGCCTCCGTCACAAAAAATTGAACGTCACCAAACGCTGCATCGCGAAAAGTATAGGCGTTGTGGTGACATTCAAGTTCCATCATGAATAATGATTATAATGACAAATAATGACCGTCACCATTACATAACAACGATTTATGGTGATGGACCTTTCATAGTCGTCACTATTGATGCATATATATATATATATATATGGTGGCGTTCGTTGACCATCACCATTTCATATTTTAGTGAGGGTTGAAAAATGTCACCATAAGTTCATTAGTAATGGTCAAAAGATCCTATCACCAAAAACTGACCGTCGTCATTCCATGTGAATATTAGGGCACGATGGATTTGAACCACCAACCTTCTGCTTGTAAAGCAGGTGCTCTTCCATTGAGGTAGCACCCTTTAAAGAATTAGACTTTTAAAAATTTATAACTTTTAAATTCTACAACTTTCAATAAATTGTAAAAAATTGTATAAGGCTTGGAAAATATTTTACTAAACAAGCAAAATAGCATTAAAGTTGTGGGTCCCTACAAAATGGTTATGGAAGGTATGAAAAGTAGGTGGAGGGAAAAATAGTTATGTATAAGATACTCAATATGTTCAATTGAATATTCAATTAGAAGTGAAACTTTGAAGACATTTATAGCCTATAAATGACCTATAATTTTGAAAATCTAAAATCTGCGATTACACCAAAGATTGATTTTTCACTTTCTAAATCATTTAAATTTGTTGTGACAACATAGAAATCTGCTTCTAAAACACTGATTTGCAAGCCAAAAATTAAAAGACAGTGAGTATATATGATGCAATTATGAATAATGAGTCTACTGGCTATGGGGTCTAGAAAACTAATTGAGAGTGCTTCTCGTTATTAATTAATTCAAGATGTCAAAATACAACGATCCTCAAATGTAACCACTAAATAGTTGTTAAAATTGTAAGCACAAAGTTTGGCTAGTATCAGTTACACCAACAAAATATCCAAGGGGCATTTAAACACTTTCAAATCGACACCAAGCACGAGTATCCAAAGATGCAATTGCATGGATACAAGGAAAACACTCTCTACCTCTCAATGATAACTATGTCCTCCCACAAGTACTTAAACTAGCAAAGGGGTGTGAAGACAAGAACCTCAAAGCAAAAAAAAACTACGCAATACAAGAATACACTTCATCCCCCCTCTACCTTTATAGAATAAATCTAGGGGAATAACAAAAAGATCCATAGAGAATAGGATTAGAGTGGGAAAAATAAAGATGATAAGCAAAAAAATACCAGCAATGAAAACTACTAATTTGAACATGTGTCCACATGTACTCAAAGATTAAAGGAAACAAAAGAACCCAACATGATTGATTATGCACTTGATAAAATGGCATTTACTTCTTTAGTAAAAAGGAAGAAAATCCCAACCTCTTTTCTATTGTCCTCTAGAATAAGTCCTCTATGTATGACATTGGGGTTTTGTGCTACACTCTATGCTTACTCTCCAACATTAAAATAAGAGTTCCCAAATTTATTTATAAATGTCTGATTTGTTTGAGTTTGGGCCAAACCTAGTCAAATCTTGTCAAGTTTGGCCAAGATGCAATGAGCTTAATTATGTTTGCCTAAGCTAGTCAACAAGCTTGACCCAGGATTTTGAAAAGGAAGTTTGATAGAGATGACTGCTCTGACATATTTTGAGAATTTTTCCCCTTCTGTATGTGTCGAAGAGAAAATTTGAACTAGCCTCCTCTTACCACAATGTGGCTAGATAAGTCAGACAAAATCAGACCAATGGTATCCACTAAGAGATTGCGGGTGAAAGACATTCATTCTGCCAAAAGATACTCCAAACTTGCATCTGAATTCAGCCACTTTTTTGTGTTGCTGCATCCATAATCACATACACACTTTTGCCATCAAAGAAGCTTGAACACTGAGATGGGCGATTTTAGCACCTCGCTTTTACCAACTAGGCAAGCCACTATTTCGGAATGTATTTTAATTGTGGAGTTTTATGCCAGTTTTCTATTGGGTAAATCCAAATCAGTCTTCTTTTTTAGACTTTGCCCAATGTTTCTTGGGTCCATGTCTTGTGACTGTGCTCTCCACCAGGATATAAAATTTTGAAAACTAATCTCTTTGAATAAAAAACTTGTACCATAATATAAATAGGCAAGTCATGTCTTCCAATTCAGAGGTTACCTTGATTGAAGATCCCTCTCCACATTTTGGTCCAGATATGAAGTTGTACATGTTAACGAGGATTGGTCGTAGAGTTTACAACACTTGAGCAACCTTTTAAAAGGTGGTCCCAATTTGAAATCATAGGGAAGATATTTTAGTTCATTCAACATTGAAAGATAACGTTTCTGGCATGTAAATCAAGCAATGCTAAATCAATTTTTAAATTTTGGCACATGTTCAAGAAAGTAGTAACTTTTGTAAATACTAAATACTAAATATCAAGTATTGTGGGTTAATGATGAGAACAAAGATACAGGAAAGAAAAAAAGGAAAGAAGAACAACAATGATCCTGTTTGATAAAGTTAGCATTCACACGGAGTAAGTGGTAACTCAGAATAAACAGGAAGCAAGCAAGCGGCAGAGCATTGGAAATATGGTAGAAGAAGATATGGCCTGGTCCAAACCCCCACATATCCTCAAAACCTAGATTTCTCCACCGTCCTCATAAGCTCCGTAGGTTTATTCTAGCGTAAGGAGCCACAGGGCACCTGGGGTATTGACTACCCGCTGGTTGACGGTTCGATTCCCAAACAAAATACACACCCCCTGTCGGTGACAAATTATCATGCAGGTGCCTTGTCAATGGGCACAAGTCTAATCACTGTTCCTGGAGGTGATTACAGTTTCTTCTGTCACAATATCAGGATGGAGCACAAGTTGCCTTATACCAATGGCTACCATCTGGCTAAAAATAATTATTCATATTCAGAACTCTTTAACCTAGATTCTATATGGAATTATCAGGTACCACAAGATAATGATGATGATCCAGATAATTACACTAGCAGTAGTCAAGATGAGAGTAATGGAATTAAAGGTTGTGACACAATGCTTGCACAAATAAACGGTGGTAGGGCTGAGAGGCCATCAAATTTACCATCAGAGATGGCTTTAAAAAGAAAATTGTACCATGTTGAACCAGAGGCTGGTTATAACTCATCCGCACGGAAAGATGCAGATAGAAATGATGAAGATGATGATCACTTTGAGAAGCACACATCAGAGGAATATTATCGGAACATGCACTAAATTTCAAGAAAGCCAATAAGTTGAAAGCAGCAGCAGCAGCAGCTGCCCGCATAGGTTCCTCCACTACAAAGTGTACCTCAAATGGGAAAGTTGGAAATTAAGTCATGGTTCTCAGATGGTTCTACAAGATGAGAGGACTCCACATGGATTAGACATTCCTGCTTTGTCAGGTCCTCATATAGATGATGCGGTCCAGAATCTGGGGAATTACAACCATCTTGACATTGCCCCTAAAGATGGTCCTCATGCATCAACATCTGGTTTATTGGAGATAGAAGAGGGAGTTGCTTTTAAAATTCCACAAGTTTATGACAAATTAGCACCATCTCTTAACATTCCAAACTTTACAGATGTTCAAATAGAGGAGAGTTTTTTTAAGGGTAGGCTAGATTTCAGATCTTTGTCTGCCATGATGGCTGCTGATAAAAGGATTAGACATCAGAACTGTGCTGGAGTGGGAGAAACTTCCACAAAGTATGAGACTCTTCAGATCGGGTTGAAACTTGAAAGTGCTATCATCATCATGTGACTCAAGCGAAAAGTTATGTCTGCAAGTATTTGATTCTGATTTGGAAGCATTGTCAGCACAGCAGGAATCATTAGACATTCAAAGGCTGATTATGTCTGAATGCAAGCTACAAAAGAAGCATCCCATACAAAAAGATCTATCTGTGGTTGAAAGGGAGGATGCTGAGAAAATTGCAAAGAACTGGGCCAACATTGTCAAAAGAAACTTGCCAAAACACCATAAAACTTTCTCATTATATCATAGAAAACAATCAAATGATACTAAAAAATTTGCAAAATATTTCCAAAAGGAGGTTAAGGCTAGATTTGCATGGTCCTTGAAGTTGATGAAGGCTGCATCAATGCGCACCAGGAAATTAGCTTGAGATATACTGCTATTCTGGAAAAAAACAGACAAAGAACAGGCTAAAATCTAGAAAAAGGAAGAGAGGGATGCAATGGAAGCTTTGAAGCGTGAGGAAGAGCTTAGAGAAGCTAAAAGGCAACAATAGAGGCTAAAATTTTTACTTTCACAGACAGAGCCTTACAGTCATTTCATGCAGAATAAAACAGCTTCTCAGCCTACTGAACCTTCAATGCTAGCTGTTGGAGCCTCTACTGCCGAAGATGTGGGTCAAAACATAGATGATGTGAAACCGATGGAGGAAGAAGATCTAGAAGAAATTGCATTTAAAGAAGAAGCCATTAGAGTTGCAAAGAACACAGTCTCTGAACAGAAAAAAAAATAAACGAGTGCGCATTGTAGGAATTTACAGGGTAAGTTCCACAGAAGAATACCAAAAGGACACCGCTCACAACCAGATCTCAAATCAATACACCAGTATTTTTGACGTGGTTAAAACCCTCAGAGTGCAAGGAGGGAAACAGTCCACGGCCTGTCCCAACGTGGGTACAGACAATTTATTAATCAAAGAATGAAAATTTACATAAGCTTCTCTCATGCACGGATTACCCGAACAATGACCCTCCATGCGCTTTAAATAGAACTCATGGACCAATCGGGTGTCAAGCCACGGATCAAGTGTCGGTAATACCGAGGTGAGAGTGAACCGTCGGATCACTACATATCGTGACCGTCGGATTGTAAGTTACAAAATGTACAACGGTAAAGAAACACACTTTACCTAACTCTAACCTAACTCTATACTAGACCAAGTTGAACTTAACTATATCCTATGTGTCGGAATATCCTAACATCCCCCCTTAAGAACAACTTGGGATAGGATTGAAGGATTTACAAATATGACACAATAGGAGAAGGAAGGAGGCACTAGAGCCTATCCCCCCTTAGTGACAACTTCCTGAACTCCAAGCATATATCGAAGTTTAGTGAACTTCGCCTCTGTGAGAGCCTTTGTGAAGATGTCTGCAACCTGATCATCCGTTGGACAATATTGCACTTCAAGAACATGGTCAAGAATGAGCTTTCTGATGAAGTGCATGTGTAGTTCAATGTGTTTGCTGCGCTGATGCTGGACTGGATCTTTGCATAGCTGAATGGCACTTTGATTATCACACCAAAGTGTGGTTGGATGCTGCTGCTCAAAGCCAAACTCTGATAGGATCTGACGAAGCCACAAGGCTTCCTTACTAGCTTCCACGGCACCACGATACTCTGCTTCTGCTGACGAAAGAGAAATGGCAGCCTGTTTCTTACAAGCCCATGTAATAGGTCCTGAACCAAGAGTGAAGACATAACCGGCAGTAGACTTCCGATCATCAAGGTCACCAGCCCAATCAGAATCAGTGAAACCAACTAACAGAGGAGCTGCTTTGGCACTGTAATGAATCCCAAACTGTATTGTACCTCGAACATAACGAAGTATTCTTTTAGCTGCTTTCCAATGACTTTCACGGGGGTTTTGCATAAAACGAGCAACAAGGCCAACAACAAAGGAAAGATCAGGACGAGTATGGGTTAAATACAAGAGTTTTCCGACAAGTTGACGGTATAAGGTAGCATCAACTTCAGGAGAAGTACAAGAGACTGAAAGTTTGACTCCAGACTGAAAGGGAGAAGGGGCTGGCTTACAGTCTTCCATGTGAAAATGACGAAGAATATCACAAGCATACTTGGACTGGGAAAGGAAAATACCCTCTTGGGATTGCAAGACTTGAAGACCGAGAAAATAGTGTAAGTGTCCTAAGTCTGTCATTTCAAATTTCTTTTTAAGGCTGGACTTCACATGGTTTATAAGGTTGGGATCACTACCAGTAAGAATAAGATCATCAACATAAAGAACAAGGATGATGAGAGAGTTGCCCACTTTCTTGGTGTAGACAGTATTGTCAGAATGACACCTAGAAAAGCCAGATTCTAAAAGAAAGCTATCCATTTTGGCATACCAAGCTCGAGGAGCTTGCTTGAGGCCATAAAGGGATTTCTTAAGGCGACAAACGAGGCTGGAGTCTGTTTGTATGAAGCCAATGGGTTGTTCCATATAGATTTCTTCCTGCAAGTCCCCATGCAAGAAGGCAGATTTAACATCCATTTGATGTACTTCCCATTTTAAAGAGGCAGCAAGGGAAAGAACAAGGCGGATAGAGTTCATTTTGGCAACTGGAGAGAAGGTTTCAGTGTAGTCAATGCCTTCAACCTGTGAAAAGCCCTTAGCAACTAGACGAGCTTTATGTTTATTAACTTTCCCATCTGGTCCATACTTGGTTCTGTAAACCCATTTGCATCTAACAAGTTTGCGTCCCTTTGGTAGAGGAACAAGATCCCATGTATCATTTGTCATCAATGAATGATATTCTTCATTCATAGCTGTTTCCCAATGTGGATGGCCTGAAGCTTCTGCAAAAGTGTCAGGATCATGATTCACTGGAGCTTGAGCCAGTAAAGAAGAGGCTCTTTCAAACTGAGAACGTGTACGTCGCTGATCTGTAGGATCACCGGCAAGATCACCTGCTGCATCCCGAGTAGCACGGACCCATCTTGGAAGTTGAGGATCCTGAGAAGGTGGGGAAGGATTATCATCCTCGCTTTCATCATCAGAAGAAGAAATGTTTTCAAAGATAGAAGAGATGGGAAGAGGTGGCACATCCGCCGGACTAGGCTCGCAGGCCGATTTATTTTCATCAAATTTTACATCTCTTCTAATGATAACATTTTTGGACTTAAATGGAATAAGTCTATAGCCTTTTACATCTTCAGAATATCCAACAAAAGTACATTTCTCACTCTTAGGTTCTAAGGCTTTATGCTTTTCATCTGGAATATGGGCCCATGCTTCACTTCCAAACACACGAAAGTGACTTACATCTGGTTTAATGGAACTCCAAGCTTCTTCTGGAGTGATATTCTCTAGAACCTTAGTAGGAGTGCGATTGATTATATAATTTGCACAATTAATTGCTTCGGCCCAAAAACTAAGACTGAGTCCTTTAGATTGCAGCATACAATTAGCCATTTCCTTTAAAGTGCGATTTTTCCTTTCAGCTACACCATTTTGTTGTGGAGTGTATGGAACAGTATGTTGCATTTGAATTCCATTTTCGGTGCAAAAGTGATGAATGCATTTTTAACATATTCTCCACCATTATCAGTTCTTAGCTTAAGAATTTGATGTCCAGATTGTTTTTCAACGAATGCTTTGAAGGCCAAAAAGGTGGTAAATACTTCGCTCTTGAGTTTTAAGAAGTATACCCAAGTGCGTCTAGAGAAATCATCAATGAAAGTTAAGAAGTACTTGCAGCCAGAGAATGAAGCAACAGGAAGAGGACCACATAAATCACTGTGCACAAGCTGTAAAGGGGCTGAGGCGTGCCAAGAGGCACGTTTGTCAAAACTGTCCCGATGATGTTTTCCGAGTACACATCCGGAACAAACACCATCTTTGCAAGATACCATAGGAAGACCTGTCACCATGTTTTCTTTACAGAGATGCTGAAGGGAGCGATAGTTTAAGTGACCATACCGCTCATGCCAAAGTTTGCTCACTTCATCATTATGAGCAACAAATACTGAGGGAAGATGGGATGACCCAAAGTTGTGAAACTTATACAACCTTTTGGAATCATCAGCAAGACCAGTAGCTAGAATCTGTTTAGGATCTTTTAGATCCTTGATTACAACATCATGAGGTGAAAATTCAACGATTTTACCTTCACCTGAATGAGTTATCTGATAGACAGATAGAAGGTTGCAGGATAAGTTTGGAACACATAATACATCATTGAACTGACCATTGTCTAGATGAACAGTTCCAGTCCCTACAACATTAAGAGATCTATCATCACCAACATATATATTTTTGGTGTTACAATCATTTAAAGAAGAAAACATGGCTTGGTTTTTGGCCATGTGACAAGAGGCTCCAGAATCAATGAGCCACTCATGAGAATGAGAAGAAGAAGAAGATACATTTAATGCATAACTAGACTGAGATGATTGACGATGACATGCAGAAAATGCCGTTCCGGAAGTTGAAGTTGAAGTAGGCTCCAGATGGATGTTATGTTTCTTCATTGCGGCTTCCAAGGCTTCCATCTTCTTAAAGCATTTAGATTCTAAGTGGCCATCTCGATTACAAAAGTTACAATGTCTTTCAGTCTTCTTCCATTTGTTTTTATTGGGCTTATCATATTGCTGAAATGATCTTTCATCTTGAGGCTGAGTTGGTTTAGGACCATTCCTTTGAGGATAAGACTTCTTAGGATTCTTTGAATTTGGATACTGCTGGGCGGCTAACGCTTTTGTGGAAGAGTTTCCAAGATTAAGAAGACCAAGGTGTAAGAGTTTTTCTTGTTCTCTTATTAAGGAATCACAAAAGGAGTCAAAGGAAGGGGGCTTGTAGTCTTTGCCTTGACAAATGAAAGCTTCCCTGGTAGAATGGAAAGTGGAAACAAATACAGAGTAGGCTGGCCCAACTTAGTGAGGATGGAATAAATAAGGTTACCATCATCTTTCTTAACTTTAACACCTTCCAAGAGATATCTAAGGTTCTTGAATTTTGACAAGAAATCTTCAATGCAAGAAAAATTATTAGGATCCAAAGTAAGCAGCTCATTTTCAAGTTGATGGGATCTAATTTCATTTTTAATCCCAAAAACTTTAGCAAGTTTTTCTAATGCTTCATGAGGAGTTTCAATTTCTGCAATGTGGAATCTAAGATCAGGAGAAACAGACATTCCTATCAAGCCACGTGCTTGATCTTGTCGATTTTCCCATTTTTCGGCCTTGTCTTCATCTTTGGGTTTCTTCTCTTGGTCTGTGGCTATTCTGAAGAGACCTTTACTTCTAAGTAAATCTCCCATGTAGGCGACCCATTGGAAGTAGTTAGTGCTGTCAAGAATGACTTGGCATGGACTTTCCATTTTTGAAAAACAACTGAAGCTGAAGATGCTGAAAGTGAGTGGTCCAATGGATAGATCTCGAAAAAATAGGCGGTTTTAAAAAAAACGGCTCTGAAAAAGGCTTCCGGATGAAGAAGTTATGGCTTTTTGAAAAAAAATTGTTGACGTTGCCGGCAAAGTGCGCGAATGTGCGGGAATGAAAAAATCCGCCCCCACAAAATGGAGACTTGAACCCAAGACCTCTACTCTCTTAAAAGGTCTTTGAACCAATTGATCTATACAAAAGATTTGAGAGAGAGAGAGAGAGAGAGAGAGAGAGAGGGGGGGGGGGGGGGGGGGGCCTCGATTTGCGTGCTTGCCTTGGGAAGACTCTTTTCCCCTACAAAACACAAAACACAAAACCCAACACGAATATCCAAAGAAAAACGAACCTTACGGCTCGAAGTTAGCTTTAGCCAAAAAACTAGAAATTTAAAAAAAATCTCAAAGTTAGCTTTTAGCCGAAAAACTAAATATTTTCCTCAATGTTTCTGATTTTCCGAGATCACACTAAGGTGCAGGGAAAAGAGCATACGCATGAGAAAAATCCTTTCTTTCTGTTTCTGATTTGCCCAGATCGCACAGAGTCGCAGGGCAAAGAGCATACGCAGAAATGAAAGGTATAGATCCGGGAAAAAAAAAGGCTAAATAAACCGAAACCGAAATAAGCAGAGAGAAAATGACAGTAAACTGCAAAAAAAACACTGTATACCTCCCGATCTGAAAAATGACGCAGCTAGGGCTACCGGAAACCTTTTCGCGTGAAACGAAAGGGGTTCCTCACTGAAACAGATGCTCCGAATGCAACAGAGCAGTCCTCCCGGCCCGAAAGCAGTCAGAAACAGCAGATCTAGGAAACGACAGCCGCATGCAGTTCTACCGGCTTCAGATTTGGATCACCAACGGACGCGGCCCTCAAATAGCTCTGATACCATGTAGGAATTTACAGGGTAAGTTCCACAGAAGAATACCAAAAGGACACCGCTCACAACCAGATCTCAAATCAATACACCAGTATTTTTGACGTGGTTAAAACCCTCAGAGTGCAAGGAGGGAAACAGTCCACGGCCTGTCCCAACGTGGGTACAGACAATTTATTAATCAAAGAATGAAAATTTACATAAGCTTCTCTCATGCACGGATTACCCGAACAATGACCCTCCATGCGCTTTAAATAGAACTCATGGACCAATCGGGTGTCAAGCCACGGATCAAGTGTCGGTAATACCGAGGTGAGAGTGAACCGTCGGATCACTACATATCGTGACCGTCGGATTGTAAGTTACAAAATGTACAACGGTAAAGAAACACACTTTACCTAACTCTAACCTAACTCTATACTAGACCAAGTTGAACTTAACTATATCCTATGTGTCGGAATATCCTAACACGCATGATGGCGAGTGTTTAAAATTTTGTGGAGCTGATAGCCTGACACTGGAGGGTGTGGTTGAAGGTTCTAGCAACATGGATTTGCTCAACCCTTCCTCAATGCCTCTTACCTCATCGGTGCAAACACCAAAAATGTTCACTGGTATTCTGAAATAGTACCAACTCAAGGGTATTCAATGGATTGTAATTTGTTATGAACAGGGACCGAATGGCATCCTAGCTGATGAAATGGGTTTAGGAAAGACCATTCAAGCAATGGCATTCTTAACTCATTTAGCTGAGGAAAAGAACATATGGGGACCATTTCTTGTGGTTGCACCTGACTGATGAAATTGGAAGGTTCTGTCCTGATTTGATATCTCTCCCTTACTGGGGTAATGAATGGATTGTACTTCGAAAAAATATAAGTCCTAAACGACTTTATCGAAGGGAAGCAAGTTTTCATATACTTGTCACAAGATACCAGCTCCTTGTAACTGATGAGAAGTACTTAAGGCGAGTTAAATGGAAGTATATGGTTTTAGATGAAGCTCAAGTGATTAAGAGTTCAAGCAATATACGGTGGAAAACACTCTTGGGTTTCAACTGTCGAAATCGCCTTTTGCTTACTGGAACGCCCATTCAAAATAACATGGCAGAACTTTGGGCACTACTTGATTTTATCATGCCAACATTGTTTGATAGCCATGAGCAATTCAATGAATGGTTCTCCAAAGGCATAGAAAACCATGCAGAGCATGGAGGAATTTTGCATGAACACCAACTTAATCAACTACATGCTGTCCTAAAGCCTTTTATGTTGCGTCGAGTCAATAAAGATGTGATCACCGAAATGACCAATAAAAAGGGAGTAACTATGAACTGTACATTGAGCTCTCGCCAGCAAACCTTTTATCAGGCTATCAAGAATAAGATTTATGTAGCCAAATTACTTGATAGTGCCTGAGGTCATATAAACTACAAAAAGGTTGAAAACCTCATGAACATTTTTATCCAGTTGTGAAAGGTATGCAATCATCCAGAGTTATTTGAAAAGAAAGAAGGGCGCATGTTTATGTACTTCAGGCAAATTGGGAATTCTCTTTTACCACCACCTTTTGATGAACTGGATGATAAAAACTATGTTGGAAGTCAAATTCTTATCTCATACAAGATTCCCAAGCTAATCTATAGAGAGGGTATTAAGAGCCTACCCATGTTCTGTTCTGGATCAGTTCAGGGGTTTCGGCAGAGATGTTTGAACAACTTGTTTAATGTCTATTCGCCTGAAAATATTCATTCATCAATTTTTCCACAGCAAGCATAAGGGGAATCTGCTTTTCCTGCTAAAAGTGGCACATTTGGCTTTTCTTGGATGATTGACCTCTCGCCAGCTGAGGTTGCTTTTCTTGCTACTGGTTCAGTTGTGGAGCGGTTGCTTTATTCTTTAGCGAAATGGGATCACCAATTTTTAGATGAAATTATTGAAGGCTTCCTGGAAAGTGAGAAGGATATCTTGCAGTATGATCATATTGAAGAAGACAAAGTGAGAGATTTCAGTAGATTGTTGATGCTGCCAACACGTGTAGAGTCAATCTTTTGGAGAAGAAAGTGTGCTACAGGTCCTGGAAATGTACAATATGAAGGATTAGTCATCTCCCATCAAGACCGTTTTCTTAATAATATTGGACTGTTAAAATCTGTTTATTCATTCATTATGCCAATTCAAGCTCCCCCAATTGATGTCATCTGCTCAGACGGGTTTTGCATATCAGGATGCAGAAGAACTTCATCATCCATGGATGAAAAAGCTACTTGTTGTTTTTTCTTGTACATCCAAGTTCAATGGTCCTACAAAACCTCGGGATCCTCATTATTTGATTAAAGAAATAGACTCAGATTTATTCTCTGAACAACCAGTTCTTCAGCTTACAAATAGAATATTCAGATCTTCACCTCCTTTGCAAAGCTTTGATCTTGCAAAAATGCTTACGGATTCTGGGAAGCTACAGACATTAGATGCTTTGCTGAAATGCCTCCGTGCTGAAAACCATTGAATTCTCCTGTTTTCTCAAATGACTAAAATTCTCAATATTCTTGAGGACTGCATGAATTACAGGAAGTACAAATATCTTTGTTTGGATGGATCTTCAACCATAATGGATCGTTGTGACATGGTCAGGGACTCCAAAACAAGCAAGATATATTTGTCCTTTTGTTGAGCACAAGAGCTGGGGGCCTGGGAATCAATCTCACAGCTGTTGATACTGTTATATTTTATGAAAGTGATTGGAATCCAACTTTGGACTTACAGGCCATGGACAGGGCACATCAGCTTGGACAAACAAAGGAGGTCAGTGTACGGACTGATTTGCAAGGAGACTGTCAAAGAGAAAATTTTGCAAAGAGCTAGTCAAAAAATAATTGTTCAGCAGCTTGTTTTGATTGGGGGTCATGCACAAGGTGATTTACTGCATGATGAAGACCTTGTTTCCTTGTCGTTGGATGATGCTCAGCTTGAGCAGAAGATAAAGGAGCAAGGACCTATGCAGGGTAAGGATAGGTAGAGAAAGAGAAAGGGCATGTCCAGCACAGCAAAAGCTATTCAGATCAATGCTGAAGGTGATGCTTATTTAGAGGATTCTGCAGTAGCACAAGAGAATGCTATTGAACTAGATACTGGAAAGGCAGGAACTAGAAAGAGAAAATTTAATTCGGAGAGGAAGCCATCTTCAAAACCTAAAAATGCACAGAAAACTATGAAGGATTCAGAGGTACCTCTAGAACAAATTGATCCTAAACATTTGAGAACAGATGGTGATTCTAAACAGAAAGGAAGACCTGGGAAGAGAATGAAGAAGAGTGCAAATGATGTCTCACAACCAGGCATACCTGTTGAGAAAGTTGGAGAGTCTGCAGAATCCCCTTCTTTTGTTAATACAGGTAATATTGATGCCAATGCAGACATTGAAGAAGAAAGTTCTCCTCGCAGCTGGTCTTCTCACCAGAGAGCTGGTAATATTAGTTGGCTGTGTATTGGTGCAGAGAGGTTCTCACCAATTTAGTTTGTATGAAAGTTCATTGAAAAATACAATTAAGAACTAGGTTTGTGCAGGAAGATTATATAAGTTGTTTGTTAGGATGATGTTGTTCCCATTATTAGGAGTGTAACTAGAGATTAATATGTTGTGACTAAGCGTCTTGCTATGTAGCTAAAATTCCTGCACTACATTTTATTTTTGGTTCCATTTATCTAGTCTTTTTATCAGCAATTATTCTTCCTTTTGCTTACTTCCATTTTCATCATCTTATTTTCATGTTTTGGCTTCTGTGATGGTAATTCACCAGGGTAAGGATAGGCAGAGGAAGAGAAAGGGCATGTCCAGTGCAGCAAAAGCTATTTGGATCAATGTTGAAGGTGATGCTTATTTAGAGGATTCTGCAGTAGCACAAGAGAATGCTATTGAACTAGATACTAGAAAGGCAGGAACTAGAAAGGTTGGTTTGTTTCTTTTCAGTATTTGATTGGGAGTAAAGAACGCTGAGAAAAAAAAGTTATCTTGAAGGTTTGTTTGTATTATCTGTTTATTATTACAAACTTTTCATTTGGCAACATAAAATGCTCTGTTTCTTAGATAGTTTGTGGGGATCTGGAAACTGATTTTAGAAGATCTTCTAAATTTTGCAGAGAAAGTTTAATTCGGAGAGGAAGTCATCTTCAAAACCTACAAATTCACAGAAAACTATGAAGGATTCAGAGGTACCTCTAGGAAAAAGTGATCCCAAACATTTGAGAATAGATGGCGATTCTAAACAGAAAGGAAGACCTGGGAAGAGAATGAAGAAGAGTGCAAATGATGTCTCACAACCATGAAGACCCATTGAGAAAGTTGGAGAGTGCAGAATCCCATTCTTTTGTTAATATAGGTAATATTGATGCCAATGCAGACATTGAAGAAGAAAGTTCTTCTCGCAGCTGGTCTTCTCCAAGATAGAAGCCCATTTGTTGGGTTTATCTTTAACCAGCATTGCAATGCTATTGGTACTAGATGATCACATTGGCCTTGGTCTTATCCAACAAGAAGCATCTGATGGCAAGAATTTGTACAGGTATGATCAGCAGTAGAAAGTTGTAGACTGCTACGATTCATATTCATTCTACCTTTTGGTCCTTTGAAACTACTATGTAGTGATACACATATGCCCTATTCTCAAGGTTCTTAAGCTAACGTAACTCCCATGCTCTCAGACTCAAATTATGCACAGAAAACTTGAAGCAGGATATTTTTTGGCATATGAGAGGTTTGAGAGCTATCTGAGGCTGGTTCAATGTATTTTATGTTCTATAATGTTCTTCAATTTGCCTATGCAGCAAAGTTGAAGTTGACTTAAAACAACACTAGCCTTGGTGTGTGAATCATGGAAGCAGAAAAATATTTACAGAGGAGTATTGCTTATAGAATAGGTGTACAGGTAAAGGTCATGCATGCCTTCCAAATAAGAGGAAATACAAGATTTTGATGTATACAGGGGATAGACATGCTGTAAGGGGAGTTAGAGAAATTACATCCAATAAATTCCTTTGATAATAGCAGTTATTCTTATTCATAGCATGTTCAATTGATTAAATGAGGGCATATTTTAACCAGGGATGATAGTAACAATAACAGAGATTTAGTAAACATATCAATAGATAAATAGAAAATCCTGGAATATACGGATCTCCAATGTGGACATATGTGGACATTATATGGGTATAGATATTAGCAACCTTTTTCATACATTACTCAAGACCCATTTCGTGGGAATTAAAAGACATACTATTCAGCATTGTTAGGTCATAGAACCTGTAACACCCTTGCTAAAATAAAGTTCTGAAAAGGTATAAAGGCCGCAAGATGGAAAATAAAAGAGTCATTACACAGTTGCAATAAAGGAAGCAGAATGGTCAGGTATTTGGCCTTCCAAATTCTACAACTGTTGGGATTCCAATAACCAGAAACCGCTTGCACATACACGAAACCAAAAAGGGTTATACAAACATAAAATCTATGGTTTGTTGTAATATAGGCTTCACTCAAGCATAAAAGCTTTGGTCTGCTGTAATCTAAGCTTCATTCAAGCGTAAAAGCTGTGGTTTGCTATAAGCAAGCTTCATCTACAGTATTCCTGATGTAAAATTTGTATGTGCACCATTTTATGTTAATTCCCTGTATCTGATCTGATTCTAGCTCTGTAGACTAGAATAAAAAGGAAAATATTGGGCACGAAGAAACTTAGTTTTATAACTCCTTGCAAAACAAATTCAAGCCACGAGTTGAAAGTACTTGAAAGTAAAATAGAAAAATGGCACATTAAAGTCCAAACCATTTGGTATCTCAGAGGTTCAAGTTCCTTGGGAAATAGTCCTAATCAGATCACTCAAGTTCTTGAAGAAAAGTCACCAGCACACTTGGTTGATGTTCTGCACTAGAATCAAGTACAAGGCAAAAGGAGAAGAACTAGATAAACACTGGATAGCTAGAGAGAGGAGGGCTCAAAGATAAGATGTATATACATGGTAGATGGTAGAAGAGAGGGTTAAGGAAGCCCATCCTTACCTGAAAGGAGGCTAACCAGATTAGATGGTTTGTAGGATCTCCAACTTACAATGAAGGAGAGTACAAAAGTTCTCAACCAGATGATGGCTTTCATGTCCCTGCAACAACACTTTGTAAATCTCCCAAGTAGTAACCCAACCTGCTAGTGCCAAAATTCTTTCTATGTCATCTGCGGGAACCAGTTCTAGCCCTATTACTTTAGTATCAGTGCTAGTAAACTCCTCTTTCATCTAACAAAGTCTACTTAAAGTAGAGATGATGTTGGCAATCAACCTTTTGATGGCACTGTTATCACTCTAGGAAACTCTCATAGGTTGTAGCTCGGAGATGCCTGGTAACATATAAATCTTCAATATCGTTCTCTGAACTATTGGAATGGATTGGGGTTTGGATCAAGTCAGATGACTGTTTCAACTCTGTTTCCACTCAAGACATGCATGAACACCCTCAGCTTGACAAGGCTTTTAACCACTAATGCTCAATAGTTAAAAGATTCAATGAATAGATGCAGAATCTTGACTGTATCAGCGGATATATACATAAACACATATGGATGGCTAGCTACAAAAAGTAAGTGAAGCTTGCAAATCTAATTTATCAACGCAGAGATAAGATGACAGTTATCTGGCATTAGACACAGAAGAAAACATGAATAACCTATTCAAGTGCAAGCTTAGAACAGAGGAGAAGATGGCAATTGAACATGTAACAACAAAAGAAGCTTGTATTACTGGAATGAAGATGAGACGTTGGGAGGAATAGAGTATCCACAGTCTCCAAAAGTTGAACCCTTATTCCTTCCAACTTTCAGCCATTTATAAGCTTTTTACAATACTCTCGAACTCTCTGAGGCTCGAGATGTCTTAATATATCCCCTCTGTCTTCTAACTCCTTGATGCCATAACTAGACAAACATGAGCTTAGAGGGCTCTGTTTCTAACAAACACGGTAATGAAATTTTGGTAATTTCGCCGCGCTGTCAGGTGGCTCTCTCGTGCCAGTGATGTTCCATGATCATTTCTGTTCGTTTGACTGTATCGTGTTGTTGCTTTTTCCCCTTTCGGCCATGCATTCTGTTATTTCAGTTCAACTGTCCAACTGTCAAAAACACTGATAGAGCCAACAAATTTCCTCCCTGGGTCACTGATGGGAAGTGGGGTACGGGGGCACATGGGCTGTTGGATAGTGTGGGTCGACAGTCAGGATGTCGGTAAGGCGACAGAGGGTGAACTACGGTGATGGTGAATGAGAGCCCGTTGGATCGGGAGGAATGGGCGGAGGAGATCAATCATCAGAGGCTTGAAGTCGTGGTGGGAGTGGAATAAGTCCGAGCCGTCAGATCTTGGATGGGTAGGTCGAACGACTATTGGGTGGAGGTGCTCGAAGGATAATGCTCGAGAGCGGTTTATTCGAGCGGAAATGGTTTATATTGGGCGGTAAGTGGTAAAGGTTGGAGCCTGCCCGATTCCATTCATCGCGCGCCATGTAGCATCGGAGGGGAGAGAGGAATCCGCTTTTATCGGGCGGGTATCCCTCTCGCTTGTTGCCCAAGCGATATGCGCGATAGCCGTTAGATTTGGCGGAAATGATCTAATGGTGGTGATTGGTCGAGGGTATAACGTCGGTCGGATAAAGTGCGGGCCATGAGATCAAAGGGTAGATCGACGTCGGGGGGACACGAAAGTATGGGATGACCTCGAGAAATGTGCAAAGGGGCACATATGGGCGGAAAGGTAAGGTTTTCAGGGATTTTGTGCATTAGTGCATGTTTTCATGTGCTCTGAAAAATAATAATGCATAGGGGGGCAAAAATGGGTTAATTCACATAGGGCCAAGGCGAAAGTGGGTTTTGATATGATGCGAGGGTTGGGTTAGGACATGAGTGAACACGAATGGGAGTGGATCAGTGAGAAAAATGAGGTGATGGACCGTAGGGGAACCTCTCCGTGACAATAGAATAGACCATTTCCCTCCTTTAGTCTTCAAAATAGCAACACTGCACCTCAGGGCTAACACTGGCTCCTTCTGGGGATGAAAGCCTCCCTGTGAGGTTTCAAGAACTGCAGACTACTACCTTTCCAGTAACAACCAAAACAAACTTATCTCCTAGTGTTCCATTGGGCATGGAGTTTATTTGCATAAAAACAAAAACTGAAAAACCTATTACAATATTAAGGCCTTAAAGCCTCATATGAAGTAAAGTTTCAAAAACCGCCCATTGACTGGGCCATCAAAAACACCTTCCCCCTCCAAATTGTGCAGAATGAAAGTATTGTTCATCTGAATTTGAGCAATGACAAATGGTCCTGTCCATAAGGCATCAAATTTACCATGGTTGTCCTTCTTTTCCTTCAATGCATCCCATTTGAGAACTCAGTGACCAACTTGAAAACTGTCCATTTTTGCTTTTCTATCAAATGTTTCTTTGATCTTCTTTTGATGAATTCTTGACTTCTTAACCAGTTGTTCTCTGATCTGCTGTAATTCAACCAAGTTACTCATTCTCCTCGCCATGTCATTCTCTTCATCCTGTTCTTCTTGCAAGAATTTGGCCACAGGGAGAATCAGCTGGATAGGAAAAATAGCATCAGCGCCATAAACCAGCTTAAATGGAGAATTTCCTATTGACTTCTTGTGGGTAACTCTGTCAGCCCACAGTGCAAACTTCAACTTGGAATCCCAGCTCTCTTTGTTGTCCTCCAACAGTGTTTTGATTATCCTTACAAGACTCTCGTTAGATGATTCTGCCAGGCCATTGCCTTGAGGATAATATGAGGTAGAATGCACCAATTGAATGCCCATAGATTCACACGTCCACCAATTCTTTTGCCTTGAAAGCTGCTGCATTATCAGTGACTAGTTTGGTTGGGCAACCAAATCTAGTGAAAATATTCTCATTCAAGAACTTTATGACAACCTGATGATTAGCATTTTTAGTGGGTATAGCCTCAATCCATTTGGTGAAATAATCAGTGGCTACCAAGATCCATTTGTGCTGGCCATTGGAATGTGGATTGATCTCACCTATAAAGTCCAAGCCCCACTGCTGGAAGGGACCATTGGCATGTACTGGCTTCAAGGGCAGAGATTTTAGCTGTTGTCTTCCTGCAAACCTCTGACATTTGTCACAAGACCTCACAAAAGAAAACACATCAGAGAACAGAGTAGGCCAATAATACCCAGCTCTCAGGATCTTGTGGGCTGTGGTTTTCCAATAATGATGCCCTCCACAGATGCTAGAATGGAACTGGTGCATGACTTCCACAGATTGTCCTTTGTCTAGACATCTCAAGAGGATCCCTGATGGGTCTCTCCAATAAAGCAGGTTTTTATTAATGCAGAATTTGGCTGATCTGAGCTTAATGGCCCGGGCTTGACTTGAGCTAAGCCCTGGAGGGACTTCTAGCTTCTGCAAAAAATGAATTACACTGGAATACCATTCACAGGTGGCTAGATTTTCAGCCAAACACTGATTCTGCTCTTGCTCTTCTGCTGCTTCCTCTGTTTGCTCACCATTGAATTTGAACCCATGCAATTGATGTCTAACACACTGCAATTTTCCTTAGCCATAAGCTTAGCGAAGCCCTGGCCTTTGACAAGCTTGGCGGGCTTCACCTCTATGTTGAACTCTATGAATTTTGCAATCCATTTAGCTCTCTTTCCATCAATATCTGGCTGAGTTAGGACATCTTTTACTAAGGCTGAAGGTACATACGCAACCACTTTGGAATGCAGAATATAAATTCTGAATGCCTTTAAAGATTTTATGAGAGCATAAGCTTGTTTTTCAATAAGGTCATACCTTAGTTCAACATCCCTCAAAGTTTTGCTGAAAAAGGCCATAGGGTGCTCTACACCTTCATCATTTTTCTGCAATAGAACTGCTGCAAGTGTATCATAAGAGGCAAAAGAGAAGATATAAAACTCCCTGGTATAATCTGGGCTGATTAGAGTGGGAGCTTCCATGATAGCTTGTTTGATGGTTTCAAAAGAGCTTCTTGCACCATCTGTCCATTTTATTTCTGATCCTTTCTTCAGCATGGAAGTGATGTGCTTCACTAGCTTTGCAAAGGTTGGAATAAACCTGCTGACAAAGTTAGTCTTACCTAGGAAAGATTGAATGTCCCTTTTTGACTTTGGGTGGACAATGTCTGAATTGCTTGAACTCTTGCTGGATCGATCTTCACACCTTTAGTAGAAACAATATGTCCCAGAAGTTTGCCTTCTTCTAGAGAAAACTGTGACTTCTTTGGGTTCACAGAAATTCCAAATTGTCTGCATTTTAGAAACACCTTCTTCAAATGCTATAAATGGTCCTTGTGACTGTTGGAAAAGACTGTTATGTCATCAAGGTAAATAATGACAAACTTGTCCTTTTCTCCCACAAAGGCTTTGTCCATGGCCCTTTGAAAAGTAGCTCCAGCATTCATCAGTCCAAAAGGCATCTTGGAGTACATGAAAGTGCCCCAAGGAGTAGTGAAGGCGGTCTTTTCCTGATCTTTTGGATGTACAAGAATCTGATTGTAACCTGAAATTCCAGCTAAGAAAGACATGACTCTAGCCCTTGACACTTTTTGCAGCAAGTGTTCCATCTTAGGTAGGGGGTAGTTGTCTTTTTTAGAGCATTTGTTCAGATTCCTGAAGTCAACACAGAGCTTGATTTCTCCATTCTTCTTTCTTACTACCACAAGGTTAGTTATCCACTTTGAATACCTTAGGGGAACTATGATCTTGGCATCCAATAGCTTCTTGATTTCCTTTTCAATCAAAGGCAATAAGAGAGGGCTGATAGGTCTTAATTTTTGCTTAAAAGGGATGGTGTTCTTCTCCAGTGGAATCTTATGCTGAATGATGTTGGTGTCACAGGTCTTAAGATCACTGTACTACCAAGCAAAAATATCAGCAAATTGTTTCATCAGGGTGCAATACGCGGAACTTTGGGCAGAAGATAAGCGAGTGGACAGATTTATGTACTTTGGATGGTCTGGACTCCCTACATTATGTCTATGAACTGCAGACTCATTTTCTTTTTTGGCAGGCTTATAAAGTACATCATTATGATCAAACAACTTCTCTAGGGGCACCAATCCTTTGGGTATATGGTTACTAGGTAGCCGAACAATGCTATCTTGACCAATCTCGTCCTTTAGCTTGGACTGGTTGCATTCTTCAATGGTTTCGTTTTCTTGGTCAATGTGCATTTCAGAAAATTCATCAATGACATGTAAAAACCTATTAATTTCATCATCATCTTCAAAAAATTTCCAGTATTTGACATTGTCAGGTAGAGATGGTCTATATTTCACTTGAACTTCATAAGTCAATTTAGGAGGCAAAGGAGGAATAAACATGCTAGCAGACACAACAAGGGAATCAACAAGCTAGTTCTTCATTCTAGGGATGTAAGAAATGTTGAAACTATTAAAAGAACCCTTGAGCTTCCATACCTCATCTTTGTATGCTCTCAGCCTTGGATGCTTTGCTTGGAAAGTTTTGTTCACCTGCCGAATGATAAGGTTTGCATATCCAAACACCTTCAGACTTTTGATGCCCATTTCTCTAGCAGCGTTTAAGCCCAATATCAAGGCCTCATACTCTGCTATGTTATTTGTGACCTGAAAAGTTAACTTGAAAGATAAATGAATGCATTCTTGTGTGGCAGACACAAGGACTACACCTGCCCCTGCAGCTCCCTTAGAGCAAGCTCCATCAAAGAACATGTCCCAAATTTGTGGGCCTTTTTCATCTGTGATCTGGCAAACCGGTTTCCTAAGGTGCATGAGGCCAACTGGGATTCTTCAATCTGAAGAATACATGCTCCAAAATCAGTGTCGACAGCATAGATGGGATGATTAGTGGGCTTACTTTCATCACTGATGATCTTACTTTCATCACTGATGATATAAGCCAACTAAGCTTTTCTGTATAATCTCCTACTCTTACCTCCAAAAATTCGGACAGTAGCATAGGACAGATCATTTTGCAATGTTCCACCTAATCTCTTGATCCAACCTCTAGAAAGCAACATGCTAAACTTGGGGGGTACATCTGCGACCACAATATCCATCATCTTGCTCTTTATGGGCAGTTGAGACAAGGTGATGGCTAGGTCATTGATTAATCCCAAACATTTTACTTTTCTAGAGTCAAAAGAAAACAAGTCATCATAAGGCTTGGTAATGTCAAGACCCAATTCATCCATGTGTAATATCCCTAACCCAGAATATTCCTCAAACCCCAGTGAAAACTCCAACTAAATACGTGCAAATGATATAATAACCCAGAAGTGATAAAATAACAGTGGAACAACATATAATAATGTAAACTGGAAATATAAGCAGATACACAAGAATTGCAGCGAGAAATGCTAAGCCATTTTATTATACTGAGCAATAAATGAGTACAAGATGTGATTAGACAGATGGCATCTCAACTTGCACAAGGCAAGTGAAGAAATATTCTTAGAATGACAAGAATGGCCTCTTGCGTGGACGCTGCTGTTGTGCCGCTGCTGCTGCTAGAAAACAAATGATGATTTGGGGCTGCTCCCCTTGGGAAAAGTTGAAACTTTGGATTCGGCCTCTACTCAAGAAACCCAGAAAAACCCAGAAAGCTTTTCTGGAATGGCCTCACAATGATTTGCGTCCCAGCTGCTGGGAAACTGTGGTGTTGCTGTTGCTGCTGGAAATCGAATGAGGATTTGGGGCTGCTCCCTTCCTTCGAAAACGCTGAAACTCTGGAATCAGACTCTGCTATAAAAACCCAGAAAGCTTTTTTGAAATGGCCGACCTCCGAAAATCACCCCTTTGGGGTTTTGCGTAGTTCCTCAAAGACGCTGATGAAACCGTTGTTGAAATGCTGATGAAACTGCTGCTAAAATGCTGATGAATCTACTGCTGGAATGCCAATGGAAATACCTTGCTCGAGCAGGCACTTGAAGTCCCCGGGGCTAAGGTTGAGATCTCCGAATGGAGACACTCAATGCACTAAACAGCGCTGCAAACTAGCTAAACAACTAGTGTGCTGTAAGTCGAAATGACTATCACAAATGCTCATAACCAGAATGATCCAAATGAGGGAGCTCCTCTCTCCTTTATAGCATTGGCCCTTCTCCAAAACCCTAAATCCCAAGCCACCTATCAAACTGCGCAGTTCCAAGTGTCTGCATGGGCCCCTTTCTCTGCATGGTCCTTTGGCCTTACCCCCTTAGCTCCTCTTAAGTCACAACGTTGTGCTACCTAGGAAGTGACTTTATTCTAAAGGTGAGTTATGTCCCCCTTCACCTTTTTATTTAAAAATAACTATAATAGGAAAAATAGAGCAAAATCGAATATTCCAATTAGCCATAGCTAATTAGGAATATTACAGTCTCCCCCGGCAAAATGTTGCTTGTCCTCAGGCAACTGAAGCGATGGATGCTGTAAAATGTTCTCACTCTCCCAAGTGGCATCCTCATCCGGTAAATTCTTCCACCTAGCCAAGAATTCCCGGATCGCTCGGCTCCGCAACTGCCTCTCCTTGGTATCAATAATAGCCTCTGACTGTAACACCAAATGCCCCTCATCATCCGTGGGCGGTAACTCATTTGTCACTATCACATGCTGCTCCAATGCCTTCTTTAGGCATGATACATGGAAATTGTTATGAATCTTGCTGCCTTGGGGCAGCTCCAACTCATATGCTACCTGTCCAATCCTGCGTATCACCTTGTATGGCCCGTAAAAGCGGGGCTTGAGCTTTTCAGCCCCCTTCTGCTTCAGTGACGACTGACGGTATGGCTGTAATTGTAGATAGACCAAGTCTCCTACCTCAAACTGTCTCTCCACCCGACCCCTGTCAGCATACAACTTTCGCTGGTTCTGTGCTGTAGCCATGTTATCCCTGAGAGCTCGGAGAATATCTTGGCTCTCTTGGATCCAAATCTTGGCTCTCGGAGCCTTGCTAGCACCAAACATCATGTCAGCAAAAGATAAAGGGTGATATCCATACAAAGCATAGAATGGTGACATGCCGATGGACATGTGATGTGTAGTGTTGTAGCAGTACTCCTCCAGATGCAGCCACTTCAACCATGCCCTCTGCTGCCCACTGACATAGTTACGCAAGTAGCCCTCCAGCCACTTGTTAACTATCTCTGTCTGTCCGTATGTCTGTGGGTGGTAACTGGTACTCGGTGTCAACTCTGTCCCCACTAGCCAAAAAAGCTCCTGCCAAAACCCGCCCAAGAAACGACTGTCCCTGTCGCTGATGATGGTCTTAGGAAGACCATGTAGCCTGAAAACCTCTTTGAAGAACAGCTCGGCCACCTGTGCTGCTGTGTAGTGTGTGGATATGGCAAAGAAATGGGCGTACTTCGTTAGTCGGTCAACGACGACAAAGATACAATCCTTGCCCTGTACCATGGGCAACCCTGTGATGAAGTCCATCGAAATGCTCTCCCATTTCCCCTCTGGAATGGGAAGAGGCTGCAATAAACCAGCGAGATGGCTCATCTCCCCCTTGTTCCTCTGGCAAACGTCACACTCCCGGATATGTTGGAGTACGTCCTCCTTGAGGCCCTTCCATGAGAACCTCTCCCTGATGGCCCTGAAGGTTTTGGTAAACCCCTGATGTCCCACCAATGGTGAGTCATGTGATGCCTGAAGTCTCTTCTTCTTGAGCTGAGATACCTCAGTCAAGAAGATCCGGTCCCTGTAGTAGATGATCTCATCGACCACCCTGTACCTGTCATCTGCTACCTGCCCTTCCAGAACCTCAAATGCAAATCTGTCCTTGGAGTACTCTACTAAGAGTCGAGCCTTCCAATCTGTGTACAAGTTCATAAGAGACAACGTGGCTGGTCTACGTGAAAGGGCATCTGCTACCACGTTGTTCTTACCTTTGACATACTCAATGTCAAAGTCATATGCTTGGATCTTACTGATCCACTTCTGCTGCCTCTCCTGTAGCTGCTTCTGCTCCAAAAAGAACTTGAGGCTGTTGTGATCAGTCCTCACCCTGAACCTGTTGCCTACCAAATACTGCTGGTACTTAGCCAATGCATGCATGATGGCCAGCATCTCCTTGTCGTATATGGAATACAACCTCTCATGCGGAAGGAGCTTCTGGCTCTCAAATGCTATAGGGTGACCTCCCTGCATCAATACTGCGCCAATCCCCTCTCTCGACGCATCACACTCCAAAACAAATCGTTGCGTGAAATCTAGCAATGCAAGCAACTCCTGGATAGCCCACTCAATCTCATCCCGATAGGCCTTGGGGTGCCTATAGGGGGTGGTAATCACGGCCTGTATGCCCTGCTCAAGCTCGATGGTGTGCTCAAACCCCCGATTTGGTGGCTATCTTGGTGGAATCTCCCCAAACACTATGGCATACCGATCAAGGATAGACTGTATCTCTGGGTGTACCGTCTGCCCTGTAGTTCCTGCCTCTGATGCACGCAGCTCCACTGCCCACTCTATGTCTCCCTTTCGGAAGACTGCCTCCATCCGATGAGCTGAGATAGTCTGAGGCGGATATGTGTGCTGTCCCCGTATCTTCTCATGCCTCCCTGTCTTCTCATCATCCCACTCCATCTCCAGGGTCTTCCAATCTGTCGTGGCCTTCCCTAGAGTGATAAGCCATTGAACACCCAGTATCATGTTGGTGTCCGGAATATCGACCACGAAAAAGTGGTCAGTCAATGTGTAGGTGCCCATTGTCACTAAAAGCTCTGGAACATAATGAGCACATGTCATGGTCTGATCTCCTGGGACCAAGACTGAAAACCCATCGAAGCTCTCTGTTTGTATACCTCTCCGCTCAACCATCTGGGCATCGATGAAGTTGTGGGTTGCCCCACTGTCAACCAAAACTGATACACGCTGGCCACGTATTGTCCCTCGTACGCGTAGCATCAGATACTTGGGAACTCCTTGCAACGCTGCAAGGGCTCCTCCGGTGGGTGCAAAAGATGCACCACCCGCTGCTGGTGGTGGAGGTGGCAAAGGTCCCTGTATGGCATGGATATCTCCTGCCTCCACATCCT
The DNA here is from genome assembly GCA_031772625.1 of Pinus tabuliformis. Taxonomy (NCBI): domain Eukaryota; kingdom Viridiplantae; phylum Streptophyta; class Pinopsida; order Pinales; family Pinaceae; genus Pinus; species Pinus tabuliformis. Next base: position 1,226,419,399 of record CM062811.1, read on the forward strand.
TCTCGTCATCCTCTTCTCCACTGCTCTCGGAGAAGACCTTAATAAAATGTGCTTTACCAGCAGCACATCTATGTCCTGGTGCCCATGGTTCGTGACAAGTGAAGCACAACCGCTTCTTCTTTAGCTCCCTCCTGGCATCATCGTCAAGTTGTACTCGTCCTGGATTCCCCTTTGGAGGTGGAATCCTCACATCCTTCCCCTTAGACTGGAAAGTCTGTCTCTGGGGGTAAGGTGTGCGGGTCCTAGGTAAGACATCCTGTAAGTCTCGGGTCCTGCTGATAGCATCCTGGAGCATAGCTGGTCTAGTGGATCAGACTAGACCCCGAAGTGGCTCTGCTAACCCCTCAACATACATATAGACCCTCCGTGCCGTGGATAGGTCTGGCACCATCACAGAGACCCTCAAGAAATCTGCAATGTAGGTTTCTGGGCTCCCTGTTTGTTTGAGCCTTGTCAGCTCAACAAAATACTGCTCTGGATCCCTCCGATCAAATCGCTCCATCAGTCTCCTGGTAAACTCGACATATGTCGTCACTTTGGAGTGCCACAGTGTAACCATCCCATGAAACCACCAATCCTGGGCCTCACCATCCAAATGCAATGTTGCCACCTTGATGGCCTCTGTCTTCGACATTTGGTTAAGCTGGAAATAAATGTCCAGCTTCTCCACCCAAGACTTTGCCGAAATGTTTGATGAGCCATCAAACGTAGGCAAGTGGATTTTTCTCGCTGCACGGTGGGTGTCACCATCATGGTAATGTCGGTACCCTCTGTGATGGTCGTGGGGTGTACTATCCTGCTGGAGCTGAACAAAATCTCTGAATGAGAGGGCTTCCCTAAACTCTTGCCCATAGGCCTGGTATTCTGCAAAATAATCGCCCATATGTCCGGGCTCTGCCTCCTGCTAGGCTGCGGCCCCTGTGTCTGCTCCTAAGAAGGTGGGCATGGTAGAGTGTGTAGGGGCATGTGAGGCCCCCTGCTGCGCAGTGTCACGCTGCTCTGGCAAGTGATGGGATGCACCTGATCCGTCACCGATCTGAAAAACTCGTGGGCTCTCCCGCTGTCTTGTCTCTATTGCCGTGAATCTCTATCCCATCAGCTCAATTTGCCTCGACAGATCCTGCACTGTTTTGAGGAGCATATTCACAAATCTCTTCCTGTCCTCGTCTGCCATCTGTTCTACGTCCACCACTGGCTCTCTCTGTTCTGTGTCTACCACAGGTTCCTCTTGTTCTGCGTTTGCCATAGGAACACAATCTCCCTCTCCGTAGGTATTCTCCAACCTACGCCCAGGGTCTCTGTATCTCTGACCTCTGTAACAGATATAGGGTTTTTTCCCCGGTGTCATAGATTGCTAGCTCCACAGGCTGAGCCAAATCTATGCTCTGATACCACTGTAATATCCCTAACCCAGAATATTTCTCAAACCCCAGTAAAAACTCCAACCAAATATGTGCAAATGATATAATAACCCAGAAGTGATAAAATAACAGTGGAACAACATATAATAATGTAAACCGGAAATATAAGCAGATACATAAGAAATGCAGTGAAAAATGCGAAGCCATTTTATTATATTGAGCAATAAATGAGTACAAGAGGTGATTAGACAGATGGCACCTCGACTTGCACAAGGCAAGTGAAGAAATACTCTCAGAATGACAAGAATGGCCTCTTTGTGTGGACGCTGTTGTTGTGTTGCTGCTACTACTAGAAAACAAATGATGATTGGGGGCTGCTCCCCTCCTCGGGAAAAACTGAAACTCTGGATTCGGGCTCTACTCAAGACACCCAGAAAAACCCAGAAAGCTTCCCTGGAATGGCCTCACATTGATCTGCGTCCCAGTTGTTGGGAAACTGTCGTGCTATTGTTGCTGCTGGAAATCGAATGAGGATTTGGGGTTGCTCCCCTCCTCAGAAAAGGCTGAAACTCGGAATCGAACTCTGCTAAAAAAACCCAGAAAAACCCAGAAAGCTTTTCTGAAATGGCCGACCCCCGAAAATCACCCCCTTGGGGTTATGCGCAGTTCCTCAAAGACCTTGATGAAACTGCTGCTAAAACGCTGATGAAACTGCTGCTGAAATGTTGATGAATCTACTGCTGGAATGCTAATGGAAATACCTTGCCCGAGCAGGCACTTGAAGTCCCCCGGGGCTAAGGGTGAGATCTCTGAACGGAGACACTCAATGCACTAAACAATGCTGCAGACTAGCTAAACAGCCAGCATGCTCTAAGTCGAAATGACTATCACAAATGCTCATAACAAGAATGATCCAAATGAGGGAGCTCCTCTCTGCTTTATAGCATTGGCCCTTCTCCAAAACCTTAAAGCCCAAACCACCTATCCAACCGCGCAGTTCCAAGTGTCTGTGTGGGCCTCCTTCTCTGCGTGGTCCTTTGGCCTTCCCCCCTTAGCTCCTCTAAAATCACAATGTTGTGCTACCTAGGAAGTGATTTTATTCTAAAGGTGAGTTATGTCCCCTTTCACCTTTTTATTTAAAAATAACTATAATAGGCAAAATAGAGCGAAATCGAATATTCTAATTAGCCATAGCTAATTAGGAATATTACACCATGACAGCCTTGGGCATTAGATTATGGCTGGACTCTGTGTCCAGAAGGCAGTTATGAAGGATTTTGTCATGAATAGTCAAAGAGACATAGAATGATGGGGAACTGTCATCATAATTTTCAATTATTGGGCTAAGAACGATTGCTGGTTTGTCGTCTTGCAGATTTACATAGTCAGTGGAGGCTTGGATGGCTTTAGGCTCAAGGGCCTTGAGGATAGATCTCTTGAATGACTCATTCTTCACTAGTTCAATCAGAGGTATATGTATTCTTAGCTTCTGGATTTCTTATTCAAAACTGAAAGGAGAAGGAGACTTGTTAAGGCCTCTTACCTCGGTGAGTTGGAGCTTTGAGGATGATGGGATCGACTGCCGGTCGTTTCTGCTTATTAACTTGCTGTATTACAAGGACAACAACTCTCTGAACAAGAGTCTCCTTGGCATTATACATCTTCGACCTCAGATCATATCTGTGTTGATCATCAGTTTGTAGAACAACCCCACCATCCCACTCTTGGCTGATTTGGTCATTGAATAATGACTTTTCATAGCCAACTAAGGTAAAAAAGGAGGCACTGCCTTTGTCTTCCAGACAGTGGATCTCATCATCTTCTTCAAACTGCTCTTCTTTCATGACTACATTCTAAAAAGGGGGCTTCACCTTTTGGTCTTCATTGGCATCTTTGCTTCTTTGTAGAATTTGCAACTGCTCATTAGCTCTTCTATATGGATTTGGATTTCTAGGAGCAAAGGTATTATGAACTCTTCCTTTCCTAGGGTGCTGCTCAACCTTTAATTTGGAGATTTCAGAGGTTAATGACTCTATCATCTTGGTCATTTTATCTATCTTCGGATCTGAATATGATGAAGTTTCACCCCTTTGTCTCCTTCTATCAACATTCCCCTTGAGCTTCTTTGCAGCCATGATGTTTGATTCGACTTCCAACGCTGCATCCTGCATACAAGCCAAGGTAGCACATCGTCTCTCCCTCAACAGTAGACAGAAGTCAGAATCAAAGGCACTGACATAGATGAGTTTAGTAGAGGTAGCGATGGGTTTTACTTCCGCTGGTATCTCGCTGTACATGTGGTTAAACTTCTTATTAAAATCAGACAACAACTCACCATTTTCCTTTTTGAAGTTTCCAAACTCGGTGTGGTAGTAGAGTAGATCCTTCTTATCCCCCCAATGCTTTAGGAATACATCATCTAAAGCCTCAATATCTGCTATAGACCTTAGGGTCAGTTCTTTGAACCATTTTCTAGCCTCTCCATCTAGACTTTGGACAAAGACTCTCATCCATACATCAACTTCACTAATGTCTAGGTTATCAGCATAGCGATAGAATGATTCAAGGTGTTCCTCAGCTGTAACACCTTCAGTGCCAATGAACTTAGGCATATACTTCTGATATTGTCCAGTAGGCATGGCATTCAAAGGAGTGGGCAGTGTTAGAGGTCCATACCTAGCAACTATAATTCTTCCCATTTTGGAAGGCGCTGCCATCGCTGTGGTGGTTATAAGGGTACTGGAAGTTTGAACGACAGACGGTTGAGGAGTGACTGATAAGACTAAAGGAGTATGATGGATAGGAGGAGAGGTTTCCTTTGGGCTTACAACGAAAGAAGAACCTAAAGAATAAAGGGCTCTATGAATCGCTGAGATTTTTTCTTCACTGCTAGTATTAGATGCTATACTCTCAACATGTATTTGTTCTATTACAGGATTTTCTTGAAGAGATATAGAATATTGTTTAGAGCTACTTGAACCTGATGCTCCTTTCTGCAACGCCTTTCTTTCTTTGATGATTTTTTCAGGGTCAGGTACTGGGTCAGCTCGTGGCTTCTGAGGATTTCTTCGAGTATGCCTCACAAACTGAGTCAGAACTATGGAGTGGAGTCGCCAAGAGGTTCGTCCTCCAGTAGAGTCGCCAGTTAGATGTTTACAACCCAAATAGTGTCTAGAGTTTATCTATCATCAAAGCTGGATCTGTGTCGTCCCTTAGGGACGTTGAGCTTCAGTCTCTTCTCCCTGACAACGACGCCAATTATGTTATCACTCCAGGAAACTCTCCTAGGTTGTAGCTCGGAGATGCCTAGTAACATATAAATCTTCAATATCGTTCTCTGAACTATTGGAATGGATTGGGGTTTGGATCAAGTCAGATGCCTGTTTCAACTCTGTTTCCGCTCAAGACATGCATGAACACCCTTAGCTTGACAAGGAATTTAACCACTAATGTTCAATAGTTAATAGATTCAATGAATAGATGGAGAACCCTGACTGTATCAACAGATACATACATAAACACGTGGATGACTAGCTACAGAAAGTAAGTGAAGCTTGCAAATCTAATTTATCAACGCAGAGATAAGATGACAATTATCTGGCATTAGACACAGAATAAAACATGAATAACCTATTCAAGTGCAAGCTTAGAACAGAGGAGAAGATGACAATTGAACATGTAACAACAAAAGAAGCTTGTATTACTGGAATGAAGATGAGACGATGGGAGGAACAGAGTATCCACAGTCTCCAAAAGTTGAACTCTTATTCCTTCCAACTTTCAGCGATTTATAGGCTTTTTACAATACTCTCGAACTCTCTAAGGCTCGAGATGTCTTAATCTATCTCCTCTGTCTTTTAACTACTTGATGCCATAACTAGACAAATATGAGCTCAGAGGGCTTTGTTTCTAACAAACACAGTAATCAAATTCTAGTAATTTCTCTGCGCTGTCAGGTGGCTCGCTCATGCCAGCGATGTTCCATGATCATTTCTGTTGGTTCAGTTGCATCGTGTTGTTGTTTTTCCCCTTTCAGCCATGCATTCCGTTATTTCAGTTCAACTGTCCCACTGTAAAAAACACTGACAGAGCCAACAAATTTCGTCCCTAGGTGACCGATGGGAAGTGGGGTACGGGGGCACATAGGCCGTTGGATGGTGGATCGACGGTCGGGATGTCGGTCAGGCGGCGGAGGGTGAACTACGGTGATGGTGAACGAGGGCCATTGGATCGGGAGGAATGGGTGGAGGAGATCAATTATCGGAGGCTTGAAGTCGTGGCGGGAGCGGAATAAGTCCGAGCCGTCAGATCTTGGATGGGTAGATCGAACGATTATCGGGGGGAGAAGGTGCTCGAAGGATAACGGCCGGGAGCAGTTTATTTGAGCGGAAATGGTTTATATTGGGTGGTCATCGGGCGGTATGCGGTAAAGGTTGGAGCCCGCTCGATCCCATTCATCGCGCGCCACGTAGCAATGGAGGAGAGAGAGGACACTGCTTTTATCGGGTGGGTATCCCTCTCGCTTGTTGCCGCAGCGATATGCGTGATAGCCTTAGATCTGGCGGAAATGATCTAACGGTGGTGATTAGTCGAGGGTATAACGTCGGTCGGATGAAGTGCGGGCTGTTAGATCAGTGGGAAGATGGACGACGAGGGGACACGAAGGTACGGGATGACCTCGAGAAATGTGCAAAGGGGCGTATATGGGCGGAAATGTAAGGTTTTCAGGGCTTTTGTGCATTAGCGCATGTTCTCATCTGCTCTGAAAAATAATAATACATAGGGGGGCAAAAATGGGTTAATTCACGTAGGGCCAAGGCGAAAGTGGGTTTTGTTATGATGTGAGGGTTGGGTTAGGACATGTGTGAACGTGAATGAAAGTGGATGAGTGAGAAAAGTGAGGTGATGGACCGTATGGGAACCCTCTCTGCTGTCAACCTCTCCGCGACAACAGAATAGATCATTTCCCTCCTTTAGTCTTCAAAATCGTAGCACTGCACTTTAGGGCTAACAGGGACTATGAATATCATAAGGCTTGATAATTGAATTTGGAATTTAAAAATATATATGGAATGTCCATGGTGACGGAATCCGGTGGACGAAATTGAGGTTAAATCTTGATTTGTTGCAGTTAAAATGGTTTTTTAACTGCATATTTGGATTCAGCACCCTGAAAAAACCCCGGGACGCTTTCATTGTGCAGAAACTAGCTATCAAACTTGCGATTCTAATAAATTCTTGCCGGATTTCGACCGGAAAAACCCGCCGGAAAGGCTTTCAAAAAGTCGCGTTATAGACAACTGCAAATCTCATTTGCTAGGCTGAAGATGACAAAAGAGTCAAACTGCTTAATTTCGATTTTAATTTTAATTAAAATAAAAGTGGTCAAAGTGCTTCGATTTTAATTTTACATTAAAATATTTTAAATAAGTCGTGATAAAGTCGAATATGTAGTTCTCATTAACTTCTTGTTAAATTCTATACGGCATGATATATCGATACCCTACCTGAAACAAATTTATCAATAACATACCCACAACATGATATCTTAATCAAACACATGCAGTAAATAAAAGAAAATCTGAAGTGAAAAAACTGCTTCACTTTTAAGCGAACAAATTCTAATTTGAATCAGTGATATTATAGATTAACCATACGCATGGTCTTAGGATTATTCCAGTGATATTATAAAGACGTTGCCAAATCTGTTTTTTTAGTTAAATTGTTATATTTTTGGGGAACATTTTTCAAGTTGTCCAAGTTTTGCTTTTATTTTTAAATGCTATGTTTTAGGAAATTTGTTGCAGAAAGACTTAATCATATTTGAATATATAATTTTCAAACACATCCAAAATGAATTGATTTAGATTAATTATAATTATTTAAATTAATTGATTAGATTAATTAATTCAATTATAATTTTTTAAATTAATTTAAATTTAATTGTTTTTAAAATAATATATATATATATATATATATATATATTCGGTTCTTTTTAGGTTTCTTGAGCAATGCCATTTTCATATATGCATCAAGTGTGGAGATAATTGTATATCTTTTTCATATTTCTCTAAAATAAATTAAGATTTTTTTAATATATATATATATATATATATATATATATCTTGAGTGGACCTAATGGTTAAGAGAATGTGTTTTAAGAAAAGTTTTTCGGTAGAAATCACATAAGAGAAATTTTTGGCCGACCCGCGTTTCGAACCGAGGACCAAATGAGGCAGACCATGGCAAAGGCTTAAATAGAGAGCAATGTAGAAACATAATTTCAAGTAATGGCTATATTTGAACAATAATATTTAAATTATGATATTAATTTATTAATTAAAAACAAATATTATTCAGTGACCGCTAGTTTTTGAAAAAAATATATTTAAATAATGATATTATTTCATTAATTTATTAAAAATATTAATAGATAACAACGATATTAATTATTTTATTAATTTATTAAAAATATATTTCATTGATTTATTAAAAATATAGGTAACGACTATATTAAATGACTAGTTTTTGAAAAATAATATTTAAGTTAATTTATTAAAACCAAATATTACTAGTTTTCGAAAAATAATATCTAAATAATGATATTAGTTTACTAATTTATTAAAAATATTAATATGTAACCGCTAGTTTTTGAAAAATAATATTTAAATTAATATATTAAAACCAAATATTATAAGTTTTTGAAAAATAATATTTATATTGTGATATTAGTTTATTAAAAACAAATATTAATAAGTAACCGCTATATTAAACAACTAGTTTTTGAATAAATTAATTTATTGAAAAAAAGAAAGAAAGAAAGAATAAATAAATAAATCAAAGTCAAACTTTAAAGGAGGGGAGTCAAAAATTATAAAAAATAGTCAATACCCTAATCGAGACAAGATCATTTGATAAATAATTAGTAGAAACTGGAGTATTGTTATTTATCTTACTCAAATTGGAATTAACTTTTACGTTGTTGAAACGGGAGGCTTCCATTGCTTGCGAAGTTGTATTATTTGGTGTGTTCAACATATTATGGTATGGAGAGTCCTTGCTCGGCTCCAGTGATTAATTGGCAGTGTAGCAGTGGGATAAGGTAGTGGTGGTCCTTGGACCGACCTTCGTTCTTTGTGCAACTGCAACCAACCCAACCTCGTGGCATCCCTGTTCATTTGCAGCGGAAAACCAGGAGGGTTTGCTACCGAGTTTGGTTTTTTGAATTTTGTGGGTGGAAGCTCTTCAAATTTATGTTCCAATTTGGTAATAATTCGCTTGACTCTGTAGGATTCCATTTTCCCAGAGAATGCTCAGAAGACGGTAACATTCGGTGGATTGTGTTATGGGTAATTTTCGTTTGGTGTGAGTGCGAGCCAGTGGGGTTCAATTTGGAGCTGGAAGCTCTGTGAAATTCCTCGTTTGAGTCAACTACCATGAAGGCTCGGTCGCAAAAATCTTCCTCCTCTGGTCCTCTTACTACTTAGGAATCGCCTGCCCAAGCGTTGGTTTCGCCTTCGCCTCGCCCTGGTGTCAAATCGCTGGGAGCTCGCAGTAAGGTGTTGCCAGGTCACGAGGTGGTAGAGGACGGTTGGGGGTCTGCCGAGGGGGAGGCGTTAAGAGATGTTGCAAACAGGGGATGAGCCGGGGGGATGAGGAGAACAGTCGCAATAGAGGAGCTGAGGTGGTGGACATTGAGGTGGAGTGAAAAGCGGCCTGGGAGCATCTGAAGCTCAATAAGGGAAAGGCCACCATCAATACTCTAGGGAAAGCTGCCAAGACCTCATTGTTAATATAATGAATCAATGGATGTTGTTGAACGCACCCAGATAGAAGAACACGTGCTGCAGATGGCAACCTTAGAGCGGCTTCACTACTTCCAGAGTCAACTCAGGGAGCGTGTAGTTGTGGTGTGGAGAGGTTAGAATTTGCTCATAAAGAAAGTTGAAAAGCTAGTGACTTGGATAGCGCACTTCGAAGGGCATGTCCAATGAAACTTCTGCCGTCCATTGTCTCCTGGCACTGCTCTGGACAACCCTGCATCCATTACTTCTAGTGACTAGTATGCTTTCTGGAGTATTTTTTGTTTTAGCTGTGTTTTGGTGCCTATGGCCTAATCGGTTATGGTTTCTGCCTTTAGAGGCCCTTTTGTATTTTTGTCATATGGTGAACTTCTTGGTCAAAAAATCTGGTCGGGATGAGACTGCTTGTTTTGATGACATCTCTATGTACTCCTTTCTCCGAAATTAATAGAAGATTGACTTACAATATATATATAATTTTACATAGATAAAATAATGAAAATTTTAAAAGAACTTATATTTTTCTTGTAATTATTTTAATATAGAATTTAAATAAATTGTTAAGTATCCATACTAACCAATGTATTTCAATATGAGCTATATATAGTATGGGTATGTATATGTGTGTTAATGTTCACCTTAGTATAATAGTATAATATTCAAAAGGAAACAACAATTAAAGGAAAAATAGTTTAATTACTTTTCAATAAGAGGAAAATGCATAACTCATTCAATTTTTAATATAAAATATAAGCAATTAATGGTGAAATAGTTTAATTACTTTTCAATAAGAGGAAAATGCATAACTCATTCAATTTTTAATATAAAATATTATTAATAATAAATTATTCAAAAATACAATTTAAACAATGAAAAAATCTATGGAATAAATTAGTAACATAGTCATGAAATATTAAGGAATATTTATAATTTCACTAATTTTTTAATTTTTTTTAAAAGGTAAGTGAAAAATTATTAAATAAAATATATTGTAACAATATTAATTTAAACTATATATATATATATATATATATATAACATTTAAACAAAAAGGAATAAGAGAATGGTTATTAAAAAAAGATGTATTGTATATAGAGCTACACTAGTATATATCTATTTTCTATTCTATCAAGAGTCGAGAGGGATTGAATCTCATTATATGCAAGTTTTTTTCTTTTTAATACAAAACTTGAAAAATGATTTACATGTAGGTTTAATCTGTTTTAGTGCTTGATAAATATGTGATTAGAAAGGATCTATAATGGTTTTATGTCACTATATAGACTATTTGTGTTTTTCATTGTTTAAATTGTATTTTTGAATAATTTATTAGTAATAATATTTTATATTAAAAATTGAATGAGTTATGCATTTTCTTCTTATTGAGAAGTAATTAAACTATTTTACCTTTAATTACTTTTTCCTTTTGAGTATTATACTATTATACTAAGGTGAACATTAACACACACATATACATACACATACTATATATAGTTCATATTGAAATACATTGGTTAATATGGATACTTAACAATTTATTTAAATTCTATATTAAAATAATTATAAGAAAAATATAAGTTTTGTCTTTTTGTTTAAATTTTCATTATTTTATCTCTATAAAATTATATATATATATATATATATATATATATATATTGTAAGTCAATCTTCTATTAATTTCAGAGAAAGGAGTACATAGAGATGTCGTCAAAACAGGTGGTCTCACCCCGACCGGGTTTGTTGACCAAAAAGTTCACCATATGACAAAAATACAAAAGGGCCTCTAAAGGTAGAAACCAGAACCGATTAGGCCATAGGCACCAAAACAGAGCTAAAATAAAAAATACTCCAGAAAGCATACTAGTCACTGGAAGTAATGGATGCAAGGTTGTCCAAGGCAGTTCCGGGAGGAAATGGAAGGTTGAAATTTCACTAGACATGCCCTTCGAGGTGCGCCATCCAGATCTCTAGCTTTTCAACTTTCTTTAAGAGCAGATTTTGAACTCTCCACACCATAACTACACGCTCCCTGAGTTGACTTTGGAAGTAGTGAAGCCACTCTAAGGTTACCATCTGCAGCACATGTTCTATCCAGGTGCATTCAACAACATCCATTCGATTCATTAGATTAACAATGAGGTCTTGGAAACTTTCCCTAGAGTATTGATGGTGGCCTTTCCCTTCTTGAGCTTTAGATGCTCCCGGGCTGCTTTTCACTCCACCTCGACGTCCACCACCTCGGCTCCTCTATCCGCCACTATTCTCCTCATTCCCCCAACTCATCCCCTGTTTGCAACATCTCCTAATGCCTCCCCCTCAGCAGAACCCCAACCGTCCTCCACCTCTACCACCTCATGACCCGCCGACACCTTACCGCGAGCTCCCATCCAATTTGACACCACGGCGAGGTGGAGGCAAAACCAACGCTTGGGCGGGTGATTCCTTAGTAGTAAGAGGACCAGAGGAGGAAGCCTTCTGCGACGGAGTCTTCATGACAACCGACGCAGACGAGGAATTGCATAGAGCTTCCAACTCTAAATTGAACCCCAGTGGTCCGCACTCACACCAAACGAAAATTACCCATAACACAATCCACCGAATGTTACCGTCTTCTGAGCGTTCTCTGAGAAATGGAATCCTACGGAGTTAAGCGAATTATTACCAAATTGGAACAGAAATTTGAATAGTTTCCACCCACAAAATTTGAAAAACCAAACTCGGTAGCAGGCCCTCCTGGTTTTCTGCTGCGGATGAACAACGATGCCACGAGGGTGGATTGGTTGTTGCTACACAAAGAACGAAGGTCGGTACAGGGACCACCACTACCCTATCCCATTGCTACACTGCCAATTAATCATTGGATCCGAGTAGGGACTCTCCATACCAGAATATGTTGAACACACTAGAGAACGCAACTTCGCAAGCAATGGAAGCCTCCCACTTCCTTGCGCCTGGCACCCTCCCCAACACACTACCAGAGCTCTCTGCCCACAAAAACCAGGTTTACCAGCTCGCCATGCCTTTTAGACCACCAGCCCATCACCTTCCTGCAGATGCAAATGAAAACATATATGCAAATACCCGGGATCGTCATCGCTTCGTCGTATTTCACCCCGCCACCCTCGATAGCATTCTCAAGAATGCTTGTCACACGCTTAACCACTTGCTCCACTGTACCACTCCCCACGACTATTAATGTTTGAAAGGACTAGGGGGCCCATACCCCCCACCTCGAACATTTGACTTTAGTCATGTGGTGACGCAACCACATGTTGCCAGCTCTGCACCCCCATCGGGGAATAAAATTATATTATTTAACTTTAGACATTGAAATATTTTTTTTATAACTCCAAGAGCGAAACTGAAATATTTTATCCACATCTTTTTCATACTGAATTATAATTTTAACAACGAACCAAGTGAACACAATGAGAATAGGATTATTGATGTTTTGTAATGTTTTTAACTAGCAATTGCACCAGATGTTGCAAAGGAAATGCCGTAAGTTGGTAGAATAGGAACCGGTAGCATAAAAGAAAGAAGATGCGACTAGAGTACTCTATAGGGAGATGGGAGATAGCGGCACCCTACCTACCTAAGTAAATTAGCAAGAAATTTTTCATTAAAATAGATATTAGTGTCCCACTTAATAAGAGATGCACAATTTTAAACAATATCAACACCACCCTAATGTAAAAAATAAATATTTGGAATACATGAAAACTTCTGAAACTTATATATTAACAAACAAACAAGTAAAAATCATATCATGCTTGGATAAGAATGTAAAACAATCGACATTTTATACAAACAAGCTCGATTAAAAATCAAATTAAAAAAATAGCAATTTTAAACTTTATGCCCGTCATTTCAAAAGGATTATAATTTCAAATAAATTGGTGCTGGAACAATAAAAAAATGCTTCTTGATAAATTTGCTTCAAGTGATTTTAACTTGTTGTCGCTCTGACAAAGACCCTCCAAAATTTTTCCTATACTTGAATTATGTATCCTACCATGGATCTTGCGATCGACCTTTTCATAGTCACATTTAGCTCTATTAAGTCTTTGAGCTCCCTTTTGGATTGGAAGTGTCGAAGTCACTTGCTCACACATGCTCAGTTTGTAATAAGTGCACGAGTGTATTATTTTATGAAAGATTGAACAAGCATAACACTGTCCATTGATACTATGCATGTGTGATGTCCAATACATGTCGAAAGTCAGTGTGCACTAACATCGACAATTTCTCACTTCTAGTTGCGTTTGTACTTCTATTTCGGTGAGTTTTGCAAACTGTCACTTCATGCACCTTTGTTTTAGCGAGTGTCATTTTGATGTTTTTGGTTGTATCTTTCTCTCGATTTCCCTTTCATTAGTGTCATTTTCATGTTATCTTTGCCTTGGCATGTGTTGTTTTCACTTTCGTTCACATATTGCAAGTGTCGTTCGCACTTTTATTTTTATTCAGCAAGTGTCGTCCTTTGGCATGGGAATTGTCACTTATCGTGTAAAGTGAAGTTTTGGTTTGTTTCAAGGGGAAATATATGTGATAATTAGTTTTTCTTATCATGTATACATGTTCTCACTGATTTCCAAAGGTTGACGCACTATCACACAAGTGTTGTCATTGTCGTCGCAAAGTGTATTGTTAGTGTCGCACTTGGAATGGGTTGTCACAATGTTGTTGCATTGAGGAAAGTATTTTGTTCATGTGTTTTGAGAGTTTTGTCTTGTGTCATCAAGTGAAATAAGTGTGTGATCATGTTCAAGTCTTGCTTTTATTCAACTTCGTCTTACTGCTCCAACACTTGGTCAAAATTGGAAAAACTCTCGATCGGGCCACTTAGCCTCATCCAACCCTCCTGAACTGTGCACCGCACAGTCTCAATCCTCAAACAACAACCTTGTCTCTTGGAATTGCACAATGTGCAGCCTCTACCTCCCAAAACTACACATTTTGCAATTGCAGTGCTCAAGCCCAACCCCTAAGTCCTAGAAATATGCAATCTTTCTCTCCATCCAATCAAGAATTGCACATTGTGAAGTCTCAATCCTCAATCCTCAGTCTTGATCTCTTGAATTGTGCAACTACGCAATCACCTGGCCTCATATCCTTCTATTACTGCACATTTCACAATTTCAATGCTCAAGCCTAGGCCTCGGCCTCCAAAATTGCACAAACATGCCCTCCATCTAGCCCTGAACTGTGCATTGCACAGTCTCAAATCTTAATCCCATCCATTGAGACCTTGAGTTACACAAATGCACAATCAAGTGGCCTCCTCTTCCTTCCATAACAACAAATTTGGCTAAAACAGTGCAAAACCCCTCATCCTGGCTCATTGACTCCCAAAATTGCACAATCTACTTGCCCAATCCAGCCTTAATTGCGTATTAGACAATATCAAGGCTAAAGTTTCACCCCTGACTGCTTGAGCTACACAACTGCATAGTCATTAAGCCTCTCCCTTAGCCTGTCACTCGGTTCCAGCTCATTCAGTGGATCATCATACAACATCTGAGACTAGGGGTTTATCAGACTAATGTCGTCTTGTCATGAGTGGAATGCAAATAGAGGTACTCTATCATGCTATGGAAAAATGATGAATAATGATATGGAGAAGTAGGCCATGCCAGAAGAAATTTTATTAGTTGCAAAGACAAGATGATCAATCAAGAGAAAGCAAAGGGACATTAAATTGAGACAACAACTGGAGATCAAGTTTCACTGAAGACTTCTCATCTCTAAGCCATTTTGAGGACAAATAATAAGATCATGACCCATCTTTTAGAAGACACAAAGCAAACAACAACAAAGAATGGCTTGACACCACCATGTCATCATGCAAGTCCATGTCATAAGTGTCATGTCATGTCATGTCATGTCATGAGTCATCACGTGGCACATAATTTTGTGGAGTATGTAAATTCAATATTAGTGAAATATAATGTAAAGCGGAAGTCCAAGAGTCTTTCATGTAATGTGAAAAGTCATGTAGGAAGTCAAAAGGCCATAGAGAAGTTGAACAATAATTAGGGTATCCCAAGAGTCACAAGGGAGATGAAGGATCACCCCATTTGTTATATCTACACTCTCATGGTACAAACAAGGGACTTTTCACCTTGGTTCCCCCTAGGCATTAGAGAGACAAGATAGTCCTTTTGGGGAGCAAGGAGTGGCTCCAACGCTCCACTATTGGGGCTAGTGGTGTTCGTTGTATACACATGTTTTGTGACTTTTACTTAATATCAGAAGCCTTATGGCCAACATGTTGTTCCTGAAAGGATTATGAATATTTGTAAGACTATTCTGTGGATGTTTGTAATTCATGTTTGCTTTCATCTGTGCTAAAGTAGTTGAACTATTTCGGTTATTTTATTACTTATCATATTGAGAATGTGTTGTAATGGTTGCTATAATTGTCGCATCCTTGTGGACTATGTTAGCACTCTGTAATTTTCCTAGGTTGAGAAAGAAAACTACAAAGATAACCACAAACCAATTTTAAAGTTGGGATCTAGCCCTTCCAGCGTCAGAGAGGGCTCTCTCTGTATGATTTATATTTCTGTTTTTAAGATCTTAGGCTAGTTATTAGAATTTGAGATGGGTTTTTCAAAATTTTGGTTGAAAGATGCTAGAAAAGTCCATTGGGCATGGAGTCATAAAATTTTGGGTAATCAATTACAAATTGACAAAGTAGTTGTAACAGGGCAGGGTAGACAAACTCTTGGTTAGCATATTGTTCAATTTCTGGCCTTGGTGTATGTGCATATGGAATTGCTATTTTTTTAAACCCTCAGCTTCGAAATTATCCCTAAAGGATCATAAGACCATGCAGAACTTGGTTTGAACTTCATCCGCTTTAAAATTGTCTCCACTTCTTTAGTTTCTACTCTGGTATTCACAATATAGCAACCTAAATTTACCTTTAGTTTAAATTGTTCCTTCTTCTTATTGGATACAAATACATGTTCAACATCTGTCTAGCATATTCTAAGGCAAAAATTCTCACTGGCACAAACACTGGTAATTTGTAGGGAGGAAGCTCACACCCATAGATTCCGGTTTCTGTGTAGTTCTTGTATAAATACTAGTCTCCAACCTTTGACTACTCTGAAAGGTGCAAAACCTTCTTAATTTCTGGTGAAATTATTGGTATGACATCACTGCATAGTAAACATAAGGATGTATGAAGAAACTTATCTACAAAATCAGTATATGTATACTCTTCTAAGTTTCTTCTGACTAGAGAAGTCCAATGAATAACTGATAATGGGGTACCCTGCTCATCCATCTTTTACAATTGAAACTTGAACCTATCTTCCTGGTAAAATAACATTAGATAAACCAAAACTGATTGGTGTTTGAACACACCTTCAACTTTGAACTTCAAAAATTGTTCATGTATGATATCTGATAAAAATTGACTGTAATTGAAAAGAACTGAAGGCTTCTGACCAACTGCAAATATAGATAAAAATCCTAAAAGTACTTCATCAACCCACTGGTCTGTATGATAACCTAATAACTAAGTAACCATAAAGATCACATGTCTTGACATTTTTTGGGAAAATAGAAGCAAAGTATGGTGGATTTCTTCTGGGAAACTCAACATTCTCAAGTATAAAACACTAAAAATTGTGGGCTCGCTGGGGGAAGGTAAGTTTCTTATAAATTTCCATTAATG
The DNA here is from genome assembly GCA_031772625.1 of Pinus tabuliformis. Taxonomy (NCBI): domain Eukaryota; kingdom Viridiplantae; phylum Streptophyta; class Pinopsida; order Pinales; family Pinaceae; genus Pinus; species Pinus tabuliformis. The sequence goes on from CM062811.1 coordinate 1,226,436,252, forward strand.
CATCAGTGGAAAAAGGATGGAGGGAGTTCTGAGGATTTATTTGTAAGGGTTGACGAATGCTCTCTGGAGAAATAGAAAAGACGACCTCATTGTTCTGGGAAATTACTGCTTTTTGGCTGGGGAGGTATCTGAGATGGCACCAAGTAGCGAATTCAAGAAAAAAATGAGTTTGAGAAAAGGTAAACTGAGGAAGAAAAGATTCCCAAATACTTAAATCATCATTCTGATCTAAGCATTTTTGTTTTTCCCTATCATGAAGCTCATATAGTTAAAATTCGCATTGGGTTTCAACTGCTTTATGTTGGGTATCAATCAAGGGAGTTTTATCTAGATCAAGGACAGGGGGTACCATGGGATCCTCCTCAGGAATATTTCCTTTTCCTTTATGTGTCAACATTTTGATTTACAGAGGAGAAATGGGGGAAAAGATAGTTTCACAGGTGAAATGAAGGAACATAGAATTTCATAGGATAAATGGTGGATCAGAGCTACCAAACTGTTTGTTTAACTGGATTTGCAGAGAGAAATGAATTGCAAATGGCACTGGTAACTTGAAAATTCTTCGATCTTGACCTTTGTAATTCGAATAAGTGTAGAAAGGGGAAAAGATGCAAGTATCTTAGGGATTTTATAACGGAATTCATAGGCATTAAACAGAATTATTACCATTTTGGGAGCAGTACATTAAGTAGCAACATATTGTTTTGCGGGAGGGATTTAAAAGCTAACGTTCATTCGCAATTCGGTAGGTTATTTTAAAGCTAGTTCGAGTGATGTGGAGGGGAGGTGACGTGGATGGTGGGTGGGAGGACAAGTGGGCGTATGTGACTGGAGAAATGGAGGACAGGTGGGCAAAAGGGAATGGTGCAGGGACGAAATGATGGGAGGAGGCGCAGACTGGCGGTTTTCGGGGGGTAGGGGTGGTAAGTTGTATAGGGAAGGGACCCCCCGAAAATGCCAAGGGACCGACACATAGTTAGGGAAGTGTACTTAAACCACTTTTCAAACACACCCCCCTGCTCCCCCTCGTTAAGTCTCGAAGGGTCGGGGGGGGGGGGGCGCTCGCATCAATGTTTGTTCTTGCTCTGGCTTTATCACAAGACTACATATATATCAAATCAAACCACTTTACTACAATATATCAATTCATCCATGATTAATCAATCTAAAAAGGATTAACAATAATATAAAATTATTATGGCGTCATTTAAAAAAGAGCACCTTTACCTTTCGGATTTTATTCTTTTATTTTTCTCATACATATATTTTTATCCCATTTTTTATTTTTATTTTTATTTTTATTTTATTTTTCTAATTTTTTGTTTTTGTTTTTTTTTGTTTTTTCTTTTTCTTTTATGAGTTAAACAATTTAAAATGAAAAATAACTTTTTACAATATCCCTGTGGGATGAATGACTAAATAACCATATAGGACTACTACATTTATAGGACCCTAACAGTGGCTCCAATGGGGATGACATCCTCCCTCTGAGGTTTCAAGAACACTGTAGATTAGTAGCCTTCTCCATTGCGAAATTATTTCATCATCAACAATTGAGACTAACCTATATAAATGGAAATCATAAATATAGTAGAAATTCATAGAAAAATTAGGGCCTTCACTTCGAGCTTCAATTTATGATCATAGCCACTCACACCTGCAGTACTTGAAATAATAAAACTATATATATAATGATGCATTTTTGCGATCAACTAAACTTAGGCAAAGTAGTGTTTGAGCAACCTGTCATTAACAAGTCCTCTTGACAGTGTTTCTCGAGCAGATCTTATAATAGAAATGCATTGGTTCCACAGAAAGCTCCAATCTTGTAAGGACCTTTCCATGAACTATCAAACTTTCCATGTTTTCCCTTCTCCTAATTTTTGGCATCCCATTTTAACACAAGGTCATTGAGCTAGAAATCATCTCCTTTGACTCTCCTATCATGAATTATTTTGATCCTATCTTGAATTGTATGTGCATTGTTGTAGAATTCTTCCCTGGTCTACTGCAAATGTATCATTTGGTTGATCCTCCTTTGTGTATCATTAGGTACTGCTTCCATTTCCTGCAACAATTTTAATACTGGAATTCCTAGGGAAGTAGGAAAAACTGCATCTATTCCATAAACCAACAAGAAAGGTGACATTCCAATTGACTTCTTTTTGCTTATCCTATCAACCCATAGAGAATTAATCAATTTCTTATGCCAATATTTCTTGTTTTCTTGTAGCAGTTTCTTTATGTTTACTAGGCTCTTATTAGAAGATTTTGCTAACCCATTTCCTCGAGGATAATAGGTAGTAGAATGTCCTAATACTATATGATATTTGTTACAGAAATCAACCATATTTTTATATTTGAAAGAAGCAACATTATCTATGATGATTTTGTGAGGACAACCAAACCTGGAGATAATATTACCTTCCATGAATTGGATGATTATAGAATCTGTAGCCTGCGTAGTTGGGACTGCTTCTATCCATTTCGTGAAGTAGTTTGTAGCAGTCAGAATCCACTTGTGTTGAGCTGAAGAACTTGGATGAATTTCACCTATAAAATATAAATCCCACTGTTGGAAAGGTGCCTCAACTAAAATAGGCCTCCAAGGTAAAGGTAAGATTTTTCTCTTACCTTCAAAATTTTGACACTAATGACAAATTGAAACCTTTTTATGAATATCAACAAACAAAGTGGGCCAGTAAAAAATAGCTCCCAGGATTTTGTTTACTATGGTTTTCTAGTAAAGATGTCAACCACAGTCTCCTTGATGAAACTCTTCCATTATCTTATCTGCTTCATCTTTCAACAAACAATTTAGTAAAATTCCCCCAGCATCCTTCCAATACAAAGTTTGATATATAATGCAGAACTATACAACTTTTAGTTTGAGCAATATTGCCTTGGCTTTTGTCAAATCATGTGGAGACTGTAAATTTTGCAGAACATAAACAATATCTGTATACTAGGGAGAAGTAATAAATTTTTATGATACCTGTGGAGTTGTTAGCTCCTCCTGTCCATCAAGAGCAACTATAAAATTGATGTCTAATACATGAAAATTTGATTCAGCCATTGATTTGGCTAATCCTTGACCTTTGATAAGTTTTGTAGACTTTATTTCAATGTCATACTCCAAAATTACTGCTATCTGTTTACTTCTTTTTCCATCTCGATCAGTTTGAGTAAGGATGTCCTTTACTACTACAATTGGAACAATATAAATTATGTGAGAATGTAATATATACACTCTGAAATATTTCAAGGCATTTACTAAATAAAAATATTTCTTTTCCATGATATTATATTTCAAAGAAGCATCTTTTAATGCTCCACTGAAAAATTCTATAGGTTTCTCATAGCCCTGCTTGTTTTTCTGTAATAGTACTACTGCAATAGTATGTTCTGAAGCAAAGGAAAAAATCATGAAATCTTTAGTGTAATAAGGACTAATCAAAACATGAGCATACATCAAGGCTTTCTTTGCCTCATTGGAAGATCTTTTAGCTTCAGCATCCCATTTTATTTAACTATCCTTTTTTAACATGTTGGTGATAGCTCTTAATATTTCAGCGAAATTTGGAATAACCTTCTCAGGAAATTTATTCTGCCAATGAAAGACTGCACTTCTTTTTTGTTTCTTGGTGGATCAATTTTCATAATAGCTTCAATTCTACTTGGGTCAATTCAGATACCATCTTTTGAAATTATATGACCTAGTAGTTTACCTTCTTCTAAACCAAACAAAGATTTCTTGGGATTCAAGGAAATACCAAATTTCCTACATTTCGTAAAAACTATTTTTAAATGAAACAAATGGTCTTCATCAGTTTTGGAGAACACAGTGATGTCACCTAGATATATCACAATAAATCTATCCTTCTCATCTGCAAAATAAATATCCATTGATCTCTAGAAATTTTCTCCTGCATTCATAAGCCCAAAGGGCATTTTCACATACATGAAAGCTCCCCATGGTGTTCTGAAGGTTGTTTTGTCTTGATAATCTGGATGCACTAAAATCTAGTTATAACTTGAAAAACCATCAAGAAATGAAAATTTTCTATAACCAACTACCCTATGTAAAATATGATCCATCTTGGGTAAAGGATAATTATCTTTGAGAGAAACTTTATTTAGGTTTTGAAAATCCACACATAATCTTATTTCTCCAGTCTTCTTCCTTAATAGTACCAGATTTGAAAGCCATTTAGAAAACCTCAAATGTACAATAATTTTAGCATAAAAAAGTTTTCTTACCTCTTTTTCAATTAAAGGTAAGAGAACATGATTCACCCTTCTTAGTTTCTGTTTGTAAGGTTTCTGGTCCTCTTTGATGGGAATGGTATGTTGAATAATGTTAGTATCATATGCCTTTAAATCTTCGTATCCCTATGCAAAAACCTCAACTTATTCTTTCAATAGATTAATCTATTTATATTTTTCTTCAGGAGGTAAAGACTTTGAAAGCTTTACAATCTTTGGATTATCCTCAATCCCTATATTATAGTCCTCAACTTCTGCTTCCACAGGTTGCATCTTGGGCTTTTGAGCCACATCATTAAAATCAAATAGTTCTTCAAGTGGTACTAAACCCCTTGGTATTAAATTATCTTTTAACTGTAAGATTTCAAGTTCACCTGGGTCCTCATTGATCTGATTCAACACAGTTTCATTTTTATGCTTATCTCCACTGTTTTTTGTATCAATATGTGAATTCTCAAATTCTCCCTTTAACTGCACATTTTTTCTTAATTGTTTTTCACTACCAAACACTTGCCAATATCTTATGTTATCAAGGACAACAAGTCTATGTTTCACTTCAATCTCATATTTTTTGTTTGGGTAAAAATGAATCTTACATGTACTCGTTGAGGCAGCCGATGCATTAGCTAAGATATTTTGACTTCTAGGAATCAAAGACAATTGATACTCTGGAAAACACTCCAAAATATCCAAGACAACATTTCAGTAGGCCCTTAAATTGGGATGTTTAGCTGAATACCCACCTTTAATCAGATTTATTATGAGTTCTGAATCACCATATATTGAAATCCTTTTAGCTCCTGACCTCTTCAAAACCTGCAATCCTAAAATCAATGCCTCATACTCAGCGATATTTTTGGTGCATTGGAAATTAAGCTTGTAGGAATATGCCTTTGCTATGCCTAATTTTGAGTTTAAGACCCATACACCATCCCCTGCTCCTTCTTTACTGACTGCCCCATCAAAATCCATATTCCAAAGGACTTCCTCCTCTTCACCTTCTGTTTCAGTCTTAAATTTCACATCCTCTATTTTTCTTAATTGACTTTCCATATCTGACACTTGTTCTTCTAAACATACATAATTATATAGAATGAAAGAGTCAATGTCTGACTGCAAAGAATAAAGTGGGAAATTATTGGGTTTGTCCTGGCTACTTTCCATATATTTCATCAATGTTTCCCTGTATATCCTCCTTTGTTGACCAAAAACATGAATAATTTCATATGTCACGTCCATCTACAAGGTACCCTGTAACTCTCCCCCCATGATCTTGACAAGAGCATTCCATATTTAGGAGGTATATTAGCCACACCAATATCCACGACCACACTCTTTGTTGGGATTTGGGCCAAAGTTACACATAAATCCTTGATGAGACCTATTACTTTACTAGAATCAAAAGAGTAAATGTCTTTATATGGTCTTGTTATATCTAATCCGAGCTTTTCCATAATGACCCTAGGCATGAGATTATGTGAAGCACCAGAATCCAACATGGCATTATGCAAAATGAATTCATGTATGTTAAGACTAACATACAATGGTGACACATTGCCATCTTGTGACTTCCCTTTAGCTTCAGGTCCAAATAATAATTTAGGTTGGTCATCATTTAAGTTAATCATATATGTTCCCTCCTTTATCTTTAATACTTTTATGACTTGATTTATATACAAATTCTTGTTAATCAATTCAATCAGAGGAAAAAAAATTTAACCTTAGATAATTCATTTTCAATACTGTAAGAAGTTTGAGGCTTTTCTACTTATTTAATACTTACACCTTGTTTTTGAGGAACCTCTTTTAGGGTGTCATCCTTTGTCTAGTTTGTAGAAGGTGTATCAACTTGAATATTATTTGGAGGTTTTGTTGTATAATTTTTACTTATCAGATTATATTGTTTGTGTACTTCCATAATAGCATTTTTGTATCCTTTTTTACAATCATCTGATTCTACAGGGATGATTTCTGGCTGCGATAACAAGAATAAATCATGCTCCTCCTTGATTAAGAAAATAGTGTCTATTTCTCCTTCGCCAAAAAGATTACTCTGATTCTCTTCAGGTTCATCAACTATTTCATTTTCTTCATCTGCATAATTTTCCTAAAAAGGGGGTCTAATTTTCTATTGATCAGTTGGGGCTCTTTGCTCTCTTTGTTTAATTTGGGTATGGTTCCTTCTAAAGTTAGGATTTCTGATCTGTGGACCCCCTTGTGGTTCTCTTGGTGGAGCTTTGTTAGTCAAATTCATTCTTTCCATCATCCTTTCCATAGTTTTAACTAAGGTGTCTAGTTTTTCATCTCATGAAGAAGAAGAAGGTTCCTTTTTAATAGTCACCCTTCTTTCAACCTTTAACTTTGCTCTTTTGGCTAACAAATTTGCTTCTACTCTAACAATATTTCTTTGCATTTCTTCTAAGGTAGTTGTATTTCTCTCTCTTAATTGACAAGCCATATCAACATCAAATCCATCTGGAAATCATTAAAGCTAGTCCTGGTGGAGGTTGTATTGCTATTGGAATAGAATTGTAAATATTGTTAAATATAATGCAATAATCGTGAACTGTTTCACTTGGAGCTCTCCTTAAAATTTCATATTCTGCAAGAATCTAAAGAGGATTATTTTTTACTTCCCATCTTGAAAGGAAACTTTGGTGGAATTGTTGTAGATCTGTAATACTACCCATTGGAAATCCCCCAAGCCTTTTTCTAATTTCTCCTACCAAACTTTGTGCAAAGATCCTCGTCTTCACATCATCATCATCATCAACTTCTTTTAAATTTGAGAATTCATTCATCTTGTTTATGTGTTGTTGTGCTATGATTGGCTCAGTGCCATCAAATTTGGGTATACGTTGTGCATAATTTTGGGGCATGAAATTCAGTGGTGCTTGTAAAACCAAAGGGGCATAACGAGCTGCCATGATTGGAATATGGGAGGACGATGAAAGAACAGTTGTGGTTGATGCTAGGGGTGGTAAAGGAGATGGAATTGTGATTTGTTGAGTTGGTATAAAAGGAGTCTAGATGAGAGATGAATTGGGAACAGTGGAAAAAAGTGAAACCATAGGAATTGATGATAAGGCAGAAGAAGAAAAGGTAGTTTGTTGACCTGTAAATGGTTTCTGAGCAACCTGATTCAATTTAGTCACCAGATCTTCAAGTTTTTCAAACTGTTGTATAACATCTTTATCAGAATCTAAAATGATAGGCTGATGTGCTGAGATATGAGGTTTCAAAATAGTTCCATCAAAGACTGTCTCGCAGAAAAAGCTTTCTGATTTGTTTATGAAAAGACTATGCTCAAAGGGTAAATCAAATTCAATATCCTCAACTGTTATAAAACTTTATGGAAGTGAATTAGCTCTTGGAAAAGGATTATTGCTTGCTTGGCTTTCTGTAAAAATATTCTTCCTAATAATATTCTCAGGATTATTTACAATTTTAGGTGGGTTAGGATTTGGGTGGGAACTGGTGTAGATTTTCCTAGGAACCATATCTTCAAATAGATGATCTACAGTTAGGTATATATACAAATTTTGGGTGGAAAATCAACCTAAATAGCTTCTACTTCACTGTCACCCACAAGAAATAGATTTAGAGCTCTGAAATAAATATTTAGCAGGGAAATACTTTTTTTTAATTTGTTCCCTCGTATGGTCGCCATAATGTTAGCACTCTATACTTTTCCGAGGTTGAGGAATAAAACTACAAAGGTAACCACAAACCACTTTTAAAGTTGGGATCTAGCCCTTCCAGCTTCAGAGAGGGCTCTCTCTGTATGATTTAGATTTATATTTTTAAGATCTTACGCTAGTTATTAGAATTTGAGGTAGCTTTTTCAAAGGTTTGGTTGAAAGATGTTGGAAAAGTCCATTGGGCATGGAGTCATAAACTTTTGGGTAATCAATTACAAATTGACAGAGTAATTGTAATAGGGTAGGGTAGGCAAACTCGTCGTTAGCATATTTCTCTATTTATGGCCTCGGTGTATGTGCATATGGAGTTCTCTTTTGTTCAACCCTCAGCGTCAAAATTATCCCTAAAGGATCATAATACTATGTGAACTATGTTATAATTTTGTGTAGATCTCGCATGAGGATTGAATGCGGACTTGTGAATAATTCCTTTAGGAGGTTTAATGGTTAATTCAATTGGTATCAAATTTGGAGAAGGATCTGAAGCAGATTGAGTGGAATTGGCAGGTTGATCAGTAACCTTACTGATCAAGGGATTCAGTTTACCATAACATTTATTTATCATAGCCACCATGATCTCGTCTCTATGTTTGGTGAAAGATAACATCATAACCTGGGAAGAGGAAGTTTGATCTCTTGCAACCATATTCATCTCCTAGTTGGGAAAGGGATCGGTTAACACATCAAGTGCGTTAGATGACGACTCAAGGAATTTATTAACTTTAGCCTAATGTGGACAGTCCCTGTAGAAATTTTGAATAATAAACACTTATTCACAGAGATTATCCCGATTATACACTATTGCGGAATACATGCACAATACATAATCTCCTCTATGTTGATCATCTATTTAGTAGCATCGAAAACAATGAAACATCAATCGCATGCACACATTAAAACAGTATGTAACCCGGGGAAAGCTTACAACTGAAAACCCCACACTATCTGTATATTAATGATTGAGAACATGTAACAATAAATAGTACAATACTCCTCACAAGTACTCAATACTATCTCCACCTGTTACACACAAAACTAGCTGAGATCCGAACAAGTCACAGGTTCAAATCTCCACCGCTGCTTTGCCTGCCTCCACTGCACAATCCCAAGTGAAAATCACGTGAGCACAGGCTACAATTGCCTTGATATTGGCCCACACTGCGCAGTCCTCATTGGCATAACTCAATCCATGCATGTGCAATATCTCATGCACAACTGATAGTCACAACTCACCCTTTCACTTACCTCTAACACCTGTCCCTGTTGAACTGTACATGCACTGAGTTAACTGATGTATTCTTTAGTTTCTTTATGAGTTACTAATTAGTGAATTAATTAATATTTAATTCACACAACTCATCACTAGTGTAATTCTTTAGTTAGACTAAAATACAACTAGTTCAACCAAGTCAAACTGAACACAACTCCATCAACTCCACATCCAACTCCACAGAACTCACATGCATGAGTTCTAACCGAAGTCCTCCATGCAATAGCTCAACTAACACATAAAGAAAAGCATATTTCCTTCTGACAGCTGCATGTGCCACATCTGTAGCTCAAACTGAAGTGCTCCAAGAGGATAAGATAATGTTTATAGTCCAAATATTACTAAGGGCTAATAATATTTGACTGTTTCTATTTTTAGCCTGGCAGTCTAAAAATAGACTCTAATCACTCCGCTGTGAACCAAAAATAGAAGTCCATCTATTTTTCCAAACATGACCAATCATCCATAAACAACATCCTGCAACTCATAGACCATGATCCACATGTCTAAAAATAGACACAGTCTAAAAATAGACTTTGCGCCAAAAATAGCCTGCGGGCCCACTTAGTGAAGGCGACTCCTTTCCGCTAAGCTCCATCATCTTGTTTCATTTTCAACAGTCTCGAGTAAAAAGTTCCTCATTAAAAATAAGGCAAGGATAAAGAGGCTTTCATTTGTCCTCATGAGACTGATTATTTTGTTTTTCTTGCGAACAATTGTCTTTCTTATTCTTTCCTTCACCTTTTATTCTTACTTCCAGGTTGCTGAGATTTTACTTTCATGGATTGAATGAAATTAATCTCGGAAGTAGTCAGAGGAGTAGCGGAGGATGGGTTTTGAGTAGACACAACAGGAGATGAACCAGATAGTTTACTTACTGATTGTTGAATAGCAGAACCAATCACACCATCAACGACATGTGATTATTGAGTAGGATGTGGTGGAACAATATGTTGAGGTCGCGGAGCATTAGGTAGGTATTGGGCACGAGAAATTACTTGCTCTTCAGTAAAAACTTTGCCTTTATCAATGTCTTCAGTTATGGGTGGTAACAAGGATTTGATAAAGCATTCAGCCAATAACTGATTAGGAATGAAATTTTTGACCAACCGATGTTGATACCTCCATTCATGAATAAGATCAGAGATATGAGTGGATTCAGACTGTTTCAAAGAGTTCAAAAGTTCAGTTCCAGTTTCATATCGAATAGATAATTGAAAATGGGTAAAAAATGTAGTTACCAAGGCATTGAAATTGTTAAACGAAACTCGTGGCAATTTGATATACCACTTAGTTTTCATGCCAGTAAGAGTCCTATGGAAAATTTGTAAATGAATTGAATCGACATTTAAGGAGTTGGATGAACACCATAAATGATATGTCATAACATGAGTGGATGGGTCTTCTCCAGTATTTCCATTGAATTTTAGAATATCTCTTGGAAATTTGGTAGGAATGATCGACCACCAAGGAGAATGAATAATAGGGTCATTTGTTAGCTAGGTTAAATATGGTAATTCGAAGGTTGCCATGAATGAAAACTGTCAATTAAAGTCCGATGGATGATATCTTGGGTATGACATAATGGGTTGAGAAACTGAAATTTGCATTCTAGGATAAGGAGGATTTTGATAACCAGGATAAGCATAGACAGATGATCCAATTCCTTGATAACCTTGTAAAGACTGGAATGGTCGTGTTTGAATTTGATGGCCTTGATAAGGCATTTGCGGAATAGTAGTTTGAGCAATAGGTGTTTGTGGGATACTTTGGAATAGTTTCCCAGAGGGATTTTGCATCATCCCTACAATGGGTTGACTCATTGGTACTTGTCTCATACCATATATAGGTTGATTCACTTGAATTTGAGGTATAAATTGACCAAGTGGTGGGGTTTTCAATTCACCCTGAAAAGGCTCAGTAGATGTGATTTGAGAGATCCCATATACCAGTGGAATAGGTTGTGTTTTAGATAAACTTGGACAAGTTTACTTGAGATAAAACTTGGGCAGGTTGAGGCATAGATTGAATAGGTTGGCAAGTGGGTACTTGGGGTCTGACCAAGGAAGGTTGTAAAGTGGTAAGTTGATTAAAAAATAAACTAGATTGGATAGGAAATGTAGGATTCCAAGGATATAAGTTATTCCCAAGAATGGAGGACTCGAATAGGGTTGAACACCTATTTGTGACATTTGATCAGGAGATGGAGACATAGGAACAAAAAGTTTCCCTCATCTTGAGGGATAAGGAGTATGTGGAGGAAATTGTCCCCCCAGGAGGAGAGTACCCAGTATAGGATGGAGTAGGTTGTTGTAGATGTCCCAATACACTAATAAAAGAACCATATTGTTGCTTCAAATTGTTATTTTTCGTAGCATCGTATGTGTTCTAGTCATGAAATTTTGTGGAGAGGCTAGAATACATGAGATATCCCAAACCCATAATTATTTCCAAAAATTCCACCTAGAAATGACTTAATTAGAAAATTAGTCATTTTTTAAATATTTCCTAAGTTTAAACTTAGGGAATATGATTAGTTCATCAGAATTAATTAAGTTAAGGTGTGAATGTTCTAGAAACCCACACAGATCAATAGGGAAATAATCTAGAACATCGATTATGTTTTAATATTGGTTGTGTTGGAAATAATACTCAGAGGGGGGGGTGAATCAGTATTATCACATCAATAAAACTTTTTCATTTCCATATTAAGATTCATATACTCTACTTCAGTTAAGGCAACAAGCGTATATCCAGTAAAAGTATGATTCAGTTAGTTGATCCTTAATGAGTGCATCAGAATATTATTAACCATAAGAACAGTAAACAGGAGAAGTAAAACACAACAGATCATCACACATAAGAAGCACACATGAACACCATGATGGAAGGTGGAAACCCAATGTGGGTGAAAACTACCTGCTGCAAGTTGTCTCAATCTTCCTTTTAATAAGAAACTTCTTTTTACAATATTTTGTACTGGTGCAGTCTTATACCAGTACACAGGCTTCTACCTGCAGAAGGCTACAACCTTCTCTTGTTCTCCAGACACTCCTGGAAGGGAGATACAACCCCCTTAGCTCTTGTACTAGCCGATCCATTTACTAGTATCTAGGTGCAAGCCTACTGAAACGCTCCAACCTTTACTTGTTTTCCAGCTGCTACTGGAAGGGAGCTACCACCCCCTTAGCTCTTGTACTAGCCGATATACTAGTACGTAGGTACCGACCTATAGAAAGCTACGACCTTCTCTTTCTTCCTCCAGGTACCACATTTCACACATTTTCAGACTGGATACTCATGGAACACATCATCATAATCTGAAGGTCACGTTTCATCCCATTTTCATACTGGACCCATCAATATCTTTGAAGCACATAATCAACCAACATCAATCTTTACATTACTTCAAAACTGAATCACTGAAACCCAAATATATAGAAACAATCAAACACTTCTCAGAATGTTGTAACCAGAAAACAGTAACAGTAACCAGACACCAATTCTGAACCCACAATACTGCAGAGCAGGTAAAAGGAATTTCAGGGAAGGTCCGCAACTTCACCAATAGTAACCTGCGAACATCCGCACTCCCGCTGTGTGAAAATTGCGGATCTCCGCACATGTGACCATGGTTGACCTGCGGGTCTCTGCACCTGTGGCCGTGTCTTATCTGCGGTTCTTCGCACCTTCGTCCGTCTCTGGCCTGCGATTCTCCGCACTTGCGGCTGTGTTTGGCCTGCGGGTCTCCGCACCTGCGCCTTTTCTGCACCTGCGGTCCTGCGGGTATAGACAATTTTTCAGACTTCAAGCATACCCCAGATTATCAGATCTACAGATCTGATCATGCGCCAAGGAGATCTCGACCCATTAGTAGATCTGTCTTCTAATGCTCAGGTTTCTCGTTGATTCCGATCAAGCTATCACTCACCAACCGATCACAAGTATTTCAAATCTTGCTCTTCTCAAGATATTCAACACAACAGTCTACGCCAGCCAAATGGTCTCCTTTCCTTTTTATAGACTAGGCCTTACTCAGACCATGGTCCAAAACCATAGGAATCCAATATTAGGGACCCAAAACCTGGGTTCAATACTTTAGAAGCAAAACCACGGACCAAAACCATAGGATCAAAAACGTTGGACAAATACCATGGACCATCCATAATATTTCCATGTGCGCGCATTTTTCTCTATATGAAAGTGTGTGAACTTTACGACCGCAGTTTTTGTTCGGTGCACCTGCGAACATGTCCACACTTTTTGTTCAGTATACCTACGGAACCTACCGATGACCGTAACTTTGTGAACTGGAACCTGTGAACCTCATCTTCTGCCTGAACTGTGATCTGTCTGTGATTTGTCATCTTAGTAAGTTGCCATCAAGGACAACACCTGATCATAATGCCAACAATCTCCCCCTTTGACTTGATGGCAAAGCTAACTTGTCCACTTATATATGAACTGATTCCTTTTAGCTGTCCTGCATCTCATGTATTCTGTCACATCTGATCTCACTTCTGTAGATTCATATAAGTTATATATAAGTGAGTTGTTCTTCTACAAGTGGGTTGCCATCAAGTACAACACATGCATCATAATGCCAACAATCTCCCCCTTTGGACTTGATGGCAACAACACCAAATCACTCTCCCCCTTTGACATCAAAGGTAAAGGGCGGACCAAGATATTCTCTTTCCTTGATAAAAATTCCGCTGTCCATACTCCCCCTGAGTACCTACTGAAAAATATGAATGAGCTCCCCCTTTTTATATGCCAAGGTGTACCAATCTGTCCATGCTCCCTCTGAGTACATGCTGAAATCTCTGCTTTGCTGAAGTGTGCTGTTCATGCTCCCCCTAATTGTAAGCAAGGTCTGCAAAAATATGTTCTACAAGAAGAACATGACTCTATACATCATACATGACCTTCCTATCACCAAAGACTCATACATACATCCATCTCCCACCAAAATGGGGATATACCAAACTTGACTCATCCACCCAACCAAGTGGGGATACATCAAGGTTTACACATGATAACACATCATCCATCCCAGGCATAGTGGGGAAACCAACATAGGCCGTTACATGACCTTGATAATAAAAGAAATACATGACTGAAATATTTCATCATCCTTCCTATGCATGGGGGTACAAATTACATCATATGACCAGAAGAGATTTCATCAAATGACTACAATAGATAGAGACACACTATTACATCATGAGACTTGATATGACCTTTACATCGAATGATATACATGCCATTTATAACAGAGACCAAACATCTAAATAAGACCATGATAGTCCTCAGCAACTATCATACATAGTGCATGATTTTCTCTATAAGCATCTATCAACAACATCCAGACCAACAACCTGTAAATGTCCATTAGTGTAGATGGCATCAACCTGTGACAAGATATGTCATCATCAACTTCATCTAGAATCATTCCCATTATATCATATGTGAGAAATACCACAGCCATCATATCAACATCAAGATCTGCATGATCCAAGTATCATCACTTGGGAACATCTACATCAATCAACATATGTAAGTATCAACCTATCATTATATCATCATGACTCCAACAATGCAACTTTGAGTAATCATCCATGTATCCAGCACTATGTATCTTGAGCTCAAGATCATTTGTCAAGACTTGTTGATATCATCAACAACAACAATCCTCATCCACATGAGTGCCAAGAACAATAGGAATCCTGCATCATAATTGTATAATATGATCTTTATGTATATGACGACAACAACATATGAGTGACGCATCATCAAGTGTATTCAAGCTTTGTACTTCTCCTTATCCCCATGAAGGTCACCATGTAAGCACCATACATGCATCATTAGAGAATCAACCATAAATCTGATCTGATCATCAACATAATGCCAAAAATGCATTTAAAAGTATGTGCTTCCACTGACCCTGTGCCATCTTGTATATTGTCAGATCTGATCATGCATATATCAGCAATAAGTATCAAGGCATCATCAACAAGTTAGGATCAAAACACAAGTGTCAAGACATTTCCACACATCATCAACAGATTGTAACCATTATCAAACAGAACAAGTAATGGATTGAATCTTATCAGACCCTTTTCCTGAGCCTGTCCCACTACTTTTCTCAAATTGACATATACGCGATTGTGCACTGTCTAACTCACGTATATACGCGACTTCCCTTTATGAAATTTGCATATGAGATTTAGGACATTAAAGTTTTACACTTTTAGTTCCCCCCGAGTCTGTTATGTTTGTATATGGTGCTGTGCCACATCTTTCTGACTGTACTTCCTTCTTCTTCCATATCTTCAAGTGTGATGATGTTTTCACCTTTTGGTTTGGTGCTCGTACCTTGTTCCTGCATTCCTTTGTTATATGCCCAAGCTTGTTACATGCATAACATCTTACATGTTTCATATTCCTTCTGTAACAATCAACAGCTTTGTGACCAAACATATTGCAAGAAAAACAATATCCCTTAAAGTACCTGGAATGTGATGATATTTCTGTGTGATGGTCTTGAACCATTCTTCTTCTGCATCTAGCTGCAACATTTCCAAAATTATGACATACATAACATTCAACATTATTCATCGGAGGAGTAAAAGATTTTCTTTGAAGAATTTCTTTCCTTGGCTGTTGATGAGGTTGACCTTTCATCTCCTTGCTGAGCATTTTAGATTTTACATTAGAGTTCCTTGTCTTACTTTGTGAACTAGATTCTCCTTCAATAGATTCATGAAAACCAAGACCCGTTTTGATAGCAGGAGACCTTTGACTACTAAGAATATCATCCAAGATCTTAGTACTATCTTGAAATCATAAGAGCTTATCCTTTTCTTCTAAGTTATCTTTTAGAATATTTACCTCAGTCTGATGTTGCTCTTCCTTTTCACGATAGTGCTTCTTCATGTCTTCTTCAGCTTTCCTTCCTTCTTCCAACTGATGTCTTAGTTCAAGAACTTCGTTGTCTTGTTTTTCAAGAGCTTGGAGTAGTTATTTATTCTTCTTATTTGACCCCTCAAGATCTTCTTTTAGCGAGAGGATTGTGGCTTCAAGACTTTCATAGTAGCTGGATCTATCTTTGAATTTCTTGATTGTTGTGCTCCTTTCATTGACTTCATTTCTTAATGATGTCACCTCATCCTGCAGCTTTTGACATTGATCTTCCTTGTCCTTGAATAACTTCCTTACCTTGTTTCCTTCCTCTAGTTGAGCTTTTATTTTGGTAGCTTCTTCTTTGAAGGCACATTCCCTTTTGTTCAACAGATCTTGTTGATCTCTAGTTTTGTCTGTAAGCCTTTTAAATTCTGCCTCTGTTTGATATCTTTCTTTCTCACCCATAAGAGAAAATTCAGTTGTTTCACTATCACTTTCATCTTCTTCAAATGGATAGATAAGTGTATCACCAAAGGACAACAAGTTCATACCTGATAGTTCTTTTGCTTGTTCATCTTCATTCTGAAGTGATTCTAAATCTGAAGTGCTTCTTCCACATATTCCCCAATCGATTCTCCCACTATCATAGTTCTTATGAGATGTCTTCTTCTTCTTAAGCTTCTTTCCCATTGTTCTACGGATCTCCTTCAAGCGATCAAGATTCTACCAAAGGACCTGCTCTGATACCAATTGTTGGAAATAATACTAAGAGGGGGGGGGGTGAATCAGTATTATCACATCAATAAAACTTTTTCATTTCCATATTAAGATTCATATACTCTACTTCAGTTAAGGAAACAAGCGTATATCTAGTAAACTTATGATTCAGTTAGTTGATCCTTAATGAGTGCATCAGAATATTATTAACCATAAGAATAGTAAATAGGAGCAGTAAAACATAACAGATCATCACACACAAGAAGCACACATGAACACCATGATGTAAGGTGGAAACCCAATGTGGGTGAAAACCACCTGCTGCAAATTGTCTCAATCTTCCTTTTATAAGAAACTTCTTTTTACAATATTTTGTACTGGTGCAGTCTTATACCAATACACAGGCTTCTACCTGCAGAAGGCTACAACCTTCTCTTGTTCTCCAGACACTCCTGGAAGGGAGCTACAACCCCCTTAGCTCTTGTACTAGCCGATCCATTTACTAGTACGTAGGTGCAAGCCTACTGAAATGCTCCAACCTTTACTTGTTTTCCAGCTGCTACTGGAAGGGAGCTACCACCCCCTTAGCTCTTGTACTAGACGATATACTAGTACGTAGGTGCCGACCTACAGAAAGCTATGACCTTCTCTTTCTTCCTCCAGGTACCACATTTCATACATTTTCAGACTGGATACTCATGGAACACATCATCATAATCTGAAGGCCACGTTTCATCCCATTTTCATATTGGACCCATCAATATCTTTGAAGCACATAATCAACCAACATCAATCTTTACATTACTTCAAAACTGAATCACTGAAACCCCAATATATAGAATCAATCAAACACTTCTCAGAATGTTGTAACCAGAAAACAGTAACAGTAACCAGACACCAATTCTGAACCCAGAATACTGCAGAGCAGGTAAAAATAATTTCAGGGAAGGTTCGTAACTTCACCAATAGTAACCTATGAACATCTGCACTCCCGCTGTGTGAAAACTGCGGATCTCCGTACCTGCGGTTGTGGCTGACTTGCGGGTCTCTGCACCTGCGGTCGTGTCTTATCTGCGGTTCTCCACACCTGCGGCCGTCTCTGGCCTGCGGTTCTCCGCACTTGCGGCTGTGTTTGGACTACGGGTCTCCGCACCTGCGCCTTTTCTGCACCTGCGGTCCTGCGGGTATAGACAATTTTTCAGACTTCAAGCATACCCCAGATTATCAGATCTACAGATCTGATCATGCGCCAAGGAGATCTCGACCCATCAGTAGATCCGTCTTATAATGCTCAGGTTTCTCCTTGATTCCGATCCAGCTATCACTCACCAACCGATCACAAGTATTTCAGATCTTGCTCTTCTCAAGATATTCAACACAACAGTCTATGCCAGCCAAATGATCTCCTTTCCTTTTTATAGACTAGGCCTTACTCAACCATGGTCCAAAACCATAGGAATCCAATACTAGGGACCCAAAACCTGGGTTCAATACTTTAGAAGCAAAACCACAGACCAAAACCATAGGATCAAAAACGTCGGACAAATACCATGGACCATCCATAAGATTTCCACGTGCGCGCATTTTTCTCTGCATGAAAGTGTGTGAACTTTACGACCGCACTTTTTGTTCGGTGCACCTGCGAACATGTCTGTACTTTTTGTTCGGTATACCTGCAGAATGTGCCAATGACCGCAACTTTGTGAACCGGAACCTGCGAACCTCATCTTCTGCCTGAACTGTGATTTGTCTGTGATTTGTCATCTTAGTAAGTTGCCATCAAGGACAACACCTGATCATAATGCCAACAATCTCCCCCTTTGGACTTGATGGCAAAGCTAACTTGTCTACTTATATCTGAACTGATTCCTTTTAGCCGTCCTGCATCTCATGTATTCTGTCACATCTGATCTCACTTCTGTAAATTCATATAAGTTATATATAAGTGATTCTACGAGTGGGTTTCCATCAAGTACAACACATGCATCATAATGCCAACAGGTTGTTGGTGCTCAAACATAAGATTGTAAGAAGAAGTGGATGGGTAGATGGAAGATACACTAGTGCAGTTACTCAGTTGCCTAAGTAAATCAATTTTCTCGGTGGCTAAAGTTCAGTAGAGGAGAAAGAGGTAGAGGGTGAGTTGCAGGAGAGACAGAGAGAGGGTATCGACAGTGGTCTAGGAAGTGCAGGATGAATTCAAGAAGATACAACATGAGAAGAGACGCAGTTCACTAGAGCATTGCACAGTCACTGCATAGAGGGTGACATAGAGACACCAACATATGGACAAAGGGTCCATCTCAGGGTCAGGGAGTCACTGTGGAGAGTGAGAAATTTGTCACTAAATTTCTCTCAGTATTTTTCCTCTGTTTTTTTGTCTGAATTCTTGTACTTGAATTACTGCTGAAGACTTAATAAAGAAGCCCTCATCTGCTACATCGGTTTTCCCAGATTGGGTTTTTCCTGGGACAACTGTCCAAAAATAACCATGTAAATATTTTTATGTGTGTGCTAGAATTTCTCTAATTTTCTAGCATTTATTTTTCTTCTAGAGTATTTGTTTTGTGAAGGCTTCATCATATATGTTTTAATATTTGTCGTAGGAAACTGCAAATAGCTTGTTTAATTATTTTAATAAATAGAATAAATATTATCAGTTTCTATAGTACGATTTTGGATTTCAGAATTTTCACATGGTATCAGAGCATAGATATAAGTCAGAGAGATCAATTACATAGAGGAGAAGCAACTTCGTAGCACTACGTAAGCAGTTGCTCGAAACCCCAGAGGTTGCACAGTTCCCTTGGCCAGAAAGGTCAGTTTTTGAGGAAAAGTCTATTTCTCTGAGAGAGTCGACAGAGAAATTAGATTTTCTAGATCGAGGATTGTCAGAGGTAGAGGGAGAAGAAATATTTGTTTTTGTAGAGCAAAATTTCTAGCTAAGACACAGTATTTTGCAGAAACAAAATCATCGTTAGGAAGGAAAGGAGAAATAGCACAGAAAATCATGGATAAAATCAATAGTCAGGAAGCCTCAAAATTATCTTCCAGGTTGGAGGATGAGTTCATGTGCTTGTCAGGTTCAACATCATCTGGTGTCTGGTATATTGATAGTGGAGCTTCAGCTCATATGACAGGAGTTAGAGAATATTTCTCTAGCTATCAGGAGGAGCAGATGGACTTCTAGATCACTATGGGAAACAAAACTAAATGTACTCTAGTAGGGAGAGGCACCATAGAATTTCAGATAGAAACAGGAGCCAACACCACCGCTACTATTGTATTCCACGTGCCAAGATTGGGTATGAACCTAATTTCAATGTCCCAGTTATAGGACAAGGGGTATGTTGTACACTTCATGGGGAAGAAAGTGTATGTCAAACACTCTAGCTGGAAGAAGGTGAGATAGATTGGAGCTCGAAGCAACAAGTTATATAGGTTGCAACTCAATTCTCAAATGGCACTGATAGGCAGTGATAATAGCAGTGGGAAGTACTTGAATGAACTATGGCATAGGAGGATGGGCCATTTACACCATGGAGCACTTAGGATTCTCAGAGAAACTGTAAAGGGTGTTCCAGTTCTCATCACAGAGCACGATGATGTGTGTAGAGGATGTGAACTTGGGAAGTACACAAAAGCAACATTTCCTAGAAGTGACAACAGAGAAAATGGTGTGTTGGGATTGAAACACTCATATATTTGTGGCCCTGTGTTCACTAGAGATATTAGCGGTGGAAAATATTTTGTCACCTTTATTGATGATCATTCCAGGAAGACCTGAATCTACTTCTTAGGTACCAAAGATGAGGTCTTTGATCGGTTCAGAGAGTTCAAGGCTCTCGTAGAGAACGCGAGAGGGAAAAATATCAAGGTGCTATGTTTAGATAATGGTGGAGAATACATAGATAAAGACTTCACATACTTCTGTGCAAAGGAAGGAAACAAAAGAGAATGGAAAACTCCATATAATCCTTAGTAGAATGGAGTAGCAGAGTGAAATAATAGAAAAATATTTGGGGCTACAAAGGCTATGATGTATGCCCAGTGTTTTCTTATATTTTTATGGCTAGATGCATGCAACACAATGGTGTACATTCAAAACAAAACACCTCATAGAGAATTTGGGAAGAAAATGTTAGAGGGGGTCTTCACATGAAATAAGCCTGAAGTAAGTCATTTGAGGATATTCAGGAGTGTGGCTTACTGCCACATACCAGATGAAAAGAGAAGTAAATTGGATTAGACTGTAGAGAAGGGGTTCCTCATAGGGTATAGCGATACCTCAAAGGCATACAAGATCTACATTCATAGCAACATGAATATTATAGTGAGACAAGATGTAAATTTAATGGAAGATAGTGCTTTCAGAACATCTCGAGAAATGCCTGCAGGTGATTAGTCAGAAGAAGTTTCGTTAGTCCAGTAGTAGGGACAACACGTGGGACAAGTAGGAGGACAGTCCTAGGGATTGAGTATGGTGACCAGTACCAGTATCTCCTCGGGGGTAGGATACCCAGGGAGTTCTCAGTAGATGGAGCAGTAGGAACAGTAGGAGGAATCAATTGAACCTCCCACCACCAGTGGTAGATCCAGTAGGGAAGTGCATCAGGCCTTGAGGGACACAGAGGAGTTTGTCGAAGTTCCTAGGACAAACAAGAAAAAGTGCATGCAACCTGATAGATATCAAGCTTTGGTAGCTCAGGTTACAAAACCCTCAAGCTTTCAGGAAGCTACACAAAATCAGGTGCGGGTGGATGCCATGGTAGAGGAATAGAGTTATAGCATGACAAATGATGTTTGGGAGGTAGTGCCTAGACCAGAAGATAGATAATTTGTAGGTTCTAGATGGATCTACAAGATTAAGTACGTTGTAGATGGCAGTGTAGAGAAGTACAAGACTAGATTCGTGACGAAGGGTTATGCATAGAAGGAAGGGATAGACTATGAGGAAACCTTCGCCCTAGTTTCCAGGTACACCTCTATCAGATCTTTATATCCCTAGCAGCGTAGTTAGGATGGGGATTCACCAAATGCACGTCAAGAAAACATGCTTGAATGAGGTGATAGAAGAAGAGGAGTATATAGAACAGCCTGAAGGCTTCGAAACTAATGATAAGCACACTCATGTATGTAGGTTGAAGAAATCCCTATACGGGATCAAATAGGCACCTAGGGCTAGTATTGTTGGATTGACAATTATTTGCAGCAGTTGGTATTCATCAAGAGTGATACAGATCCCAATCTCTACTATTTGATGGTGGAGAATGAGCCTCTCATTCTGGTTTTGTATGTAGATGACCTTTTTTTGACAAGATCATCATGGCTCATAAATGATTGCAAAAAGAACCTTCAAGCAGAATTTGACATGAAGGATGGGCTGATGCACTATTTTCTAGGATTGGAAGTATGGCAGAAGAATGGGGAGATCTTCCTTATGCAAGGGAGATATACTACATATATTCTAAAGAGATTCAGAATGACGGATTGTCAACCCATGACGACGCCCATGATCACCAATTGAAAGAAGATAGATGCATCAGAGGACAAGGAAGTCAACCCCACCTTGTATAGACAACTCATTGGGTCGCTCATGTATCTGGTTAACACTAGGCTAGACATTTGTTTCGTTGTCAACAACCTTAGTCATCTCATGGTAGAACTGAAAAAGGTACATTGAGCAGTAGCTAGGCACATTCCTATATATGTTCGTGGCACAGTCAGATATGGATTGAAATATACTTGAGGAGATGACGACAGATTATGCAGATTCACAGATGCAGATTGGGCATGTAGTTCAGTGGAAAGGAAAAGTACCTCTGGGTACTGCTTTAGTGTTGCATCAGGGATGGTTTCTTGGTGTGGCAGGAAGAAGAAGTCAATAGCACTGAGCTCAGTAGATGATGAATATATGGAAGCTAACATAGCTACGTGCGAAGCTATATGGCTGAGGATGATTCTCGTGAGTTTGTTCATGAAGAAGATGGGAGCGACCAATGTTTATTGTGATAACCAGAGTTGCATAAAACTCTCTGATAATCCAATATTTCATGATAGGTCGAAGCACATTGATATCAGATGTCATTTCCTCATAGACTACGTTCAACATGGGGCAGTGAAGCTACAGTATGTTCCCACAAGAGATCGGGTAGCAGACATACTCACGAAAAATCTAAGGAGAGCTAATTTCATCCAATTCAGGGAACAAATGGGTATGGTGGAGAACCCGTTTCAGTAGCATAAATATATGGATTCTCAATTGCAGTAGTAGCAGATGAGAGGTAGTTGCAATGCAGATGTAGTAGTTGGAAGCAGTACAGTAAGGTCAGCAACGACATAGATGCAGCGCATATCAGAGTTGTGTAGTAGTTGGTAGGAAGCAGTAGCCAAACATCAACAACATGACAGAAGATGGTGCAGAGACAGTGTGTTGTGGCAACAGTTGTAGCACTATAACACTTTCCTCGCTAAGAGGGAGTGTTAGTTTTTGTAGCATCATATGTGTTCTTGTCATGCAATTTTGTGGAGAGGCTATAATACATGAGACCTCCAAAACCTAGTAATTGTTTCGAGAAATTCCACCTAGAAATGACTTAATTAGACTATTAGTCATTTTTTAAATATTTCCTAAGTCTAAACTTAGGGAATATGAATAATTAATTAGAATTAATTAATTTAAGGTGTGAATGTTCTATAAACTCACATAGATTGATAGGGAATTAATCTGGACCATCAATTTATGTTTTAATCTTGGTCATTGGTGCTCCAACAGAAGATTATAAGAAGAAGTTGATGGGTATACGGAAGATACACAAATGTAGTTACTTAGTTTCCTAGGCAGATCAATTTTCTGAGTGGCTGAATTTTAGAAGAGGAGATAGAGCCATAGGATGAGTTGCAGGAGAGAGAAAGAGAGAGAGAGGGTATCGACAGTGGTCCAAGAAGTGCAGGATGAATTTAGGAAGAGACAATGTGAGGAGAGACGAAATTCACTAGAGAACTACGTAGTGACTACACAGAGAGTGATGTAGAGACACCAACGTATGGACATAGGGTCCATATCAAGGTCAGGGAGTCGCTGCGGGAGTGAGAAATTTGTCACTAAATTTCTCTCAATATTTTTCCTCTCTTTTGTTGTCTGAATTCTTGTACTTGAATTACCGCTGAAGAATTCATAAAGAAACCCTCATCTGCTACACCGGTTTTCCCACATTGGGTTTTTCCAGTGACAATTGTCCTAAAATAATTGTGTCAATATTTTTATGTGTGTGCTAGAATTTCTCTATTTTTCCAGCATTTATTTTTCTTCCACGGTATTTGTTTTTTGAAGGCTGCAACATATATGTTTCAATATTTGCCGTAGGAAACTGAAAATAGTCTGTTTAATTAATTTAACAAATAGAAGAAATATTATCAATTGTTGTAATAGGATTCTGAGTTTCAGAATTTTCACACAAAGAAGGTTGGGGAACAATAGGTTATGGTTAGGTGATCATCAAAGAGGTACCAGATGACATTCCAGATGAAGATGACAAGGGATAAGTTCATGGACTAGTTAACACACTAGAAAAGGTCCTAAATAATGACTGGTAGGCAAGTGGTACTAACGGACCACCATACAAATGGGTTTCTGGTGAAGTTGCAAATGTGGAAGTAGCTACAGCTTTGGTTGTCTCACTCATGATAGCAAATATGAGTTGAGAAACCATCGTTGACTCACTTATGGTTAAGCTTCCCAAATAATTTTGTCTAGGGAAACTAAAAGGTGAGTTGAAACGAGGAGTGCTAGGTGAAGGAGCTTATATTGGATAATGAGGAGTATGAAAAGGATGAGTTTGATGAAGAGTCCCTCTTAGATGAACAAGAGATTAAGGTCAAGACTCTTTAGTAATTTCCTCAATACTCAAAACGCCAGGTGGAAGTTATTCTCTGTTAGGACCAAAATATATGGGTTGTGGTTGGGTCAAACACAGAGGAAGAGAAAGAGAAGGACCTAAAGTAATAGGTTCAGTTAATTGAGGTTCCTCAGGTTGTATAACCTCAGGTTGTAATGTATTTAAATCAAGAAATTTAGGTTCAATGACCTCAGGTAGTGAAGTTTCAATGTTTTCAGTTTCAACTAAATTGGACTCACCAACATGTAAACATGTGATTTTGAGATCAGTACTTATGGTAAGTGATGATTTTGGTTGATTGATTTCATATGTAGTTCTAAAAGGGGAAGCTTCTGAAGTAACATTTTCGGTAGTTTGTGTCTTTTTATTCTTTCGACGACCAAGGGTTGCCTCATCGCACTTCTAGAGAGAAGAGCCTATGTTTGGGTGCTCTGTCTCATAACAGAGAGTGTGATGGGGATAATTTGGTCAAAATATGACACAAGAAACCCTACCAAGCTCAAAATGTGTTTTCTTAAGGTAAATTATTGTCTGAATAAGTCAATTAAGGTCACTTTGAAAGGTGAAAAAATGTTAAGGCCAAGGAAGCGACTAAGGGAAATCACGATCCCCAATTGAGTTGCCAATTTGTTATATGGAAAATTCACTTCTGCAAACAAAAATGAACTCCCTAGATCTAGTGGTATGTTCTAGAAAAATAGAGAGAAAAAAAACCTATGTTTTCCATAGAGAGACTAGAATACGAAAAAGAGACCTACCTGGGATTCATAGTAATTCCTCCTCTTTTATATTCTTGTAAGATCCAACTCTATCTCCTCATGTTATAGATGGAACCTGCAACAAGGAATAAAACAAGAAAAGGAACTACAATATCCACATAACATAATCCAATATCCCTAATCAAATGAGTCAACATGGACTTGAAATACATAAGCATCAACATAACACAAGTATATGGAAAAAAGTTCTTTTTTTATTAATAAATAAAGGAGAGAGTTACAACCATATATAGAAGTTGATCTTATAGAAGTATCCCGAATTGTCTTTTCCTTCCTTGCCACAAAGAAAAAATTTACACTCAACCCTAATTCATAAATGGATGATAACTTCTTAAGCTCAAAGTAGTAGCATGAGGGCACTAGTAATCTCCAAAAGTGAACCCAGACTCTATGGGAGGAAATAAATTTATAGGGTGAAAGTGGTATTTTAGGATTTACCAATCTAGGCTTGAGATCCACATATGAGGGAGGATAATCTCTATGGATAAGAGATAAGAACACTAGAGTAGGATCAGATAGGAATTCAAGATCTCTATCCATGGTAAATGGTTAAAACCACCTTAGAAGCTTATGGAAGAGGAAGATTTGAAAATATTTTTTAATTTTCCATAAATTCTAG
This sequence comes from Pinus tabuliformis, assembly GCA_031772625.1. NCBI lineage: Eukaryota > Viridiplantae > Streptophyta > Pinopsida > Pinales > Pinaceae > Pinus > Pinus tabuliformis. The sequence goes on from CM062811.1 coordinate 1,226,462,408, forward strand.
GATCAACACATATGCAAAATAGCGGTAACCTGCATTGATCAACACAGATGCTCAGTTATGCAGCTTGAAACCATTGCAGGTGGATAGGCATGTAGGGTGTGTGGGGCTAAAAGCATGGTTTTTTAGCAATTAGACCCAAAAACTCAGACTTTTTGGAGAAATGATGCTTAGGAATTTGTAAAGGGATAATGACAAAGTGTTCAAGGATATTGGTTGATCCGGTTTTCAGGCCTTTTGGGCAGATGTGAAAAATGACTTGTAACACCTTCTTTACTTAGCTGAGTTGACATGTTAGAAACTAATCGATACAAATGTTGATTCAAGGGACGAAGGTCCTATAATGGATATGGGAATCATAGATCTACTAAGGCTTTCCATTTGGAATGAGTCGTATTTTCCGTTAGAGCATCATGGACTCTTAATATATTTAGGCCGAAAAAAATAAGGATATCAAAAATTATCCAAGAATTACCAATTGTCACAATGTTGTTTTAAACCTGTGCCACATTACCTTACATCCAAACGCGATACTTTCACCCAAAATATTATTTATGTACAGAGTTGTAAAGGTAATGAGGAAGAGAAATCTCAAATGAGAAGTAGGATGTGGAATACAAGAGGAGGAATGTTAGATTTAATGCAGCATAAATGAGATGTAAATGAAAATCAAAGAGAAAACAAAGCTAAAATGCAATAATTTAAAACAATGCAAGAAAGTACAACTACTATAATAAACGAAAGAACCAAAACTAAACCTAAAACCTAATCTAATTAACTAGAAGGTTAGGATTATGTAAATTCAAACTTCCATCTTGACTTGCAATCACAAATATACAAGAAATTAATACCATGATGAAAGAGTGTGCAAAAATGAAAATGTTTACCTAAATAGCCTACACAAAATTTTGAAGGTCCTTCCAACTAGCCAAAAAGTGTACAATAGAAGATTGATCTATCCAGACTATGATACTACCTTGTTGGATAGAATTACAAACATAATAATCCTACAAACTTATCATAAATGTACATTCATTTTGATTTTCATTCCTAGCAAGCATGAGGTAAGTTCGAAGCTTCTGATTAGTGACAGAGTTCGCTAGATAAGAATCTTCTAGAAAATGAGTGATTGGATCATGGTATCCAAAATAAACATCTTGAAAACCTTGAAATTCTTACAAAAATGATCTTTCAATCAACGTATTCAAATTATGGAGCGAATCTTGAGAGAAAATGATAACCTGATCTTGTTGAGAATCCTTGTCAAGGTTGTGAGGACTTGACATAACCATCAGCAAAAGCTGAAGTGCCTCAACTTCTTGGAAAGTATCTCAATAGTGAGATGGTGAATCATAAAAACTTATGTGCTTTATGAGATCAATAAATGTGAGCTAGAAACCATCATCTGATATACTTGTGGGAAAACGATTAAATGGATGACATCTGTTAAAGCTAGTAAATCGATTAGATTTATCATTTAACACATAATATCCTCCATCGTTCAAAGGTAGGGATGAATTGATTTGCGATATCTCTTTGATGATTTGGATGATACAATCTTCCTCCTCACATGTTGATGATCAGAAATCATTGGTTCCTACTATCAAGTACAAGAAATCATTACCTTGTACCTGATTACAAACTATACCAACAAAATGAGAGCCTTGAGAATCAAATATGATCGTTGGTTTAGTAAATTCAGAAACTCCATTAGGATACAAAAAATAATGGAACCGAGATGGAAAAAGATTACAGACATGTGTCAAATGAGATCTAATATACATATCAACATGGGAATGTAGAAATGTTGAATAATAAACACTTATTCACAGAGATTATCCCGATTATACACTATTGCGGAATACATGCATAATACATAACCTCCTCTATGTTGATCATCAATTTAGCAGCATCAAAAACAATGAAACATCAATCGCATGCACACATTAACACAGTATGTAACCTGGGGAAAGCTTACAGCTGAAAACCCCACACTATCTGTATATTAATGATTGAGATCATGTAGCAATACATAGTACAATACTCCTCTCAAGTATCCAGCACTATCTCCACCTGTTACACACAAAACTAGCTCAGATCTGAACAAGTCACAGGTTCAAATCTTCTCCGCTGCTTTGCCTGCCTCCACTGCACAATCCTGCAAGAGAATCACGTGAGCACAGGCTATTTCACTGGGCATATACTGCGCAATCCTCATGGGCATACTCAATCCATGCATGTGCAAATCTCATGCACAACTGATAGTCACAACTCACCCTTTCACTTACCTCTAACACCTGTCTCTGTTGAACTGTCCATGCACTGAGTTAACTGATGTATTCTTTAGTTTCTTTATGAGTTAATAATTAGTGAATTAATTAATATTTAATTCACACGACTCATCACTAGAGTATTCTTTAGTTAGACTAAATACAACTAGTTCAACTAAGTCAAACTGAACACAACTTCATCAACTCCACATCCAACTCCACAGAACTCACATGCATGAGTTCTAACTGAAGTCCTCCATGCAATAGCTCAAATAACACATAAGAAACCACGAGATTCCTTCTGTCAGCTGCATGTGCCACATCCGTAGCTCGAACTAAAGTGCTCCAAGAGAATATGATAATGTTTAGAGTCCAAATATTACTAAGGGATAATAATATTTGACTGTTTCTATTTTTAGCCTGGCAGTATAAAAATAGACTCTGATCACTCCGCTGTGAACCAAAAATAGAAGTCCATCTATTTTTCCCAACATGACCAATCATCCATAAACAACATCCTGCAACTCATAGACCATGATCCATATGTCTAAAAATAGACATAGTCTAAAAATAGACTTTGCGCCAAAAATAGCCTGCGGGCCCACTTAGTGAAGGCGATTTCTTTTCACTAAGCTCCATCATCTTGTTGCATTTTCAACAGGGAAATCAATTTGTCAACACAAGTATTACGCTCTTCCAAATGATTCAAGCATTCATTAATACTCAAGAGGATAGATTGTGTCAGAACGAAAATGATTAGCTTCATAACATACACAAGAAATATGAGAAGTTGATCATTCATGGGGGAGTTCAATAGGAAGAAGTATTTCGTCTTATGATAATTTCTTTCTCGATAATCAGAATGGTTGGTTTCAAAGCTATGCACATTTATGAAAGATACACTCTCCAAACTTGGATTTAATACATGAGGCTTTTATGGAGATGAATTAATCAAACAAGAATCTTCCACCCAATCAGGAACCCAATTTTGAGAGCTAAGAAAATTAACTTGAAAATACTAAAAATCCTTCAAGAGTGAGCTCACATCCAATGCGATAATGTTGAGAAAGGAATTATGTGATAAAATCCATATTTGACCTAGTTTGGGGATCTCATTAAGCTCACAAGAAATTGACATAACCATCAGCGAAAGTTGAAGTTCCTTGACTCCCTGAAAAGTCCCTGAACTTTCAAATGTTAAATAATTATATTTCGAAAGTTGATATAGATCATGAATTATATGTGGATGGCTAATACAAGTTATTTCAACAAGATCGCTATTAATCAGATGTCAATTATCTACATCCCTGGTTTGATCAGATTTTTAAACCTCAAAAAATAGATTAGTCAAGTCATAAGATTCTTCTAGATGTCTATTTGATGATGTGTAAATTGGAAAGCTTTCGTGAATAACCTAAATTGAAGGATTAATTCCATCCAAGGTTTGATATTGCAAGTCAATAATTACATTGCTTTCTTCCTCATCATGGATGAGCTTTCCACCTTATGTAACTTCAAAATTCAGTTCATTATATTGTAAACTGGAAGAGAATAACATATTTTCATCATCAGTTATTTCATTACATGTGGTAGGACACAAGGAGTAGTGGTTTGAGGAAGGAATTTTTGTGAGAGATTCTTCTTTGCTAAGATTGGATCCTAACTATGAGCCTTGTTGTAATGACCTTGGTGAAAATTCCATGTAAATAAAGTTAATAAAGGTAAAAAAATAACCATAGTCATGGGACACATCTTCCAAGCTCAATGTTGGGCAAAACATTATAGTGTGGGTGTTCATTTGGTTTATTATGGCAAACAAAATTGGAAAAGGCAATGGAAAAGGCTTTGGAAAGGCATGAGGTTGTAACAAGCCTAGTTAAAAATCCAAGTAAAAAAAATATAAGAGCAAGGTCATGGGACACATATTCCAATATGAATGGTGGGGAAAACATCCTAGTGTGGGTGTTCATTTTGATTATTATGGCTAAGAAAATTGGCAAAGGAAATTCCAAAGGCATTTGAAAAGGAAAGAAGCATTATTTGGAATTTATTTATGAAAATAAAGGAAATTAAGAGAAAAGGAAGGTGAAATGTCATAGGATGCATGTGAGGAGGAAAATGAAGGAAAATAGAGGCCTCACTGATAAAAAAATATTTTGAGGATCAATTCATAGACCTTTTGTGAGTTCAGTTTTGGAGCTGTCTCTATTCTCTCTCTCTCACACTCTTGGACACTTAGATTTTTCTTGGATCACATCAACATTGGATCAAGAAAAGTAAAGAAGGCAAAGGAAAGCAAAGATCAAGCAAGGAAGAGCAAGATCAAGCAACCACAATAGGATTATTCGCATGTATTAATTTACGTGTGTGATTTCCTTGCTAGATTTAACTTGCATGGTTATGCATGTGTGTTCTTGGTTCTCTTGTTATCATTGACATGGGTTTTGCTAGGTGTGACAATATTTTTCAACCTAGCCTTTCCATTTTTGGAGAGCCATGGTGTGATGGGTTCTTATGTTTTGGTTGAGTTGGATTGTTGGATGGATTTGAAATTGTGTGAGGTGCATCTTTGAAAGAAAGAACACGTGGCCTAGTGATCCCTAAATCAGACTGTGGATTGCGGTAAAGCCTTGGCCTAGCAACCTCTAAACGATACTGTGGGTTTCAATAAATTTGTTTTGCCTCAGTGGGCCAAGGAATTCTTAACCGGTGAATGGCGGGATATACAGTAAAGCCTAGAGGTGGGTGCTCTCGATCATTCCTAGGAATCCTTAGCTGATGAATGGTAGGATATACGGTAATCATAGAGGGTGGAGTCTCGATTATGGCCTAGTGATCCCTGAATCGGACTGTGGATTGTGTTAAATCTTAGAGACTAGGATATAGTAAAATTTGCACGCTGTAGGTGGATAAATCTGGTGGCATCCATGCTTGTTTGGGGCTTAGTGATCTGGTGAAGATTGCGTAAAGCCTGGTTCTATTGATGTGGGTAAGGTGGTGTAGCCTCGGGAAGCCCTAGGTTATTTTTGGTTATGATACCCACATTCATGCTTGAAATATGGCACGGGGGTGATTGGCTGAAAGAAATATTTGGTTCAACCAATCTGTGGTCAGGTGGTTAATGGAAGTCCCAAACCTGGTTGGCTTTTGCATTCATTAATAAGAGTTCCTTATCCTTGGTATTTCATGTGTAAATGTATTGGTTTATATGTGGATTCTATGGCTATTGTATCCTTATTATTTTTGTTGTTTATATGTTAGTTATGAGTGTGTTTTATGATAGTGATGATGTATGGCTCTCATCATGTTTTGGTTTGTAAAAGAATGAACAATGAATATATGACCTAATAGATGATAATGCAGATAATGTGATAAGGCATCAATGCTTCTTAGCGACTCTCATATAAGTATGAGACCCCTATGCTCAGATATGTTGTTATGACTTGTAGAATGCATATTTGTGACATGTTTGACGAAATTCCTGTCATGGCTAGTAGGAGTCCAGTCAAGTCCTTTTTCAATTATTTACATTTGTATCATTATTTCGATGTTACTTTTCATTTTTGGAAGTTCCATGAATTTTTGGGCAGTGGTCTGAGACCTGGCCCTGAAAAAGTGGCACAGGATATGGCGTTGTTGGCTCTAAACTAGCTGAAAAATACCCCAGTCGCTTGCATGCCCATGCTATGAGGGTGATTAGAAGGTCCCAGTCACATGCATGCCCATGTCATGGGAGTGACTGAGGCCCTATGTCAGTAAAATTTTAAGTTGCCTCAGGGGTTGGTCACCTAGAAAGGTTGGTTGGCTCTTGGAGGTTTTGTAGCATGTGTGTAAGGTTAGTTTGGTTTTGTTTTGCCAATCCCACTTCCTTAATTGTACATGGGGAGTTGAATCATACCATAGTATCCTCTCATCACATGTTTTTCCCAACGAACTGGTTAACTTGGGTAAATGTGGGAGGAGGGTGTTACAGAGGCATTAATTGGCATTTTATTTATGAAAATAGTGGAAATTAGGAGAAAAGGAAGGTGAAAGGTCGTAGGTTCCATGTGAGGAGGAAAATGAAGTAAAATAATGGAAATTTGAAGAAAATAGAGGCCTCATTAATAAAAAGGCTTATGAGGATTAGTTGGTACCTTTTGTCAATTTTACCTTTTTGTTAGTTTAGTTTTGGAGCTCTCTCCCTCTATTTTATCTCTCACACTCTAGGACACTTAGAGTTTTCTTGGAGCATTTCAGCATTAGATCAAGGAAAGAAAACGAAGGGCCAAGAAGGAAAAGGAAAAAAAAGGATCAAGGAAGGAATAGCAGGATCAAGCAGCTACAACGTGATTATTTGTAGGTATCGATTTGCATGCATGATTTCCTTGCTAGTTTGGTCATGCATGGTTATGAATGTGTGTTCTTAGATCTCTTGTTTTCATTGGCATGGTTTTTACCAGGTGTGATAGTATTCTTCAGCCTTGACTTTCCATTTTTGGATAGCCATGGTATGATGGGTTCTCATGTTTTTGGTTTAGCCAGATTGTTGGATGGATTCAAAATTGAGTGAGGTAGTATCTAAAAGAAAGAACACATGGCCCAGTGATCCCTTAATAGGACTATGGATTGCAGTAAATCCTTGGCCTAGTAACCCCTGAGTCGGACTGTGGGTTGCGATAAAGCCCTATTTTTTGTTACCTCAATGGGCCTAGGAATCCTCAATTGATGCATGGTAGTATATATGGTAAAGCCTAGAGGTGGGTGCCCTCAATCAGACCTTGGAATACTTGGTCAGTGAATGGCAGGATATACGGTAAATCCTGAAGGGTGGATTCTTGATTAGGCCTAGGAATCCTCGACCGTTGTATGTCAGGATGTACAGTAAAGCCTTGAGACTATGAGATAGGAAAATTCCTCACGGTGTAGGTGGAGAAATTAGGTAGCATCCATGATTGTTTAGGGCCTAGGGATCTGATGTGGATTATGGTAAAGCCTAGTTATATTGATGAGGGTGAGGTGGTTTAGCCTTGGGAATCCCCGGTTGATTTTGGTTATGAGTCCCACATTCATGCTTGGAATATGGCATGGGGGTGATTGGATGAAACAAATGTTTGGTTTAGCCAATATATGGTCAGGTGGTTCATGGGAGTCCCATACCTGGTTGGTTTTTTCACTCTTTAATAAGAGCTATTTCTCCTTGGTATTTCATGTGCAAATGTACTAGTTTATATGTGGACTTTATGGTTGTTGTATCATTTTCATTTATGTTGTCTATATGTTGGTTATGAGTATGTTATGATAGTGATGATGTATGGCTCTCAACATGTTTTGATTTGTAAATGAATGATTAATGAATATATGACATAATAGATGATAGTGCAACTAATGTGATAAGGCATCAATGCTTCTTAGCAATTCTTAGATAAGTATGAGACCCCTATGCTCAGATATGTTGTTATGACCTGTAGAATGCATATTTGTGACATGTTTGTCGAAATGCATGTCATGGCTAGTAGGGGTCTAGTCAATTCATTGATCAAGTATTTTCATTAATATGATTTTTTCGATGTTACATTTCATTTTAGGAATTTTCATGAAGTTCCAGGAAATGGCTAGAGACCTAGCCCTGAAAAAGTGAAACAAAATCTGAGGTCGCAAGCTTAGAACTAGCTGAAAAATTCCCCATTCCTTGGCATGTCCTTGTTGTGGGAGCGACTGGAGGGTACCACTCACATTCATTCCTATTTCATTGGAGTGACTAGGCTCTGGGTTAGTAAATTGTCAAGTTACCTCAGGGGTTGATCACCCAGAAGGGTTGGTTGGCTCTTGAAGGTTCTGTAACATGTGTAGAAGGTCATAATTGTTGTGTGTTATCAATTCCACTTCCTTAATTGTACATGAAAAGTTGAATCAACTCATAGTATCCTCTCATCACATGTTTACCCCAACGGATCATTTAACTTGGGTAAATGTGGGAGGAGGGTGGTTACACTTGCATATCCAAGTCTTCTTGAGAAATCAAGAGATTGATTGATGTTTCTAGGCATTCGTCACCATATATCATAATAGATTAATTGTCATAAGGATGATGGTTTCTTAAGCCTTTATCCTGGTTAAGATATTTGGTTTCACTTGACTTATTATCAAGATCAAAAGATTAATTATCAGTAAATAATGTAGGGACATCATCTTAACATAGAGGAATTTGAAAGAGGCCGGAAAAATGGAATGTGTCTTTATCCTTATGCTCATCTACCTACAAAGTGTAACCACCTTGTACTTGATCACCACTTGAACCAGAAAATTAAAAATCAAAATTATCTGAAGCAATTGTTGGTGGAGTAGATTGATCAAATGAACTGAGGTACTAGGAGCCACGAGGTGTAAATGATAGGGGATGAAAGGTATCCCTTGAAGAAACAATGTTGTAAATCAATTCAAATTTATGGTTTAACTTATGCTCATTAAAGTCATCTCAGGGAATCAAGGGATTAGTATTCACCTCATGCTCCATGAATTTATTATAATATACAAATTTCTCATGGAAAAACTCTTGATCATGGAAATAAAACGAAGGTGGAAGAAGTGGATCACTAATTTATTTTGAAATTTCCCAACCCCAACGTCGACACAAGAGACCACTTTATTTGGTAATGAAAAAGGAGGAAGATAAAAGATAAAAGAGGTAGAAGATTCATCCTCTAAGAGTTGAGGGGCCTCATGACTGAGAGAGGTTAGTCATTAGAGAAATTTTGAGGTCTAAAATGGGAATCCTAAGGAATATTAGAGAATAATGGTGGAAATAATAAAATAAGATTAGATTACCTCATCAAGTTTTGAAGGAAAAAAAGAAAAAAACTATTTTTTCAACTCATATTTTCAACTTTTCTCCATATGATTTTACTCAAATATTGAGCGAGAACACTCGTTGGATGAAAAATATAATTTTTCATCCAAGGTGTACCCATGTTGCATACTTTCGATTGACCCTACTACACGAAAAATCTAAAATACATGACAAAATGTGATTGCAATCACATTTTTCATGTAGAAGGGTTCATCGAAAGTATGCAACATGGGTACTCCTTGGATAAAAAATTAAATTATGCAACCAATGAGTGATCCCTTTCGAAATTTGAGTAAAATTGTAGGGGTACAAGTTGAAAAGAATAGTTTTTTTCTATTTTTTTTTTAATTTCTTTTGTCTTTTACCGTTTTACTACAAAAATAGTGAATCACCCCCATGTTTGACATCATGATATTGAATCTTATTAGTTCTTATAAAGTTGACTTTTGTCGTACATTTTTGTTGTGAGGCTCATTTTTTACCTCAAAATTTCTCTAATGAAAAACAAAATATGGGATAATATTAGTTTGATTTGTAATTTGGAGATTACCATAATTATAAGAAGACCAATTGTCAACAGGGAATTCAAATTCAAATTATTTCGAAAATATTAAAACAAAATGCTGAAAATTTTCACCCATGAAATCCCAATCCACATCCTCTTTAGAAAATTCATAACAAAGGTGAAGAAATATATCAACAAAATCCTCTAATGATTCATCGGGTTTCATTCTAAGTTGATTGATCATTTTATATACATCTTGATAATCGTACCTATTAAAAGCTTCATGAAGCTCCTTAATGAGTTTCTCAAACGAATGGATAGAAGTGGTTGGTAAACAACCTAGCAATAACAAATTTACAATGTATTCTATTATAATTATAGAATTGAATAAATTGAAACATATGTCTAAGTACAGTTGTTCGACCCTCGTCATTAAACTTCAAATGTGACAAGTTATGGATCATTTCCATGAGAATTGTAAGATTTTCTATTTTCAAAAAACATCCCGGGATTAAGATTTGGGAGGAAGTAATTTCTAGATGGAATATTTAAACTGGACTCCATGGACTTAGCTTTTCATATGGCTCTTCTTCTAGCACCAAAAAGTTGATGGTGTTTGAAGTTTGCTAACACAGGGGGCTCTCCTTGGTATGAAGTCACCATTAGACCTCACACTGTTTGGGATATGAGCCCCATCTGGGAAATCATCGTGGCTATTGTTATAATGATCTTAAATATTTTCCTGGATTGAAATCCACAACATAAGAGAGCTTGCACATAGCCTTTGATACAAGAAAGTAAGTTAGCTTTGTGAAACATAAAGTTGAAATGTGTATAAAGTACTTTCATGGATGGATAAAGAAAGAGTGAGCCTTTAGAATAAAAGTAATAATACCACTCTAATAAATACACACACATACATGGAAAGAATTGTTAATTAATCTACAAAATAGTTCGCAAAGTAACAATGATCATGAAATCAAGTAACGATGCACAATTCAATTAAGATGTATACCAAAGCCAATGAAATATTTCATTTTCTTTAGTATATATGAACATAAACATACATCGCAAACATGAAATAATAGTCTTACAACATTCACGATACATGCATGAAAGTACGCCCGACTTTGAGAGCTTCAAAATATTAAGTGAAAGTGCCAAGATATACAATTACAATGATGCATCACTAGCCCCAATTGTGTAACATGAAGCCACCACTTGATCCTCAAAAGAATGCTCTCTCTCTCATATGCTAAGCTTAAGAAGCCAAGGCTAAAAAGTCGTTTACTTGAGTTATGAGGGTTTATTTATAACAAATGAGGTGACCTTTCATCTCCCATGTGACTCTTGACCTCCCTCGTGACTTTTGAGCTCCTACAAGACCTTTAGACTTCCTAGTGACTTTTCACATTCCATGTGTGACCCTTGGGCTTCCAGACATTTTACATTCTCTAATTTCAAAATTACAAAATTAAATTCCACCAAAATTGTGGCAAAAATACATGGAACAAAATAAAACTCTTGTGTTCACATTTTGAGAAGTTATAATTTGGCGAATGTGACATGAAGCTTCATTGTAATGTGTTGATACCAAGTTCTATTATTTGATGTATGTCTTCAACTCTTTATGATATGCTTGGAATATACTTCATCTTCACCCGCCAAAGGGTCTATATATAGTATTGGGGCCTTATAAGTCATCTTGGGTCACCGTCTATCTGTCGTAGTCCAAAATTACTTTAACTCATGCATGATAGTATCCTTGTGTCTCATCTCTAAGAGTGTCTTCTTGAAGCCTCTTCTTTATGAACTCCTTGAATATCATCTTCCATGTTAAGATGGTAGACTAATCAACACTAGATAAATAGTACCTGAAAATGAAACTTACTCATGGCAAGACAATATCAATCCCAAAATCACCTATTCTATCTTTTTTTCTCATCCATGATGCACTGGAAGTGTGTACTCCACTAGTGTATGAGAGAGGGACAATCTTAGGCATAGAGTGCAAGTCTTGGAGATAGTGGCTCAAGGCTTGAGCATTAAAGATGTGCAATGCGCTATGACTGAGAAGGAGTCTCTTGGTTGAGCACAGGTCACAAATGAAAGGGCCTAGGGATGGCCTTACTATCCACTGGAAGTGCATTATGTGCTCCACAAGGCAATGATATCAAGGCTTAGAAACGAGCACATGTGTAAGGAACAAGAGGTTGGGTGACTGTGCTCTGGAGATGCACTATGCACTCATGAATGGATTTGACCTCAGGATGGCCGCAAGTCATAAGTATATGAGACAAGAGTCTCACAACCGAGGCTTGGAAGTGCATTATGCACTCATCACTTGTTTAAAATTTCAATATGTTCATATCTTACACAAGATGTGAAGACAAGGGAGAACCCCAAAATTGACTAAGTGTGAGATCAATTGGGAGAAGAAGAGAGAAATCAAATACATAAGATGATCACACACAAAAATATACTCAAAATCATGATGATAATATGCATAGTTCCCAAAACCAACATTTATACACTGAAATGACAACAAAATGACATTAATCTCCAAGTGTGATAGTTAGGGCACAAGTCTTTAAGACAAAAGTGTCGATTGTAACTAGAAAGTGTGTTAGGATTGTCAAACAAAGGTGTTCTTGAAAGAGAAGAGAACTTACTTTTCAAGGATAAGTGTGTCATTACTTAGAGACCTTTTGAAATTGAACTCGACTATCTTCAGACACCAAAAGTATCATGCAAGAAAGTAAGCGACACATGCAAGAGAAAAAATTCAAAGTGCCACTGTTGAGAAACTTACCTCGAAGGAGGGTGCACTTGTGAAAAAGAGTGAAGGATGACCCTTATGCTCCAAAAATACGCAGAGCTCAAAAGTGAAAGATAAGAGTGTGAAATTAGCTATTAGGTGATCCATTTATATAAGAAGAGAACAAGCATGGTCAGTTTAGTTTTTAGAAGTGCACCTATTGCATGTCACAAAATCAAGAGGTAAGAATGTGATAAATACCACTAGAGAGTGTGATAGAACTACCTTGAGAAAGTGTGCTTTCCCTGTTAATATGAATTGCGCTCATTCTGTCTCAAGAAAGTGCACTAGGGCTATCTCTAGGATGTGCACTAGGAACTTGTTGTAGTGAAAACTCAAACCACCCCCCCCCCCGAACCTCCCCCTCCCTTTTTTGACTTATTTATTTCAAATAATGGGGACCCTTTCCATAAATTTTTGGCTAAATCACCTTTTTAATATTTTTCATTTAGTAAGTGTCCGACAATTTTGCCAGATTTTTATTTTCTGTGGATTTTTATTTTGATTGCTTTATTAAATTTTGCTTTTCACAATATTTCCATTCGTTCTCATTTCATCTCATTTGGTTACATGGTTTGCAAATGGTGATTCGCTAAAGTTTGATGATTTTACCACCAGGGCTAAAAAATGTACAAAGTGTATATTATTTTAATTCTTGTAAATAAATTAGTAATTGATTGTAAATATTGATTTTTATTAATTTTTGCTAACGGTCATACAAAATTACCGCAACCAAATTGTAGAACGATTAAAGTGATATGTTTCAAATCTCAAAAGTTAATATAAATTTCAATTCTTAATACTCCCGAAATCCCAAAATTATTCATTCTCCAAAGTGGCTATAATTTTTAAGGTTAGGACTTTTATTACCAAGTGGCTATAGTTTATGGATGGGACCCACTCCACATAGGCTCCACTTCACCTTATACCCCCCACTCCAATCATTCATTGGCACACATCATAATATCAGAACCCATATATCGGAGTTGCACCTTTAAAAAATTACGATAAACATAAACCCCGATAAGCCCTCACTCATAAATTCAAAGCTCCATCGGAACTTTATTATATCAGAACTTCTCTTCTGAGAAAGTTACAATAAAGCTCATCTTCGATATAACTTCCTCGATGATCACTTTATTAATATAATCACATTAAAAGGGTTGTTACCAAGGTTTATTACAAGTCTCGTGTGCCTTTATATATAAATGAATATAATAATCCGCTAGACCCACAACCATCATTTATTATATTGACGTTTTCATTATCGGAAGTTTTATTATGTGACACCTTCGATATCCCACACCTCTGATACCTTTGATATTTCCATTAAAGCTCTTTATTAGAACTTTTTTTATCGAAAGCATGTTCCTAAAACCCTCGAAATGATTCCCCCGATATGTCACTTCCAATATGGCTTACTCTCTAATACTTCTGATATCCGATGGCTCCATTCCTCCGATCTCTGATGTTTCACTTCACCTCTGATGTCCTTCATAGCTTCGATGGACTTTATAAAATGTTGATTTGTATATTAAATTTTGTATAAAGGTTTCTTAATGCATGGAGAATTGATTTCATATTTGTTATGTAATTTTCTGAATATAATATTTTTTTTTAACAGAAACGGTTAGAGAGATATATTAATTTTTGGCCAAAATGCCACAATTCTAATTACAGTATGCAGAGCAAAAACCATAATGCTCTTTGTCCAGGACCGAGGTCTCTTTTCCTATGCTACACCAGAGATTTTTACAAACTATTTTTCTGGCAACCGCCTCTATTTTTCCCAATTTAAAAATGCAAACAAACTGCTTCAGTATAAGCCAGTAAATCATGAACACCAGGTGATTAAGGAATGGGATCCCAACCTTCTTCTTCATCTCTGAGAATGACTCTGAGGGGAAGAAGAGCAGCTTTATTAGCTTCAGTGTTAGCCTCTTTGTTGTTGTCTCTCTTGACATGATAGAATTTCAAGCTCTAAAAAGAATTTGAAAGTGTTCTTGTTCTGGTAATCAACCTGGATAGCCTTAGATCTTATGGGACAGAGCTGTCAATAATAGTTTTTATGATAGTCTGGGAGTCTCCCATCACTATTGCATCATTGATTCCGAGAGTTTTAAGTTGCTTCAGCCCTTGGAAAAGGGCCAGAGCTTCAGCTTGAATGCTGGTGTTGAAGCCCACTCCCCAGGCAAATCTGAGAACAGTTCTGCCATCCGCTCTCTTAACAACTCCACCAGCACCGGATCTGCCCGGGTTGCCTTTGGCAGCCCCATCGAAGAAGAGGATAATATGCTCCTGCTTTGAGCAAAGGGCCAAGAAATCTGCAGCGTTGAGACGAATTTGCCAGTCTTTAAGGAGAACGGGAGGCCTGACAATTTCAATAAATCGAAGGTCCAGGGAATCGCTCCAAGCTGCATCAAGATCACTCATACCTGCCCCATCAAGCTGATCACCAACACATTCCTTTAGCTGTGTTTTGATTTTAACCCAGACAATCTTGAAATCTCTCTTCTTGTCTCTGAAAATCCTCTGATTTCTTTCCAGCCAGGTGTGCCAACAAATTAATTTGGGGAGAATACACCAGGCAGCTTTAAGATGAGCGTTTTGTGTAGAGCCTCCGGGATACGACCGCTTCCAGTTCGAGAACAACTCTGGAATATTCTTGGGGAGGATGAAATCCGCCCTCCAAGGGCCTAAGGCCGCATTCCATAGATCGGCTACAAACTTACAATTCAACATCAAATGCGCAGCAGTTTCTAAATTCTCACCGCACAGGGAACAACGAGAGGGGCCGTGGTAACCTCTTTTTTGTAATCTGTCATCCGTCAAAATGCGCTGGTGACAGAGGAGCCAACAAAAATGGTCGATTTTTGGGAGCGAACGCTGGAACCAAACTCCTTGCCAAGGTTTCGGATCTGGGGGAACATGTGGATACGCTGAGATCTGCCTATATCCCTGGGAGACGGTGTAATGCCCAGGCAACGAGCCCCAGCCCCGAACGTCTGCCTTTCTGCTGTTCAAGGGAGCCTTACCATTCAGGAAGTCCGAGAAGATTGCCAGTTCGTTTGATAGGGACTGGGGCACCTCAAACTTAATCCAGCTGAGCCAGTGACCGTTCTCCCAATTCGATATATCCCACAGTGTAATGAGCCCCGATCTGTACATCCAGTCTTTCAATGCTGACAGGGAGCGATCATCAGATAGAGGGTCGCAGCCCATTATACGATCCTCCCAAATCCTGATTTGCTTGCCATTACCCGGAATCCAATGAGCATGATCGTTGATTAGCGAGGAGGATTTTACACAGAGTTTTTGAATTAGCGAGCCAGAGTTTGCTCTGGGGTGATCTAAGCACCTTTTCCTCTGCCCACGAAAGAAATTTTTCCACAAGGCGAGCTGAGCCCACCCCGGATTTGGGGCAATGATCCTCCAGATCAATTTTGCTCCCAACGCCATATTTTGCCTGCAAAGGTTCTTAAAGTTCAGGCCGCCTTCCAATCTGGGCATGGAAACTTTAGGCCAACTTAATAGAGGGATTTTCTTATCGTTAGCTTTCCCACCTTTCCAAAAGAATTTTCTGATATGTTCCTCCATTTTCTTTATGATTCCAACAGGGGCCAACATCACTGCAAATTGATATATGGGGAGGCTGTTAAGGACAGCTTTTATTAGAACTGACTTCCCTGCTAGGTTAAGCCAGTTAAAACCCCAAGAATGGATCTTAGTCTCGAACTTTTCCAGCAGGGGCAACCAATCTCTGTGGACAGCGCGCTTTTGAAAGATAGGGAGGCCCAAATACTTGAAGGAGGACCAAGTTGAGGATGCCGCGAATCCAAAACAACTGGAGATGGCTTGTAATGTGGAGGCAGGGGTGTTCCAGCAGTAGACATGGCATTTGCCCTTATTCAGCTTGCTTCCAGAGTCTTCACAGTAATCATCAACCACTTCTTTGAAGCTTTTAGCTGAGGACACAGAGGCAGCGCCCAGCAAGAGGGAATCATCCGCGAATAATGCATGATTTATGTTATTAACCCCTCTCGCAATGTTCAGACCCATAAGATCTTGGTCCTGTTGCTTTTTGTTCAAGAGGAAGCTGAGAATGGAAGCTTGGAGGACAAAGAGCAGAGGTGATAAAGGACACCCTTGCCTCAAACCACGAGAAGCTTTGAAGAAACCTGAGGCCCTCCCATTCACTAGAGGGGCTATCCAAGGCTCACTGATTAGGCCTTAATCCAGTTAATAAATTTGGGGCCAAATCCAAATTTGTGCAGGACATCCAACAGAAAGCTGTGTCTCACTCTGTCAAAGGCGCTCTCAAGATCTAGCTTGACAACCATACCTTTCTCTTTGCGAACCAAACTAGAGTGGATCGCCTCTTGGACCGGGATGAAGTTGTCCACGATCTGTCTTCCCTGAATAAATCCTCCCTGGTTTGCAAGAATGATGTCCGGGAGGATGATTTTTAATCTGTTTGCAATAACTTTGGTGATCAGCTTATAGCCTATATTACAAAGGGATATAGGGCGAAACCGGCTGAAGGAGTTGGCTCCTTTCTCCTTAGGAATGAGGGCCAAGATGGCCGAATTAATACTTCCCCCAATTTTCTGGAAATCCTGGGATTTCCGTATCATTCTGCATAGGTCTTTCTCCACAATCTGCCAACAGATCTGAATGAATCCGGCAGTGAAACCATCAGGGCCCGGGGCCTTATCCGGTTCCATAGCGAGGAGAGTGACTTTTATTTCATGGTTGGAGATCTCAGCCTCCAAAAATTGGTTATTTCTTTCGGTTATCAGGAACGACACCTCATTCACCAGGGAAGAAGCATGATCGACGGGCTCTTCTTCACTATAAAGATTTTTGAAATGAATGGAGGCCGCATTCTTTATGCTACTGATGTCTCTATGAGTGATAGTCTCAACTTTAATTTCAGATATGGAATTGTAACATTTTCGGGCCTGAGCTTGCTTATGGAAGAAAGAAGAGTTTCTATCTCCCGCCTTGAGCCAGAGACTGTGGGATTTCAATCTCCAATACTCTTCCTCTGCCAAGCTAGCCTTAAGGAGCATGCGCTGAAGATTAGCCTCCTTGTCAAGTAATTCTTTAGTGATCTCAGCGTTTTCCGAAACCAAATGATGCGATTCGAGGCACTCCTGGATCCTTTTTCTTTCCACAACAGGATTTGGTAAGGATTTTACCCAGGACTTTAAAGCAGCTTTGACTCTCCTGAGTTTCTCTTCCCAAACAAAGAATGCAGAGCCTTTGACAGGGAGCTTCCAGGTTTCTTTTATCAGAGGCAAGAAAGACTGCTCCTTGGCCCAGTGAGAGTTAAATTTAAAAGGAATGGGACCTTGATCCGAATGAGCCAGCAGCTCGAGTTTAATGGGACGATGATCGGAAACACTGCAAGGAAGAATATGCATTCTAGATTCTAGACCAAGAAGAAGAAAAGAGCTTTGAACGAGAAATCGATCTAACCTTGCAGCGATGTGACCTGGACCGATTCTTTTGTTTGTCCATGTGTACTTCCCAGCCGAAGGCTTGATGTCGATCATATCCCAGTCGAGAAGCAAATCCTCAACCCATTCCCGCGCCGGATCCCTGACGATGCTTCCTCCACGTTTTTCAGACAACGATAATGTTAGGTTAAGATCCCTTGCTATAATAATATTAGCTAAGTCTTCAATATCTGCCAGATTCCTTATGGAGTCCCAACAGAGCTTTTTCTCTGCTGAGCTAACGGGAGCATACACATTGAATAGAGAGAGTATCGTATCTGTTTCTGTGTGTTGGATTTTTGAGAACAACCAATGGGTATTTTTAACTTCTTTGATCTTTGTAAATTTGTTTGCATTCCAAATAGTGCCCAGTCCACTAGAAGCACCTCGAGCTGGGATTGCTTGTCCTTCACTTTGCTTCCACAACTTCTTGCCGATATGGAGGAAGGCATAATCCTCCATTTTAGTCTCCTGGATGAGGAGAATGTCGGGAGATTCTGTTATTATCAGGCTTCTTATAGCTTCTTCTTTTGTTATGCTCCCCAATCCCCTGCAATTCTAGGAGACAATCTTCATCACTTGCATTTTGAGTGGTGAGCTCCCTTAGAGCTCTGGGGCTGATTTCTGTTCTTCTTCGAAGTATTTTCCAAAAGCTTCTCAAGGGTTGGTTGACTTCCCTGGAGCTTGTCTTTGTAGGTCTCTTGTTCTCTTTTTTCCCGCGCAGATTTTCGACCTCTCAATGATCTTCTGGCCGAGGTTTGTGAAGCTCCTATTTCGCCTTCTTCTTCTGATTCCTCCGAGCTTTGCACCTCCTTTGTCTCTTCAATGAGAGGCTCTTTTGGTCTTTCTTCATTGCTTTCCACCTGTATTGGTTCCTTGAGGGACTCCTTGGGGATCGATTCTTCTTTATGTGTCTCTAGTTCTAGGGAACCTTCCAAAGCTGGGCTTAACAGAGTGTATTTGTTTCCTTGCTCTTCCATGCTAGGGGTTTGATTTCTAGGGGCAACCTGAGAACCATTGCCTTTTGTATTGCCTGTTCGATTGGCTTTGTGGGAATTTTTGGGTCTTTTGACGTGGGTCCAACCTTCATCCTTGCCTTTCTCCATTTCAGTATTCTTTGGACAGTTCCGAGCGAAGTGGCCATAAACCTGGCATTTCCTGCACTTGAACGGGAGCTGCTCATAATCCAGCTTCTGAACATGAGACCAGCTTCCAACCCTGATCTTTACTGCCTCAGGCAAGCCAACTTCCAGGTCAACTTCAACGCAGATTCTTGCACAGTCAAATTGATCCTTGTTATTTGCTCGGTCGATGAATTTGCCCAAGGTGTTACCGATATGCTTTAGGGAATCCCAATTCCAGCAATGCACAGGCAGATTGGGCAGCCTAACCCATACAGGAACGGCTGTGGGAACGTCAACTGAAGGGTCAAAATCAGGCGTCCACTTGTTGAGATACAGCCCATGAGGGCCCATGAAGTAGGGGCCGTTCCGGAATATCAGATCCTTATCCTCTTTATCAGTAAATTCAAACATGAAGAATCCCTTCCCTAAGAAATACGAAGTGACTCCATTCTTAATCAACGGAGCCCAGTTTCTAGCAATCCAGCTCTCCGTGGATTTGGGGGAGGGCCAGAGGCCCGTAAACTGACCTACCAGAGCTCTCTCAGCCAGGGAAAGGGCGACCTTGATCGGACCCTCAGGGGGAAGCGAGATCTCTGGGATATCGTCCAAACGTTTCACGAACTTCGCAGATTCTGAAGCTTTCTTCTTCGGCAGGGATTCCAGAAGCTTAAGGAAGGCTTCAGCATCAGAATGGGGGGGCGGAGGGGGCAGATCCATTGTAAGCGGATCAAACCCCACAAGCCATATCAGGAGCTACGCACAGAGTGAAGGGAGTCCCAGCAGATTCAGGACAGAGAACCGCGCAGGGAGACACCGCGCAGGGGAGCACCTCGCAGGGAAGAGCCCACAGGAGGCCTACGGAGCCCACCAAGCAGCCCGAGGGCCGAGCAGTCGACAGGCGCAGAGGAGCAGAGCGGCGGCTAGGTCTCGATTCCGGTCCCAACCATCTGGAAGGTTCTACAATGGTTCTGAATATAATATTATGATAATGTTAAACAATATATTTTATTAATATAATATTTAATAAATTAATTTCTAATTAATATTTTTATTTTGTAAATAATTTAATTCATATGAGAATTATATTGGATTTTGTAATTAATTCAACCTCTTTTTTAGTTTGTAATTTAATTTAATGTCTTTAAATAAAATGTATATAATTAATTTAACGAATTGTAATTAACTAGTTATTAATTAATTTAATTGTATGTTTAAGTAGAATTAGAGCATTTAACTATAATTTCTGGATTTTAGGTGAAGCATGACATTTTCCAGAATTCGGATTATTTTGGCATCTTATCTTTGGAAAGAAATATCTTGAGATTTACTCAACCAAATTAAGCCCACAATAGCTTGTTGGAAAGATAAGACAGAGGAGGACAATCTAGGATGGTTAATTTTAGAAAATATCATAATTTAATAACCCAGGAATCTAGCGAATAAAAAAAGAAAAAAATAAAAAAAAAAGAAAAAAAAGAAGAAAAAGAAGAAAGAAAGAAAGAAAGAAAAGAAAAGAAAAGAAAAGAAAAATAAAAAAGAAAAAAGAAAAAAAAAAGAAAAAAAAAGTGACGAATTTGAAACATTTTTTTCTTTTTTCTTTTTCAAGAACAAATCAGACTCAACACAATTAATTACATATTGATTTTTTTTTTTTTTTTAACAATTTGTTGAGAATAGATTTTTGTTCACCAAGTTGGTTTTAATTTTTGAATTTCAATTGGTTGTGGCAAGAGAACAGTTGAGGAGATGGGGAAGAAAATATTTTGACCAATAGAATTGCTCCAACAAAAGAGGAAATAAAATTTTGGCCAATCAATTTATTGAAGCAAATTTATTCTCCAACAGTTCTCATTTTAATTCTCTTTTGTAATTATAAATTGGACTTTTGTTGAATGGAGAATGGATTCTCTCTTCTACACTTTTGTAATTCTTAAAGCACTATTGTAATAGGGGTTTCATGTTGTAGGTAGGGAGGATCAATATCAGATCTAAGAATAATTGGTATTTGTCTTTTTTCAAATCTGAACTTTGTATTATAGGCAAAACTTACACTATTGCAGTTTTTCCTTTTAATAGCAAAGCTTTCAATTTGAAAGGGATTGTTGGAGGTCTGTTCAGGGAAAAGAGCAAGAGACCGGGTTTCATTAGTTTGTAATTTGAATACTTTTATTTAATTGCAAATTTCATTTATGTAATGGTGGATCTGTGTAAAATTTTCTCATGTTATGCATTCATGTTTGATATGAGGAAAAATATATTTTGGATTAGTTATCTAATTCATAGTCACATAGATCTGTTATTAATTTCTCTTGGATCAAATATTTAAATCAAATTTATAAGTACTATTTACTTAGAAAATTTCATCAAAAATCGATTTAATTACTATTGAAATTATGAGAACTTTTTCTTGGTTTTGATAGTCAATTATTCATTCTTAAATGATCTGCAAATTGGAAAATGGGGGTCTAAAACCTTTTGGAAGCATTTTGAGTCATCAAATTTATTTTTGGGGAATAAAAATGTTTTTATTTAGCACCACCTTTTATTCTTATTCTACACACATATACATTTCCAATGACGCACGAATCACCTCAATCGAAGTCTATATGAAAACGTTATGCCACTTGGAAGTTAGCCTTCTTGTTTTGGCCACCATAATTCGAGAGAATGCCACTTTAGCCCCCACTATTCATAGAAAATGGGCTAGACACATTATCATTATGGAGAATACTCTATAAGATTCCATATTGTAACTGCGGCTAAGAGTTGAAGGAGTCAAACCTAACCACTAGTAGGCTATCGGGTTGTGTTATAATCGGGCCATTGGGAGGAAAAGGGGTTCTATTCATTTTGAGTGCATTTTATTCCATAGACGAACACGGTAGCTAACATGGATAAAGAGAGAGCACATAAAGAGGATTTGTGCATTGTACTAGCCCACGGGTCACAAGCCTCACCTCTTTGTACTTTTAGCTGGGTTTTCTTTCGAAAAGGTTTCCTAGGATATATCTTGTGCTAATCGTGATTTGTGAGTTTTATTTTGTTGTTATCTATTTTATGAAAAATTATGATTTGCATGCACATGAAGTTAATATTAATTTTTAGATTTAGAAATATAAAGAGAAATAAACCCCCATACTGTAGATTTCAGATTTTTAAATTTAATTTATTAGATCTATTGTGACGAATTGTACAGTGGAATATCCACAGTAGTGTATGGATCATATTGGTATCATAGTATATTTTTTTCATATGTTGTGGATATTTGTGGCGAAGCTAAATCAACTAATCCAAAATACATAAAGCCTATTCATATCCAATGAATATGTGAATAACCATCCTAATCCTGTAGAAAAAAGGTTTTCGTTGATGGAAGCACAAGTTGCATATATAATTCGTAACGTGAATCTCCTCATGGTGGATTTAACCATTGAGTTTTTGTATTAAAATAATATGGGGGTTATAATTTAGAGGTATGATCAAAGGGGAGATCAAGAAATTGATAAAAAACAAAGAACAAGCCAAAGAAAGGACCAGAAAAAGGTTTAACTAAGTTTCAGTGTCGTGAACCATTCATAGTACCTGTTCAAAATGAAAGTGAAACTTGATATCAAGTCATACCAAGGTGATGTTAATTATCTAAAGATAACCCACTTGTTGTAGCAATTATAATTTTATTTCAATGTTCATCATATAGAGGAAGAACAAAATATTTTATTTGCACAATTGAAATTACAGGGCAATGCACTGACCTAGTGGGAAAGCCACGTGAAGACATTAAAGTTGGAGGGATATCCTCCAATGACTAAATGAGAGTACTTTATAACCATCATAAAGTTAAAAAATTACTGTATCGGGTATGTAGAGGACCAATGGATATGATGGCTCTACTTCACATAGAGGTGGAGGCAGAGCATATAGGAGTACACCACAGAGTTTAGAAAGATGGCCATAATATTGAGTATCTCTGCAAGGAACCCAGATGTACTTCTCATGTATTTGGGGGTTATACACAAACATCTAAGGAAGTGGGTGATATTTTTTAATCCCATATCGGTGGGAGAGGCTAGTGTACAGGGAAAATACTTAGAGAACAAACACAGGATTAAAAAAACGCTAATTAAGTGGAATGAAGCAGAAGGAGCACCAAGATGCTTCTAAGGATGGGAAGAAGAAGTAGAAAGGAAGAAAATATAAAAAGACGATAGCCATATCACACCAATGCAAGGATTATATTTACGATCATACATAAGAGAAGTGCTAGAAGTTGCATCTGCAGCTTAACCTGAAGAACAAAAATAAACATAATAGGAAGAAAAATATTTTGGCCATTAATTCGAGAAACTAGGTTGAAAACATCTTGGACATGGATGAGAGGATAGTCTATATGTAAGTGCAAAAGTAGGTGAATTTGAGTATCCTTCAACAACAAGAATATAAAGATACAAGTCAAGAAAACAAAATAATGCTTTGTTTGACTAAGTATCACAAAAGAATCTCAATGTAACAGAGATGGTCAAAAAATTGGGATTGGAAGTTCACAATCATCCATGTTAATATCCATTGGGATGGGTAAATAAGGATGCATATTTAAAGGTAACAAAATAGTGCAAAATTATATTTTTTTTATAAATGATGATTTTATTGATGAAGTAGAACTAGATGTAGTTCCTCTTAATGTATGTGGAATGGTGTTTGGGAGTCCCTATATGTACATGAAAAATGCAATATTCATGCGAAGATTCAACCAATACTAGCTCATCAAGGACGAAAAATCATTCACCATCAAGCGCATGAAAGAAAGTAAAAAATTTGGTTGGTAAGTGCCAACCAAGCCAAGAAACTAATCATTTCTAGCAAGAAGTATGTTCTACTATGTTGAAAAATGCGGCAAGAAATTCTCAATTTGATTTTGCCTTGATTGAAATTGAGAAATTTTGGATTTTCACATCAACAGATAACTTGGATGATGTTAACATGTGTGACATGGCTTCTGTCATCCATTTTGCTCAGTGAATTCGAGTTGGAGGAGTTAGAGTTCAGTTATGCATGTGTGATTGCTAATTTGTAGCAGTCAAGGTCAATTAATTAAGGTGGTTTTTAGTTAAACGAGTTTCAACTTTTGGAGGAACTAGTGGGAGGTTAGTTAAGCAGTGGGACTTCAGTAAAACTCATTGATCATCCAATGAATTGATCAATCAACCCAAAATAGATAGTGCATATAGAGAATTTGAGTTCCCCAGTTGAGATGGAGATTCCAAGGCAGTGTAACATTAGTTTTATACTAGACTTGAGTGTACAGGTGTTGCATGAAGTTAAATGATAAGTCTAAAGTAATTAAGAAATTGAATTGAGAGAATTTATTAAATAATAGGGGCTAATTCTTTAAGGAAGAGTGCAAGGAAAAAGGAGCTCAAGATGGAGGAAAACTTGACTAAGCCTAGGTCAGAGGCCTTCAGTGAATGGAGAGATAGGTTGTGCACTTGTAGGGTGAGCTTAGTTGACCAAATAAATTGTAATACATATA
The DNA here is from genome assembly GCA_031772625.1 of Pinus tabuliformis. Classification (NCBI taxonomy): domain Eukaryota; kingdom Viridiplantae; phylum Streptophyta; class Pinopsida; order Pinales; family Pinaceae; genus Pinus; species Pinus tabuliformis. Next base: position 1,226,486,979 of record CM062811.1, read on the forward strand.
TATTTCATTTGATTAATGAAAGAGGCATTGGGATTTTTAGTAGATTTCTTTCCCCAAATAAAAATATTTATTGCATGTGTGTTATTTATTCTTGCATGTCTGAGATTTTTGTTCTAAATTTTAAACTAATGTCCGCAGAGTAGTAGTGTAGGTTTGTGTCTTGTGATTTTTATTAAAACTTCATGAGAAGTTGCAAATCTACAACCTAATTTCTACAAACTATTTTTAAGATAAAATCAATTTGTAGAGGAGTTAGTGAGAGGAAGTCCATCCCTGGAGGGGTGTACTAAGACACATAAATAGAAATTGGAAGAGTTGATACAAACATACAAGGATGTGTTCTAGGATCCTAAAGGGCTACCACCCAAGAGGAAAGTGGAGCACAAGATCCACCAATTGTTGGAATTTGTTAAAGGTACTGGACTTGCCAAAATTCAAGCCGATATGTGGACCCAATTATACCTCACACCATTTGGGATAGGAACCCCATCCAGAATATGGATCGGCTGTCGATTTCTTAAAGATTTTCCTTCGCTCTAATTGTGAGTAAGAGAGAGGAACGCATGTGTTCCTTCGAAAAGAAAGTAAGTGTGTCTGGTGAGTGCTTGTTTATAGGTGTGTCAAGGTTCTTCTACTGTGGAGGGAGAGAGAAGGTGAGCCTCTAAGAGAGAGGTAATAGTACCACCCTAGCAGAGACAAACATGAACATAAAGGGTTCTTCTAACATCCAGTGGAATATTCCACAAATATGTGATGGTCATTACAACCAATACAACACATTCTCAATATGATAACACTAAAATAACTTAAATAATTTAACTACTTTAGTGCAAGTGAAAACAAACATGAATCATAAATATTCACATAATAGTATTACAAACCTTCATAATCCATGCATGAAGAATGTGTTGGCCATCAAGCTTCATATATTAAGTAAAAGTCCCAAGACACATGTATACATCAAACACCACTAGCTCCAATAGTGGAGTGTTAGAGCCACCACTTACTTCTTCAAAGAATTGGCTTGTCTCTCTAATGCCTTGCAGGAGGGGCCAAGGTGAAAATTCCTTTGCTCATACAATGAGGGTGTATATATAACCAATGGGGTGATGTTTCACCTCCCTTGTGACTCTTTGACTACCCTCATGATTGTTTGAATTCCTATGAATTTTCAATTTTACATGACTCTTCACCTTCTGTACATGTCCTTTGGACTTCCACTTTACAAAACATTTCCGAATAGTAAATTACTAATCCACAATAATGATGTGGCATAGGACGACTGATGACATGACATTGTTGACATGGAATTCTTGATGACATGGCAATCTCAATCCATTCTTGTTGCTCCTTGTTATGTGCCTTCTTGGGAATACTCTTCTATCCACCTCCATATGGCTTAGAGTTAAGGAGTCTTCAGTGATATCATGTCCTACCCTGTGATGACAAACTGATGTCTCTTTGCTTTCTCTTGATTGATCAACTTGCATAATCAGCTACACAGATGTATTTCAACATGTTTCCCTTCTCCATCTCCTTATTCATCATCCTGTCATGGTATGATAAAGTACTTGAATCTAAAATTCACTCATGACAAGATGACATCAATCTGATAAACCCATAGTCTAAGATGTTGCATATTGCTCCACTCGAGCCAAAAATGGGTTACAGGCTGGGGGAGAGGCTCAGTGATTGTAAAATTTCATAGATCAGGAGCTCAAGGGTTGGGATTGAGGTCTGTGACTCTACAATTTGCAACTAAGGCCAAGCTGGAGGGATGAATTGCATAGTTTTGGAGGCCAAGGTTCGGGCTTGAGCACTGAAACTGCGCAGTGCGCAGTCCTGGGAGGCAGGAACTATTCATTTTGTAGTGTCAGGAGGCAGGGTTTCATGTAGAGGGATGAGACTACGCAATATGTAGTTTATGAAGGTTGAATGAGGCTAAGTTGCTTGGTCGGAGAGCTTTCAAAATTTGACTAAGTGTGGGATTGATGAAGTTGATGTGAAAAATGATAAGACTTGAATGTGATCACACACTTAGAACACTTGATGACAAAACAACATAGATCATCCAGGACACATGAATGACATACTTCCCTCAGTGTGACAACTTTGCAATGATCCACGATAAGTGCGACACTAAAGATACATTTTGTGATGACCGTGACGACACTTATGCGATAGTGTTTACAACTTTGGAAATGAGTGTGACAAATGTTTACATTGTAATCTCAATTCATTTACACAAATTTAACCTCTTGAAACCAACAAAACAAGCTCACATATATTTTGTGACACTTACCATGTGAAAAGACAATTTTTTTATTTTCTTGCAAGAGGGACCAAAAAACTTAAAGAAAACACATACAATGGATTTCAATGTTTCGAAGACAATATACATGACCAAGGTAGGCTCCAAAATTTTGTGCAGGCCAAAATTTTGGAGGGTGTTGTGGTAGCGACAACACTTGGCGACACACTGGTAGAATTCCAGCTTCTTTGTCTTGGTTGATTCTTATGTGCAGGGTCTTGGTCCTTCAGGGAGTATTGATTCATAATGCAGATTACTTTGGCTTCCCCACTTATTCCATGAATAAACATGGTCCCATTTGTGCCCTCTTGGTTTGAACACAATCATAAAATTCAGTGATATCACAATGTTTCGAATTGGAAAGGGTAGTGTAGTTTATGAGCTTTATATTTTTAGAGTATATTTTTTCATCTCTGGTGTTTCTCCATTGCTAGCAGGCCTAGATAGTACCCTAGTATAGTCACTACAGGAACACAAAAATTTCTTTGCTTCTAGTGAGCCTAGACACTACCCTGGTGGAGTTGCTTGCTTCACCTCTCTGCGTAGGAAACCTTTCTCTTCTTTCACCTTTATTTATATATTAAAGAGGACTATGCATAGGAACTTATTCATTTTATGGGTGGAAGAGGGATCCCGACTTATTGAGAGCAAGAGAGGTTGTTCCTTTAGAGAAGCATATAGAGACCTCTGATTTAGGTTTTCTCGTTTGAGATTTTCCCCTTTTCCTCCTCTACTAATTGGATAAGTGTGAAAACACTAAGAGATAATGAATCCAGGATGGGCCTAAGGTTTCTAGAATAGACACAGGTATCATGGTTCGACACAAAACTCTCCTTACAGATGGATCATATTTTCCATTAGAACATCATCGACCAAAAGATATAACCAACACAAAGAAGGAGGACCAAAGTTTAGCCAAATTTTGTAGTGTCACAAGACTCTTTTCAACTCATCTACACACAAGGAAGTCTAAAAACATGTTCACACATGATGCTTATTTACAAAAATTAAAAGAATAATAATACCAAATGAACAAACACAAAATTAACCATGTACATAGGGCAGGGCACGCCCACATAATCTTGGCCATTGACAAGAAGAGAGTCAATACTATCGTCTCATGATTGAAGATGATATGTGTATTGGCTGTGTTTTTCGTGTATGGTGAACGGTCCAATCCATGGGGATTGGAATTTAGTGTGTTTGACTTTGTCCTCGTGGGATTTGTCCCACTTCAAGACTAGGTCACCCATGTCAAATTAATTCTTCCCTGCAGACTTCTTGTCAAACCACCTTTTGATACGACTCTGGTGAAGAGAAAAATTTTCATTTTTTTTTTTTTTCTTCCTACAACTTATGAAGGGTGTCTATCCTATGTTGAACCAATAAGAATGGCTTGCCATGGGATCCTTGTGAAAGTTGAAGGGCAGGAAAATAGATGTTCGAGGGTAGGATGACTTCTTTTCTGTACACTAGGAAGTAAGGAAACATATTCAAAGAAGGTTTTTGTGTGTCTGGTTTAGCCCATAGAGCATTCAAAAAATCAGAATGTTAACTCCTTTGTTTAGAGAATGTTATCACTCAGGCTGTCCCCCAGGTCGGAGTAAAGGGATACGGCTGAGGTAACCACAAACCAACTTTGGACTGCAGGTTCTAGCCCACTTGTAGTCAGAGAGGGCTCTCTCTTTACGATTTAGCTTTGTTGATGATGATTTTAGGCTAGCTATTGAGTTCAGGGATTTTTTGTTTGTGTTTTGTTTGGGTTTTGGTGGGAAAATTGATGTTTTCAAGTAAAGAGGCAAGTGTGGTGTGAAAGTTTCAAACCATTGGGCATGGAGTCAAGGATGTAAGACTGCTGGTGCGTTTTCTTGGTCATGAGAGGAATAAGGAGCAAGGTAGCTGCACATGGAACAATTTTCCAAATTTAAAGGATGGAAAGAATGCTAAGGAAGGAGAGGCAATTAAGAATCTCTCAGTCAGCTTAACAGAGGAAAGTGGATGATCTCTATCTAAGGGCAGTAAAGAATCCTTAGATAACTATCAAACACATGTGAATAAGAGTAAATATGAGCCACAAGGAATTCATATTCATGTCCAGTTCATTTCAGATGAAAAAACATAAAGAAATAGCAGAAACTGAGCCTAGAGTGCAGTTAAACAAGTTCTAAGCTAATCTTTCTTTTTGCTATTTAGATGGTGAAAAATGAAAATAGAGGTAAGAGGCACTTATTGATTCATGTTGCAGCACAAGAATTCCATCATTCAATCTCTAGAGACCAGTAACAACACATCAGGCAGTCATTCTTCCAATCTCTTCAGCAATCTTTGATTAAAGAAAAATATCAGACATACAGTGCGAGTCTCTAATGAAAAGTTATCAATCAACCCACCCTTGAAACAATGCAGTGGGTGGTATATATAAGGAAGATTCTCCAAGATTGTTTATTACAGCTGTGACCTAAGTAGGTCTAAAAGTAAATGATTACTCTAACCTAAACTTATAAATGCAAAAAATATCTATGAGCTGCACTGAGGGCAGCCGTATCAGAACTGAATCAATGCGTTGTCCTTGGTGGCTTGGTGCAGTGCTTCTGCAATAACTGCGCATGGACTTCTGCTCCATTGTAGTTCGGTGGCTTTAAGTGCTTTAACTGTGATTTGAGAGCTGGGATGGGCTTACACCTCCTGACTTGACTCTGCTGGAGGCCAATTAATGCTGACCTGCCTTGGGAACTGAAGATTTCCATTAAAAAATTAACTGATACTCTTTGCCGCTTCATCTCTCCTCTGATACTCTTTGACAAATGAATTGGGCTGGTTTCTCTCTCGCTGTGGGTCAAATCAAAACTTAATGGCCGCTGTTCGGCCCTCTATTTTCTTTAGAATTGTCTTTTGTTCATCTCTGCATGCCTCGCGAAGAAAAACAGGTCATTTGGTGCCTTTTGGGCTTGCTGGGGGCTGCGCAATGAGGGATTTTCCATTTCGGCCCTTTTCCCGTAGCCCTAGCAGCGCATGAAAAACTGCCTCGGAATTTGAATCCGGGCCTCCTAAGCACGATTTTCGCCTTTCGCCTCAAAATTGATGATGACATCAGCATGACATTAGCGGGTGGGACCATGGTACGGTGGATGACATGGCAGGGTGACGTCAGCATGTATGGTCGATGACGTGGCAAGGGTGACTCGGCAGGAGGTCGATGTGTGCAGATGACGTGGTAAAGGTGACTTGGCAAACACGTGGAACCGGACAGGCGACCTGGGGCGCGCGTACAGAGGGCGGAAAGCGGTTTCATCGGACCGCTTTCTATACGGGGGCGGTATTCGTTAGATCCCCTCCGATGCAATAGGAAGTGGACAAGTGTCTTTGGGTACGGCAGAAAAACCGTCTCGCCATCGGAAGCTAACGTCCGAGCGGCGCGGCGCCTCCGAAAACGTCGAGAGCCGTCGGATGGGGAGGGCCCGATCTGATGGTGGACGGAGCGCAGAGCTGGCGGGAGAATAATGGACGGGTGCGCGAATATGCGAATCTTCATACGACGCGGTGGGGGGGGTTTAGAACTTAGGAAATGTGGGTTATGGGGTTGTTTAACGAGCGGGGTTAATGTTTTATGCACACAACTTTAGGTTAAGGGCGGAAAAGAGGGTTTTTCAGGGATAGGGTTAGGGAAAAAGGTTGTTAGCATGACCAGGTGTCATACTAAGTCCTGTTAGGACACGGACGGGTTCATGATAGTCCCAGGTGGACTATTATGTCCCAGAACTGATAAATACATAGCTATAGTGCTAGAGGGCAGGGTATGTATATAGGGGAGTTATTTAGTATAGATTTAGTAGGGGAGGGGGAAATAGATAGGGGGCTATATAATATAGTCAGGAGTTAATATGGAGATGATGAGAAAGCGCTAAGGTAAGGAAACTTAGGCCATTTTGGGGGAATAGGACTTGGTAATAGAAGAATGGAAATCCTTGAGTAAAGCAGATCTTCATCAAGGCCAATGATGTGGAAAATGATGACTAGGAGGCATCAAGATGATCTTGACCTCTTTTGGGAAAATTAGTGAGTGATTTGGGGAATAAGAATGAACAGGGGAGTTAGTTATGTCCAGCTTGACTTCTTCCAGATGAGAATTGCATCATGGCTGTGATCTGCAAAGATATAACACTTAAAAACACAAAATTGATCATGAATCATCATTCTGCAACCTCAAAAACTACCTACCCAGCCTACCATCCTGACATTTTTTCTTCTCTTTGTTTGGGTGCACTTAGACTTGCAGACCCAGCTTTACAAATTTTCTTTTTTCTGTTATCCTTTCTAAGTCTACACTTATTTCTGCCAAGGGCCCAGATTAAGCAGTTGGGCTCCTTTGATTCTCTACCTATCTACAAATCTGCCAAGATTAAACTGTTTGGACAGATATCATTCTCTATATTCTAAAACAGGAAATTGAAACCTAGGGAGACCAAGTTTAAGCCGTTTGGCCCTCCCTTTTATAGAACAAAATGGTTGAGTCATCAAAATTGGAATTTAGCAGTGGCATTTGGATTGGCACACTTTCACAATATCTTCTTTAACCTCTTTTTGGAAATATGGAACACTGCAGCATGCAAAGTATGACATATTTGGCATGTAAAGATGTCAATCATGAAAAATGAACACCTGTCGCAACAGGAGACTAATAGTGGCTCCACTTGGGGATGGCTTTTCCTTGTGAAAATCCAAGAACAACAGGTCAGACTACCTTGATCTTCTGTGGTTGTGTGGATTGAAGGAACTTCTTTATGCTGGCTGTTAGATAATTAAAACTCTGTAATATAAACAACCTCCTCCTCAACTGAAATATTGTGCAATGCATAGCACTGCCTGCTTTCTTCTGCGTGCTAGCTATTATGTAGAATGTTGCTTGAGCATTGCCTTTGAAACATTTTCAAAACATGGATCAAAACTGATATGTTTGCTTTACTTTGCTTTGACCAGGGTGCTGATATGTACTGAAATACTGGTCTGTTTTGCTACCTTTGACTGAAGATTACCAACAACTTCCCTTTACCATGAGTTGCTGTGATGTGACTGTGCCATTTTTGCTATTTTGTTGAGGTTAGTGCAGAGACAGAGCTTTTGAACTGGAGCACTTGTATTGGCTGTGTCTTCTCAAAATTCACTGCTGCTCCCTTGACAATAGGTTTGCTATATATAAAAAAAAATGAGAACAAAGTGCTGATATATACAAATATCGCTGTACAAAAGATATATACAAAGCTGCACTGTGTCCCTTAAAAGGGATCATGGTAATGTTTTAACATACGGCCATTGACAGGGCCTTCTTCAACAGAACTATCCCCTACAGACTTGAGAAAATAAGTGTTATTTCCCTGAACAGCAGAAATAACGAATGGTCCCTTCCATAAAAAATCAAACTTGGCATGTTTGCCTTTGTCTTCTCTTCGTGAGTCCCACCTTAGAACTTTGTCACCAATGTAGAAATCCTCAGCTTTAACTCTCTTATCAAACATCTTTTTGAGTTTCTCTTGCAAAATTTGAGCTCTGTCATAAACTTTTTCTCTGGTTTGCTGAAGATGAATGGTCTGATTGATCCTTCTTTGAATGTCATTTGGTTCAGCCTGAATTTCCTGTAACAGTCTGATAGTAGGAATGCCCAGGGATGATGGAAATCTGGCCTCCATGCCATATACTAGCTCATAAGGGCTCATTCCAATGGATCTCTTGCTTGAAAGTCTGTCTGCCCATAGGGCATTTACCAGCCTTTTGTGCCAGTTCTTCTTGTTCTCTTCCAGCACTTTCTTTATGATGTTGATGAGGCTCTTGTTGGATGATTCGGCCAAGCCATTGCCTTGAGGGTAATAGGCTGTAGAGTGGCCCAAGGTAATATGAAATTTGTGGCAAAAACTAACCATCTTTTTGGATTTAAAGGCAGCAGCATTGTCAGTGATGATTTTCTCAGGGCAGCCAAATCTAGAAAGGATATTGCACTCAAGGAATTGGATAATGACGGTGTCATTGGCTTGCCTGCAGGGAATGGCTTCGACCCACTTAGTGAAATAGTCGGTGGCTGTTAGGATCCATTTGTGCTGGCCTGAGGAAGAGGGATGGATTTCTCCAATGAAGTCAAGACCCCATTGTTGAAAAGGCTTCTTGGTAGAGATGGGTTTCAGGGGCAAAGGTAACAACTTTCTCTTGCCCTCAAAGACTTGGCATTTGTGGCATGACATGGTAAACTTCTTTTGATCTGAAAATGGAATGTACTTGTTTAAGGGTGCAAGGTATCCATTTCCAATAATTTCAACTATGAGCTAGACACTCCAAATGACCTCTAAAAATGTATAAACTTCTTATTTCTTATACAGAGATAGACTGTAGGGGCATTCACCGGACATGTCACCTATAAAAAGAGGATGAGTTCCAGAGGCTACCTGGCCCTCTACAGGCTCTGCCTAAAGAAATAACAAAGTAAACACTTAGAAGTCTTTGACATACACATACTTGAAGTTTAAGGTCTTGTGGAATAAGACAAGTAACTTTCTGCAGCTAAATAGGTGATTATGTGTGTATGAAAGTTATATTTATTTGTTGTTTAATACTTTATATCAGTTTTTTTTAGCATATCATCTTCAGCAAATAAAGACATCAAAATGATAAAGCAGTTCACCCCCCCTCTGGGCTACATCTGCTGGACCAAACCTCTCCAACTAGGCTTGTCCTCTTGTATTAAAATTGCTACAAAGGCTAATACAAGAATATGGGTGTCTCAAAGGATAGATCTGACTGTAAATACAGAATAGAAGATAGGAATTAGCCAAACATGCTCTTTTCCAAACACTAAACAGTGAATTTTGTACCTTATACAGTACTTCCCCAATTGGCCCTGGTGGCCCTTTAAACTTGCATGGAGAATTTCGAGGTGAAGATGACCTCAATTGGTTCTGAAACCTCTTCCATTAGACTCATAAGGTTGAAAATAGCAGACATAGGCTTTTGAATCACCAAAAACGGATGAACAGAGCCCCCAAACAGCTCCTGCACTGAAATGGCCCTAGTGGCCCTGAAAGCTTCCCTGAAGCTAAACAGTGAGAAGAATGCCTCAAAAGGAAAAACAAGCTGCAGAAATGGATTCAGAAGGCTGGAAAACTTCAGGAATGACCTTCTTTCCACATTCACTAGTTGCACAATTCCCAATGCAGCTCCCAAACTGATTTGGCCCTAGTGGCTCCTGGAACTTTCACGGGTCCAAAACCTCTGCAAATGACCTCATATGGCTATCAGACCTGCACCAATGGCTTCAGAAGGTTGAAAATACCCAAAATAAAAAACAAAATTTTCCAAAACTGACTTTCCTAGCCAAAGTTATGGCCATTTAAAGTTTCTCCAGTTTTCCCCTAGAAAAACTCCAGCTAACTTTAGTTAACTCCAGTTAGCTTCGCCAATTATGGCGGGTCCGCCAAATTTGGTGCTCCTGCCAAAATTCCGCCAACTTAACTGCAGTTAGATTTAATGTTTGGTGGTTGACTCGGATTTCGTGTCAGGCGGAATATTCCTTTTTAAATTTTTTTTTGAAAAATTAAAATTTCTAATGTTATGGGCAAATTCTTCTTTTTGCCATAACTTCCTCATACGGCGACCGTTTTTCGAACCGTTTGCGGCGCCGAAATCGGGAAGACGAGAAATTTCCATTCATTCAACTTTGAACCAGTTCTAAGCACTTTAAATTTTAAGCATTTTCCGACACTTAGGACATGAGGACCTGATCACACCTCCCAAATGAGAAGGCTTTTGGTCCCCAAAAGCTCACTGTATCTCTGGACTGAACTGTACAGCACTTGAGGAACAGAAATATCCTCTTCCATTCAGCCAAAAGAGCATACTGATGCCAAAATTTCCTGCCTTATCAACTGTCGTCATGGCGAATGTTGCTGCATAAACCAAGTACTCGTCGAATCCTGACCAAGATTGTTCGCCAGACAAACTGAAAGATTGCAGAAACCAGCAATGAAACTTTCTGATATATGAGCTGAAATATTCCCCTGAACATGTGTGCTTGCCAGCTGTCATGATGCCCATCCATGGCACCTTCGCTCTAGAAGAAGAGTTGCCTCCCAAATGAGAAGGCTTTTACAAAGATGAAACACCTCATCATTTCTCCTCTTTACAATCTTGGAGATCAAATTAAATTTTTCCAAGTCAATATTACATTACATGCATGGTTAAAAACAAAGTAATCAACCCTTCAAGTTAATCACACATACATGTTTAAAATACAAGCAAATCATCATGATCCCTGTGCTCATGCATATCATTCTCATGCATGCAGTTTATCCTTCAACTTTCTCTTAAGTACAATCATAAGTACAATATCCTCGATCACATGTACATGTACTTTCAAATCTGAAATGAATATAACTTTCGCTGCAATAGAGTGAATCTCATACTCAGCTTTTCCATCATGCAACTTGCATTCCCTTAACAAAGAAATGCATTCAATCAAAAGACATGCAACTTCAATTGGATAAGAATTCTAACCATTTCTTACCAATCCATTTCAAAGGCGCTTCCTTTAACTGCACATCAACATCAACATGTGTATCATCCTGACACATATCAATGATGGAAACTTCCTTCCCATTCTTGCCATACTCTTTCTCCAATTTGTTCAATTTTCGTGGAAGCATTGTTGGATTCAGAGTCCAACACCTTTCAGCAGTATGTCCATGCTTATGGCAGTAAGTGCAACACATGTTCACCTTCTTGATAGCATGATTTGCATTGTTCAATGGAACTTTGGCTTCTTGCCTCCTTTCCTTCAAAAGTTTCCTGCATGTTGCCATTCTTTTCCAACATCTAGAAACACTATGGTTAAACAGACCACAAAAAGAACATGCAATTCTTTTCCAATGCTTGTGTGGAAGTTTTCCATGCTTTACATGATCAAAGGAAATATGATTGAAATCAGATTTATACCTTTCTCTTTCACCTTCATTACCTTCATGAGGAGGTGAATCAAATGAAGAAGAAGCTCCTTTTGGAACACCATCAATCCCTTCAATGGTTTTAGAGCTTTCACCACTCCCTTGTTCAAGTGCATGCTTATGCACACCTTCTTCTTGCAAGGTATGTTTCAAACTATTGCATTCATCAAGGATACAACCTTTACAACCTTGAGATAGAAAACCTGAAATGAAACTCCTTCTAGGAACTGTTTCAATTGCCTTCATGGCTGCTTTAGAACTTTCTCTACAAGATTGTCCATAGCCAAGACCCAAATTCTTAGGCCTTACCTCAACCATTATTGGCTCAACTATACCCTGTGCATGTTTTCCCAATCCTTTTCCTTCATATCCCATTTTGGACATCAACTTGGACCCTATGCCTCTGGTATGTTTCTCAAAAGAACCAACATAAACATTCTTATCAGAATTTGAAGACAAACTAGAATTTTTTACCTCTTCTTCAAGCTGATACTTGGCTAAGGCTTCTTTGGCAACAAGGAGTTGTGTCTCATGTTTGCAATATGAAGTTGGCCTTCCATTTCCTGCAATTGGTTAGAAAGCAACTGATTCTCTTCCCTCATGGAATTCAACTGCTCTTGAAGTCTAGAGCTCTTTCTTTCATCCTCATACATTTCTCTCACCATATTCATCATCATGAAAAATTCTTGCTTCAAGCCTTCATCAAAGAATCTTGTGAAGGAGGAAGATTTTGAGAACTCACTTATGGAAGTTGTCATTATAGAAATGAACAAAAGAGCTTCAGCAAACTCAAACAAAAAGTAGTAAAGCAGTCAATCTTCAACACTGCTTAAGACACCTTTCAAGCTACACAATCAAGCTAGTGATGTCAGTCAAGCAAACCTAGTGCTCTGATACCATTTGATCTGAAAATGGAATGTACTTGTTTAAGGGTGCAAGGTATCCATTTCCAATAATTTCAACTGTGAGCTAGACACTCCAAATGACCTCTAAAAATGTATAAACTTCTTATTTCTTATACAGAGATAGACTGTAGGGGCATTCACCGGACATATCACCTCTAAAAAGAGGATGAGTTCCAGAGGCTACCTGGCCCTCTACAGGCTCTGCCTAAAGAAATAACAAAGTAAACACTTAGAAGTCTTTGACATACACATACTTGAAGTTTAAGGTCTTGCGGAATAAGACAAGTAACTTTTTGCAGCTGAACAGGTGATTATGTGTGTATGCAAGTTATATTTATTTGCTGTTTAATACTTTATATCAGTTTTTTTTAGCATATCATCTTCAGCAAATAAAGACATCAAAATGATAAAGCAGTTCACCCCCCCCCCCCTCTGGGCTACATCTGCTGGACCAAACCTCTCCAACTAGGCTTGTCCTCTTGTATTAAAATTGCTACAAAGGCTAATACAAGAATATGGGTGTCTCAAAGGACAGATCTGACTGTAAATACAGAATCAGAAGATATGAATTAGCCAAACATGCTCTTTTCCAAACACTAAACAGTGAATTTTGTACCTTATACAGTACTTTCCCCAATTGGCCCTGGTGGCCCTTTAAACTTGCATGGAGAATTTTGAGGTGAAGATGACCTCAATTGGTTCTGAAACCTCTACCATTAGACTTAGAAGGTCGAAAATAGCAGACATAGGCTTTTGAATCACCAAAAACGGATGAACAGAGCCCCCAAACAGCTCCTGCACTGAAATGGCCCTTGTGGCCCGGAAAGCTTCCCTGAAGCTAAACAGTGAGAAGAATGCCTCAAAAGGAAAAATGAGCTGCATAAATGGATTTAGAAGGCTTGAAAACTTCAGGAATGAACTTTGTTCCACATTCACTAGTTGCACAATTCCCAATGCAGCTCCCAAACTGATTTGGCCCTGGTGGCTCCTGGAACTTTCACGGCTCCAAAACCTCTGTAAATGATCTTAGATGGCTGTCAGACCTGCACCAATGGCTTCAGAAGGTCGAAAATACCCAAAATCAAAAAAAAATTCGTCCAAAACCAACTTTCCTAGCCAAAGTTATGGCCATTTAAAGTTTCTCCAGTTTTCCCCTAGAAAAACTCCAACTAACTTTAGTTAACTCCAGTTAGCTCCGCCAATTATGGCGGGTCCGCCAAATTTGGCGCTCCTGCCAAAATTCCGCCAACTTCACTGCAGTTACATTTAATGTTTGGTGGTTTCCTTGGATTTCGTGTTAGGCAGAATATTCCTTTTTTAATTTTTTTTTGAAAAATTAAAATTTCTAATGTTATGGACAAATTCTTCTTTTTGCCATAACTTCCTCATACGGCGACCGTTTTTCGAACCGTTTGCGGCGCCGGAATCAGGAAGACGAGAAATTTCCAGTCATTCAACTTTGAACTAGTTCTAAGCACTTTAAATTTTGAGCATTTTCCGACACTTAGGACATGAGCACCTGATCATCTTTACATCTGCAAAAAGAGAGGGCCAATAAAAACCAGCCCTTAAAATTTTATCAGCAGTGAACTTCCAATATAGATGTCCTCCACAGTCGCCTGCATGGAATTCTTTCATGACATTGTTAGTTTCATTCATAGTTAAACAGTTAAGCAATATACCTTCATGATTTCTCCAGAATAATGCACCATCTATGACACAAAACTTTAAAGCTTTCATTTTCAAAAATCTTTTCTTGGTTCTGGACAATCCTGGGGGAGCAAACAGGTTTAACTGTACAAAACATACATCAGCATACCATGGGGATTGCAAAAAGGTCTCACTGATCTGTGGAGTCGCCAGCTCCTGTTCATTGTCTAGTTGGTTAATGTCTAAGGCTTGAAAGTTTGTTTCGGACATCAGTTTGGCTAAACCTTGTCCCTTTATCAGCTTGGTTGGTTTTATTTTTATGTCATACTCAAGGATGTTTGCTATCCACTTGCCTCTTTTGCCTTCTAATCCCTCTTGGGTCAATATGTCTTTTATAGCAGCTTGTGGGACATAGGCAATCACATGGGAATATAAAATGTACACTCTGAAATCCTTGATGGCCTTAACAAGTGCATAGGCCTGCTTTTCCATGATTGGGTATTTTAAAGGGGCATCTCTTAAAGCTCAGCTGAAAAATGCAATCGGCTTTTCAGCTCCCTGCTCATCCTTTTGCAAAAGGACAACAGCTATAGTATGATCAGATGCAAAAGAAAAATGATAAAATCTTTGTCAAATTGTGGGTTGGTGAGGACAGGGGTTTGTGTTAAGGCGGATTTGATACTCTCAAATGCCTGTTTGGTTTCAAGAGACCATTTTACCTTGGCATCTTTTTTTAACATATTGCTTAACAGTCGTATCCGTTTAGCTAGATTTGGAATAAATCTTCTTAGGAAGTTGATTTTCCCAAGGAATGCTTGTAGCTCTTTTATGTTTCTTGGATATGGGATTTGGAGGATGGCTTGGATTCTTTCAGGATCAATTCTAATCCCATCTTTTGATATGATGTGACCGATTAATTTGCCTTCTTCAAGGCCAAATAGAGATTTCTTGGGATTCAAGGAAATGCCATATTTCCTGCATGTGATGAATATTTGCCTAAGATGCTTGAGGTGCTCTTTATCAGATTTGGAAAACGGGGTTAGGTCATCAAGATAGACAATTAGGAAGTCATGTATTTCTTTGGCGAAAGCAATATCCATTGCTCTTTGAAAGGTTGCACCAGCGTTTTTAAGTCCGAATGGCATCTTAACATACTTAAATGTTCCCCAGGGTGTGGTAAAGGTTGTCTTGTCTTGGTCATCCAGGTGAACAAGTATTTGATTGAAACCTGAAAAGCCATCTAGCAAAGAGATTCTAGATGACCCCACTACTCTTTGTAAGATGTGGTCCATTTTGGGCAAAGGATAGTGGTCCTTTAGGGAGACTTGGTTTAAATTTCTTAGATCTACACAAAGTCTAATCTCACCTGTCTTTTTTCTTGTAGGAACTAGGTTGGATACCCATTCAGAAAATCTGATGGGTGCTATTATGCCTGCCTCAAACATCCTCTTTACTTCTTTCTCAATCATGGGAAGAAGCATAGGGTTAATTCTCCTAAGTTTCTGTTTGAAAGGTTTCTGGTTTGGTTTTAAGGGAATTGTGTGTTGGATCACCGAGGTGTCATAGGATTTCAAATCTTCATAACTCCAAGCAAATACATCTTGGAATTCTTTGAACAAATCAATGTACTTGGGCTTTTGATCAGGTGGTAAATTTCTGGACAATTTGATCATTTTGGGATTCTCTGCTGTCCCAATGTTGTGCTCTTCTATAGCAGTGTTCAATGGTTGCAGTTTTGGCTTTCTGGGAACATCATTGGCGTCAAACATGTCTTCTAATGGGGTTAGGCCAGCAGGCAGAAAATTATCCTTCAGGCCAATGATTTCTGCCTCTGTTTTGGCAATTTCCTCCAAATGTATTTGTTTCCGCTGTTCTATGTTTGTTTTGTTAAAAACAGTGGGGTTTAGGATTTGTTTGGCTATTGTAGTTGTTACAACCTGCTGGTTTTCATTTGTTTGCTGTTGGACATCGTTCATAGCATCCATGTCAATGTTGATATTAGAGAACTCATGCTCAAGGGTGAGGAAATTGTTGATCTGGGCGTCATTTTCAAACACTTGCCAATCTTTCACGTTGTTTGGGACAGTGGGCCTATGTTTTATTTCGGCTGTGAAGTGATGGTTTGGGTCAAAAGGAAGCTTGCATGTACTAGCAAAGGTGGTTAGGCTGTGTGCATGAATGTTATGCCCTCTTGAAATTTTGGCCAGTTTGCATTCAATAAATGCATTGAGTATATTAGTGGTAGTAGTCCTATAGGCCCTCATTCTATTGTCATTGGTTAAAAAGTTACCTTTCATTTGCTGTATGACTAGGTCAGAATCTCCTAAAATAGACACCTTTGCAGCTCCTAGAGCTTTGAGCAGTTTAAGGCCTAACAACAGAGACTCATATTCTGCCATGTTGTTTGTGCATTTGAAATTCAGTCTGTAGGCATGACCTTCCGCATAATTGTTATGTGTATTGTGAATCCACACACCTGCCCCTGCTCCTAACTTATTGACAGAGCCATCAAACTCTAAACACCATGTGATTTCTTGCTTGTGGTTTGTGCCAAGAGTTTTAGCTATGTTAGGATTAGGCAGAGTTGAAATTTCTGTTTGGGGAGTTTCCTCTATCATGTTGGTTGCATTAATTGTTGTGACAGTCTCATGGGTATATGCAACCGATTCTTCATTGAATTGTGCTCATTGTTCTAGAGCCAACGGCTCATCATCAGTTAGAGAATTTGTATTATCATTAAACAAAATAAAAGAATCCATATCAGAATGGATTGAGTAAATGGGAAAATTTTCAGGCTTACTCTCACTACTCACCACATATTTCATGAGGGTTTCTCTGTACAGTCTCTTTGGTTGCCCAAAGACCAAAATAGTAGCATAGGAGAGGTCTAGTTGAAGGGATCCTTGGAGCTTTGCTCCCCATGATCTTGATAGGAGCATACCATATTTTGGTGGGATGTCAGCCACTACCACGTCCATGAGGATGGTCTTATTGGGATATTGGACTAAGGAGACACACAAGTCTTTGATGAGGCCTAAACACTTGACCTGACTTGAGTCAAATGAGTACAAATCTTTGTAGGGTCTTGTAATATCAAGGTTCAGCTTTTCCATAACTGCTTTGGGCATCAGATTGTGTGATGCTCCTGAGTCAAACATAGCGTTGTGCAGAACTTTGTCATGTATATGCAAACTGACATAAAAGGGTGGAATAGGTCCATATGTTGATTTTCCATTAACTTCTAGGCCAAACAATAGTTCAGGGGTATCATCTAGGACATTTACATCGTCCTTATTCTCTGGGATTTGAAGTGATCTTTGAATTTGTTGCCTATATACATCATGTTTGGCAAGTTCTGAGAGGGGGATGGATATCTTCAACTTGGCTATTTCTGCCTCTAAATTAAATGGCTTTTCCAATGGAGTCTTGGTATTGATGCTGGCAGTTTTTTCTGTTTCATTTGAATTATCAACGTTTTGCTCTTTTTTATCAGTGTTATGGGAATTGATTGCTTGCGGTTTTTCAACTTCAGGAAGGCCTTTTGGAACGTTGTTCAAGTTTTGCTCAGAGGAAGAAGGTGTCAAAAGCTGATCTACAAAAGGCTGCATTTCTGTAATGTCTTCTACAGTTACTTGATGTGGATTTGGGATAGTTGTATCAGCTGGTTCTGTTATGACAGCCTTGCTCTTAATCTTGTTGGGTTGTTTGCCATCCTTTATTTTGTTAGGTTCAGAAATGTCAATGGTTCTAGTTCTCAGCTTGTATTGTTTGTGTACTTCATACACAGCAGTATCATATCCTTGTTTAAAATCAAAAGACTCGCCAGACTTAGTCTGAAATTGACTAAAGTTATGCTCATCTTGGTCTTCTTGGCTCAGGAAAGTCTGATGCTCACCCTTTAGATCCATCAAATTCATGTGAGTGTCTTCTGTTTGCTCATTGGATGTAGATCCTTCAACATAATTATCTTGAAAAGGGGGTCTTATGTCATGGTCTGGGTTTGACCTACCAACATTTGTGTTCTGCGTTTTCCTAAAATTTGGGTTCCTTATGGTATTGGACTGTTGCCCTTCCCATGATGATATTCTCTCAACATTTTCTACTCTTTCTCCCAGCCTTTGTAGGCCACTGATAATCGCATCAAGCTTGTGATCAAAGGCTGAGGGTTCTTCCTTAAAGGTGGTTCTTCTTTCCATTCTGGCTTTGTTTCTTTTGGCAATTAGGTTGGCCTCTACGCTGACAGCAACATTTTGCATGTCTGCAAGGGTCTGAGGAGCTCTTTCTTTTAACTAGTATGCCATATCTAGATCGAATCCATCAGGAAATTTATACAAGGCAAGGTCAGGTGGGGGTCTTAAGTTCTGTGGTATTGCATTATAGACATTGTTGAACCTTGCACAGTACTCCAAGACAGTCTCCTGAGGACCTCTTTTAATTGTATCATATTCAGCTAGTATGTGCAAGGGGTCTTTCTTTTTCTCCCATTTGTTGGTAAAGGATTGATGAAGCTCATCTGGAGTAGTTATGGAATTTGCAGCAAGTGATCTAAACCAAGTTCTTACATCACCGGTTAAACTTTGAACAAAAATTCTCATTCTCACGTTATCATCATCTATCTCGTAGTTTTCAAAATAGTCTTGCATCTTTTTGGTATGCTGAAGGGCTGTGAAAGGATCGGTGCTGTCAAAATAGGTAATTTTAGATTGGTACTCCTGAGGTAAAGCCCCGGGATTAGCAGGCAATTGCAGGGGTGCATATCTATTAGCCATATTGGCAGGGATAAGTGGGACGAAGGGGATAACAGGCACAACAGGGATAACAGAAGTAACTGGAACAACAGTTGTAGTTTTTGTAGTATGTGCAGTGAATGGAGGTGTGGATGGAGTACTTTGAGATGTGGATGATGAATAAGGGGAAGTAGGGGTTGAACGAAATAAAACTTTAACAGGGGTTGGAACACAACTCGGAGGAGCTGCTTCAGGACTCAAATCAGCAAAATCTTGTCTTTGCTCTTGCTTCCTGAGGATCTTTGGGATTAGGTTCAGATTTTCAAAAACAGCTGGAGGGTCTGGATCTGGATTTGACCTTGTATATCGTGGATTCTTCTTGGGAGCCAGTTTCCGAATGTTGTTTTTTGGTATTTTTATGGGAATATTTTTGAAATCGGCAAGGAACTGTCAGATTTTGAAATGGCTGTGTATAGTTTAAAACTAGCATGAAGATTGACTGAAGCAGCTTTTATTTGCTTCTGTTAATGTAAAACAAAAACAGTTTCAAAGGCTTCCTGGCTGACATTCAGGCTTCATCTGTAGTTTTAAGGGATATACAGCAATTAGAAAATCGATTCGCTTAGGGGATTTTTCCAACCTTCTTAGTGAAATTAACTGAGGATTTCCCCAGTGGATTCGCCATTATGTTATCACTCAGGTTGTCCCCCAGGTCAGAGTAAAGGGATACGGCCGAGGTAACCACAAACCAACTTTGGACTACAGGTTCTAGCCCACTTGCAGTCAGAGAGGGCTCTCTCTTTATGATTTAGCTTTGTTGATGATGATTTTAGGCTAGCTATTGAGTTCAGGGATTTTTTGTTTGTGTTTTGTTTGTGTTTTGGTGGGAAAATTGATGTTTTCAAGTAAAGAGGCAAGTGTGGTGTGAAAGTTTCAAACCATTGGGCATGGAGTCAAGGATGTAAGACTGCTGGTGTGTTTTCTTGGTCACGAGAGGAATAAGGAGAAAGGTAGTTGCACATGGAACAATTTTCCAAATTTAAAGGATGGAAAGAATGCTAAGGAAGGAGAGGCAATTAAGAATCTCTCAGTCAGCTTAACAGAGGAAAGTGGATGATCTCTATCTAAGGGCAGTAAAGAATCCTTAGATAACTGTCAAACACATGTGAATAAGAGTAAATATGAGCCACAAGGAATTCATATTCATGTCCAGTTCATTTCAGATGAAAAAACATAAAGAAATAGCAGAAACTGAGCCTAGAGTGCAGTTAAACAAGTTCTAAGCTAATCTTTCTTTTTGCTATTTAGATGGTGAAAAATGAAAACAGAGGTAAGAGGCACTTATTGATTCATGTTGCAGCACAAGAATTCCATCATTCAGTCTCTAGAGACCAGTAACAACACATCAGGGAGTCATTCTTCCAATCTCTTCAGCAATCTTTGATTAAAGAAAAATATCAGACATACAGTGCGAGTCTCTAATGAAAAGTTATCAATCAACCCACCCTTGAAACAATACAGTGGGTGGTATATATAGGGAAGATTCTCCAAGATTGTTTATTACAGCTGTGACCTAAGCAGGTCTGAAAGTAAATGATTACTCTAACCTAAACTTATAAATGCAAAAAATATCTATGAGCTGCACTAAGGGCAGTCGTATAAGAACTGAATCAATGCATTGTCCTCGGTGGCTTGGTGCAGTGCTTCTGCAATAACTGCGCATGGACTTCTGCTCCATTGTAGTTCGGTGGCTTTAAGTGCTTTAACTGTGATTTGAGAGCTGGGATGGGCTTACACCTCCTGACTTGACTCTGCTGGAGGCCAATTAATACTGTCCTGCCTTGGGAACTGAAGATTTCCATTAAAAAATTAACTGATACTCTTTGCCGCTTCATCTCTCCTCTGATACTCATTGACAAATGAATTGGGCTGGTTTCTCTCTCACTGCGGGTCAAATCAAAACTTAATGGCCGCTGTTCGGCCCTATGTATTATTTAGAATTGTCTTTTGTTCATCTTTGCATGCCTCGCGAAGAAAAACAAGTCATTCGGTGCCTTTTGGGCTTGCTGGGGGCTGCGCAATGAGGGATTTTCCATTTCGGCCCTTTTCCCGTAGATCGCGCATGAAAAACTGCCTCGGAATTTGAATCCGGGCCTCCTAAGCACGACTTTCGCCTCAAAATTGATGATGATGTCAGCATGATGTCAGCGGGTGGGACCATGGTACGGTGGATGACGTGGCAGGGTGATGTCAGCAGGGTGACGTTAGCATGTACGGTCGATGACGTGGCAAGGGTGACTCGGCAGGAGGCCGACGTGTGGAGATGACGTGGTAAAGGTGACTTGGCAGACACGTGGAACTGGATAGGCGACTTGGGGCGCGCGTACAGAGGGCGGAAAGCGGTTTCATCGGACCGCTTTCTGTACGAGGGCGGTATTCGTCAGAGCCCCTCCGATGCAATAGGAAGTGGATAAGTGTCTTTGGGTACGGCGGAAAAACCGCCTCGCCATCGAAAGCTAACGTCCGAGCAGCGGGGCGCCTCCGAAAACGCCGAGAGCCGTCGGATGGGGAGGGCCCGATCTGACGATGGATGGAGTGCGAAGCTGGCGGGAGAATAATGGACGGGCGCGCGAATATGCGAATCTTCATACGGTGCTGCGGGGGGAGGGGGTGTTTAGAACTTAGGAAATGTGGGTTATGGTGTTGTTTAGCGAGCGGGGTTAATGTTTTATGCACACAACTTTAGGTTAAGGGCGGAAAAGAGGGTTTTTTAGGGCTAGGGTTAGGGAAAAAGGTTGTTAGCATGACCAGGTGTCATACTAAGTCCTGTTAGGACGCGGACGGGTTCATGTTAGTCCCAGGTGGACTATTATGTCCCAGAACTGATAAATACATAGCTATAGTGCTAGAGGGCGGGGTATGTATATAGGGGAGTTATCTAGTATAGATTTAGTAGGGGAGGGGGAAATAGATAGGGGGCTATATAATATAGTCAGGAGTTAATATGGAGATGATGAGAAAGCGCTAAGGTAAGGAACCTTAGGCCATTTTGGGGGAATAGGACTTGGTAATAGAAGAATGGAAATCCTTGAGTAAAGCAGATCTTCATCAAGGCCAATGATGTGGAAAATGATGACTAAGAGGCATCAAGCAGATCTTGACCTCTTTGGGAAAATTAGTGAGTGATTTGGGGAATAAGAATGAACAGGGGAGTTAGTTATGTCCAACGTGACTTCCTCCAGATGAGAACTGCATCATCACTGTGATCTGCAAAGATATAACACTTAGAAACACAAAATTGATCATGAATCATCATTCTGCAACCTCAAAAACTACCTACCCAGCCTACCATCCTGACATTTTTTCTTCTCTTTGGTTTGGGTGCACTTAGACTTGCAGACCCAGCTTTACAAATTTTCTTTTTTCTGTTATCCTTTCTAAGTCTACACTTATTTCTGCCAAGGGCCTAGATTAAGCAGTTGGGCTCCTTTGATTCTCTACCTATCTACAAATCTGCCAAGATTAAACTGTTTGGACAGATATCATTCTCTATATTCTAAAACAAGAAATTGAAATCTAGGGAGACCAAGTTTAAGCTGTTTGGCCCTCCCTTTTATAGAACAAAATGGTTGAGTCATCAAAATTGGAATTCAGCAGTGGCATTTGGATTGGCACACTTTCACAGTATCTTCTTTAACCTCTTTTTGGAAATATGGAACACTGCAGCATGCAAAGTATGACATATTTGGCATGTAAAGATGTCAATCATGAAAAATGAACACCTGTCGCAACAGGAGGCTAACAGAGAAGATGGTCTTCTTAATGATATGGATAAGGTTCTTATTTGTAGACTCAGTAAGACCATTCTCCTACGGATAATAATTGGCTGAATGTTTCAAAATCATATAATATTAATGATGAAAAGTATGTTTCATTTTCAACCTGGAAATGATATTATGGTTAAGGAAACTGATGACTTCTTGATCATTCACTTGC
Organism: Pinus tabuliformis; assembly: GCA_031772625.1. Lineage (NCBI taxonomy): Eukaryota > Viridiplantae > Streptophyta > Pinopsida > Pinales > Pinaceae > Pinus > Pinus tabuliformis. Next base: position 1,226,509,549 of record CM062811.1, read on the forward strand.
ATTAGTGGAACTGCTTCTGCCCACCACGTGAAGTAGTCTGTAGCAGTGAGAATATAGTGGTGTTTCTTTGACGAGTGTGGAAATATCTCAACAATAAAATATATGCATCATTGTTGAAATGGTTCTTGCACTGCAATAGGATGCAATGGGCGGGTGACTTCTTGTTTTGGTCGGCAAACTTTTGACAAATTTGACACTTGCACACATAAGCATGAGAATTTTTTAATAATGTGGGCCGATAGAAACCAGCCCAGATAACTTTATCCACTCTTATGACAACTGCAAAGTGTTCCTCGGCTGGTCCATCATGGAGATCATGCAATACTTTCTCTTAATCATGTGATTCCAAGCACCTGAGCAGTACTCCGTTTTGGTGATTTCTGAAAAGTACCCCACGCACCAACTAATAAGATAATGCTTTTAGTCTAAGTGCCCTATTCTGTTGTGTAGATAAGTGTGAGTGCACTGTGTTGTGCTCAAGATACTAGTGCACATCAACATACCAAGATTTTGTGATAAGAGTGGGGAAATCTCACTCAACATTATACATTTCAATTTCTTGCTCCTATCCAGAAGAATCTTCTTCTTTTGCATCCACCACTTCTACTACTAGCCAAAATAGACCATGCCCCTTGAACATATGAACTGGTTTGAATTCTAAGTCATACTCTTGTAGACCCATCATCCAGTTCAGTCTTCTCTCACCCAGCTCTTGTTGAACAAACAACGATCTAACTGATGGGTGGCACAAAAATAATACAATGATTCTTCAATAGGTAGGGTTGAAATTGTTTTATCACCTTGTAGACTAGGTATGCTTTCTTATCAATGCAAAGATATTTAAGTTCTAGTCCCTATAGGTTGGCACTCATGAAATATATCGACCACTCATTATTTTGATCATCCTTTTGTGTGAACACAGTGGCAAGAGAAGTGTCAAAAGCGAAAGTGTAGAGCAGAAAATATTTCTTGAAATATGGGTTGTACAAAGTTGGTTTTTTTTTGATATCATGCTTAATATGGGAAAACACATCCTTTTCCCTTTTGTCTCACTTATAAAATGTGTCCTTCTTTACCATCTCCTACGTAGGTTTCATAGGTTTCTCGAAGATAAACTTGCAGAGAAAATTAATCTTCCCCACGAAGGACTGCATAGATTTCTTATTCACAAGGAAGGGAATCTGCGTAATCGCTCTGAACCTCTCAAAGTCTACTTTAATCCCACTTTTCATGATAATGTGGCCCAAGAGGTTATCCTTGGACACTGCAAAAATACTTTTCTTGGGATTAAGGGATATCTCGTACTTCCAACAATGCTCAAAGATTTTCTTCAAATGGCATAAGTGGTTGGATCTCTTCTTATAGATCACGTGAAATCATCGAGATGCACCACTACATTCTATTTGATCAGTCCACAAAATGTGATGTCCATTGCGCGTTGAAATGTAGCACCTGCACTTGCATTGACTAGCCCAAATGGCATTCTTTAGAATGTGAACGTGCCCCACTTGGTGCGGAATGTTGTTTTTAGTTTGTCAGGCTCTGAGACCAGAACCTAATTGTAGCATGAATAACCATTGAGTAAAGGCAACATCTCTGACTCTGATACTGTCCCTGATATTTTCTATAGTATTTTTTCCATATAACATAGGGTAGTTGTCTTTGTTCGAGGCATAGTTCAAGTTTCATAAATCAACACACAAGTGGATTTCCCTGGACTTCTTTCATATTGGGACTAGATTAGATAACCAAGTTCAATGTCCCACTTTTTATATGATCTGAGCATCCAACAACTTTCTCAACTCTTTCTGAATTAGGGGCTCAAGCGTCAGATGCACCTTTCACAAATTTTGTTGAAAAGGCTTGGCCCCTTCCTTGATCAGGATAACATGAGGGATAATTCATGTGCCATAAGTTTTGAGCTCATCATATGTCCGTGCGAAAACATCCTAGGACTGCTTGAATAATAAGATGAAAGCTTGTCACTCTTGTGGTGTTCATTAAGTACCTATATTGAAAAACTTCAAATCCTTTTCTATTCTAAGATTTATTTGTTCATGTGGAAATGTTGAACTGTGGGTTTTTGAATTGATTGGCCCTTGAAAGAGATTCTCCAAATTATACAGCTTTTCCAATGATACCATGCCCTTCCGCATGGGGTTTTCTTTACTTGCTTGGTTTGCATCTTGCAACACCTTTTCATGTTCGTCTTCATCGACAGTTGCATCTTTAAATACATCAGTGTTCGCCATAAAGTGCAGTATCTACTGGTCATCGTTTAAAAAGCATAAAATAAGTGATATTGTCAGGGATGGATGGCTTATAAAGAATTTCAACAGAAAAATCCTCCCTAAGCGGTGACAACCTAGCAACAACATTTTCTAATGCATCCTTATTTGCGTTATACATTCTAGGAACATATATAATATTAAAATCTTGTAAATAAGAAATCAAACATCATACCTCTTGTTGATAACCTTTCAGATGAGGTGACACATAGTGAATAGTATTATGTACCTATCGTACGATGATTTCAGAGTCACCTACTGCTTTGAGAATTCCAACATTGAGGTTGATGGCCTTTTGTAAACCCAAGATGAGTACTTCATATTATGGCGTGTTGTTTTTGCACTCAAATTCCAAGCAGCCTGAGATCGGTTTTTCCTTTTTCGTGGGTTTTCTAAAACACAACTAGCTCCAAATTCCTCCTACGCCTTTGAATCATAAAAATAAAAAGTCAAAATATCATATGTACAAGATCTAGGCCCTACACTACTACTACTACTACTACTACTACTACTATCTATCTATCTATCTATTGCACATAAGTCATTTGTGCAAGTTGGACTAGGAAGTATATCCAACTATGTGTGAGGTGGGACTGGGGATGGTTGGGAAAGATAGCACCCTAGATCAGTTTCTAGAAAGAAATTTCTAAATACTAGATCTATGAAAGAAATTAGTTCATTTTTCCCTCAAAGGGTTTAATAGTATGATTCACATAAGGTTATAAGTTCACACAGATTTGGTTATTTATTCCCTTGTATGGAACCCATAAATGTGACTAGTTCATAGTAAAATACCCTTGTAGTTTACTGGACCAGTCTCTTCTCAGAAATACATCGTATGCTTCCAGAATGTCCACAATTACTATATTTATACACTGGTGAACTCGTTGATCAGATGACAGGAGGATAAGCACATTTATGAGTTCACCTATAGCATGGACAAGGGTCATGTCCAACTGAATGATATGTGCATATGTTTTATTCCATTTTACATTTATTTTCTTGTCCACGGATATTGGCATTACATTCGTTGATGCACGAGAATCAACTAAGCAATTGTGTACATTGTAATTAAAAACTTCAAACATTAACAAAAGCGGAGGGCATAGTGTATTTGCATCCAATTTTAAAGCATTAAGAACAGATTCTAAGGGACTAGTAGACTTACCAAATTCATATCCCTTCTGTGAAGAAGCAGTGTTACCTAAGGCGGTCTATTCAAGAGCGCGAAAGAGTAGTTCCCACTAGCTTGTGATTCTTGTAAGTTTGAAGAGTGAAATGTTAGCACGAATTCTCTTCATGTCTTCGACTATATTGTAATCAAGCACATTGGGGATCACTGAAGTGTTTGGAGGAGAAACTTGATCTGATATTTCCGGAGTGATGGACTTGATTTTCCCATTGGCGGAAGTACTCTTTGTTGTAGTAGTGTTTCCAGTCTTTCTCTAAGTGCTATGTGCTGAGTTAACAAGTGGTATGATCTTCCTTAACAAATTTTCTTTTAGTTTCTGTTGTAAAAACATCCTCCCACACCTACCCAATTAACTGACCAACCGAGGTAAACATGTGACGAGAAGTTACTATTATATGATATGACTCCCTATGTGTCAATTAAGGAAGTGGAATAAATGGAAACACAGCATACCAGACTTTTTTCACCTACTACAGGACTCCCAGAATGCATCCCAGTCATTCCCTTGACCATCCCCTAGGTCCCACTGAGTTTTAGACCATCAAACCCGTGGATGCTCCCTTGATATCGTCAAGGGTGCATCTGGAAGGCTCCAGACACTTGCACAACAAGGCATCCATGCGTTTGTGGAATTTTCCCCTCAGACCTGTGCCTGCAACTCTGTAATTTGTGCCACTTTTTAAGACCAAAATCCAGGTCACTTCCCAGAAACCCTCGTAGCTTTCAGAATCCATAATTTACATAATGACAAGGCTTACAAATCAAAAATTGACTCCAGGACTAGGCCTGACCATACCCAACTAGGACTGAAATTTTGTCAAACACTTGGCATCAATGCAATATACATGAAATGAATAAAATACATAGCATAAATGACTGATAACTCATATGAGACTTGACAAGAAGGATCACCACCCTCTTCCCTTAACTGTTTTGACATCAATTAGGTCTTGCATCCATTATCCTTTTAGTTACAAGTAAATACATGAAATAACCATGACTATAACTAGTCACATAACCATGCTTATAACCAGCATTAAACCATGTAAATAAAAATGAGATAACAACCATTAAGGCCACATAATAACAAGTATAAAAGCAAGAGAACTTAGCTTTTATTAAACATAGGCAAGAGCCAACCAGGTTCGAGACTTCCACGTACCACTCAACCATAGATATGGCTAAACCAAATCTTTCTTTCAACCAATCACCCCTGTGCCATATTCCAAGCATGAATGTGGGATCTAATGGATAAACCAATCTAAAAACAACCAATGGAATCCAGAGGTTAAACCACCTCCACCCTCACCAAACTGTGATCTCACCAAAACCGACACTGAGATCACAAAACCAAACTAAGCTTGGAATGCCTCCGTACTCCATCATTATCCTTGAGGAATTTTCCATCTCCTTGTCTCTCAGTCTTACCATAATCCACACCGGATCACTAGGCCCTAAACCGAGACACCACCCTCAAGCTTTACTGTGTATCCCGCCAAAACCAATCAAAGGATTCCTAGGTCTTTGGGAATTTTCTTGAGACCACCTCCGCCCCAGATTCCGAAACCATCCAACAATTCCAAAGCTCAAAAATGAGAAAAAAATACCATCACACCATGGCTATCTATAAAATGGAAAGGCAAGGTTGAAAACCACTGTCATAACCTAGCAAAACCATGCCATCGATAACAAGAGAACCATATACCAACATGAAAGTCCATGCATGTCAAAATGATCTAGGAAATCACTCATGAAATATGTTACCTGCAAGTATTCCTAGTGAAGTTGCTTGATCCTACTCTTCCTTTCTTGATCTTTTCTTTCCTTTCCTTTCCTTGTCCTTCCTTTTCTTGTGTTTCCCTTTCTTGCTCCAAATCTAGAACACTCCAAGAAAACTCTAAGTGTCCAAGAGTGAGAGAGAGAGAGAATAATGAGAGAGATCCAAAACTGAACTGACCAAAAGCCATGAACTAATCCTCATAATAATTTTTATCAACGAGGCCTCTATTTTCTTCATTTTCCATTATTTTCCTTCAATTTCCTCCTCACATGCAACCTGTGACCTTTCACCTTCCTTTTCTCCTATTTTCCTTTATTTTCATAAATAAATGTGTCAAAATAGCTTTTTTTCTTTTTAATTCCCTAGTCATTGCCTTCGCCAATTTCCCTTAGCCATAAACACATCAAGTTATGCCCACTAGGATATATTTTTCCAACATTCATCTTGGAATAAGTGTCCCTTAACCATGGTCTTATTTTCATTTATTAACTTTTATTACATGAAATTTTAACCAGGGGCTATTACAGGCCCCTCCCCCTTGGGGAACACCATCCTCAGTGTTAAAACACACCAACACCTAAGAAAAACAACTAAAAAGCAAACATACTACCCATGGAGCTTTATAACTTAGCTTGTTGCAGTATTTACAGTAAATGACCTGCTCAAAAGAAAAACATCATGACAACATGACAAGATAACAACCATACTTCTTATTGGAGCTTTATAACTCAACTTGTGGTAGTATTTACATCCATATACATGTGTACATATACAAAAACATTAGTTAAACATATGCCAAACATATACCAAACATCATACCAAAACTTCTTTACCTACACTAGAAAACAAAGAAGGATATATGGCCCACATTTGATCCACCATCTCCCATGTAGCTTCTTGGGGCCCAAATTGCTTCCACTGCACTTTAACTTTCTCTATGGCTTTGTTCTTGAGCATGAGGTGTTTCCCCTAAAATATGCACTGAGGCTCCAATTGGAATTATCCTTCTTGCTCCACCTGTAATACAAACCAATCAATAACATGATCAACATTGTTTATATACCTTTTAAGAAATAAGTCATGGAAAACATTATAGAATTTCATTGTTGGAGGCAATGTAGGTCAATAGGCCACTGGTCCAATGCTCTGAAGGATCTCAAAAGGGCTGCAATATTGTGGTGCCAACTTGGCACATGATCCAATCTAGAAATATCTCTTCTTGGGCTTGATAAGAAAATACACATGCTCCCCAACCTGAAACTCCTTGAATTCCCTTTGATGGTCCACATAAATCTTATGTCTATCATATGTTTCCTTTAGATTCTTCTTTATAACCCGCATTTCCTATTCCATATTTGCCAACATATCTGGTTCAATAAGTACCATGTTCATTGGATCGCTCTAGCTTATGGGAGTATTACAATTTTTCCCATACAACGCCTCGAAAAGACTCATCCTCAATGACTCTTGATAACTGTTGTTGTATGTAAACTCAACCAATGAAATATACTTCTCCCATCTTGTCTGCTGGTGCATGACATACATCTTCAACATATCCTCCAAGATCTTATTGACCCTCTCTGTCTTTCCATATTTTTTTGGATGATATGATGTACTGAAGGTCAACTTTGTACCCAAACCTACAAATAGTTCCTTCCAAAACTTGGAAGTGAACTTCACATCCCTATCTAACACAATCTTCTTCAGAACACCATGTAATCTCTTGATCTCTCTAATGAAAACTTGTGCCACCTCACTAGCTGAATATGTAGTCTTCACTGGAATGAAGTGAGCCACCTTTCTCAACCTGTCGACCATGACCATAATAAAATCATGTTGTCTCTCTATCCTCGAAAGACATGTAACGAAATTGATGGAAATGACCTCCCATTTCCATTCCAGAATCGAAATAGGCTATAGTAGAGCACCTCAATGCTTACATTATGCCTTTCTCTACTAAAAATCCAAACATCTAGCCACGAACTCTGCCACTTCATTCTTTAGATTCGGCCAATGGTAGAACTTATTCACCACCGTCAACGTCTTCTGATATCCTGGGTGACCTAAGTATGGGTTGACGTGAAACTCACTTAAGATACGCTTCTTGAGTTCTCTCTCATTATTATGCAAGGATATCATAGGATATGAAATGCTTGAGAAGTTCCTTATGAACCTCTTGTAGCAAGGTGCCAACCCCATGAATGATCTCACCTCATCCACATTCTTAGGATCTACCCACTCCAAGATGGCCCTTACCTTTTCCGGATCTATTACTATGCCTTCCTTGGAAACAACATGTCCCAAGTAATGCACCTCTGTCTGAAAGAAGCTACACTTACTAAGCTTGGCATACAACTGATGCTCTCTTAGTAATCTCGACACTGCTTCTAAATTCTCGGCATGCTCTTCTTCATTCTTGGAGTATATCAATATGTCATCAATGAATACAATAACAAACTTGTCCAGATAAGGATGCAACACACTATTCATCAAACACATAAATGTAGTTGGAGCATTAGTCAAACCGAATGGAACTACAACAAAACCATAATGCCCATACCTGGTTTTGAAGGAAGTCTTGTAGACATCCTCTTCCTTGATGCATACCTGATGGTATCCTAATCTCAAATGGATCTTATAGAACATTGTTGCACCCTTCAACTAATCAAACAAATCATTAATCCTCGGCAATGGGAACCTGTTCTTGATCGTCACCTTGTTCAGTTGATTGTAATCAATGCACAATCTAAGAGTACCATATTTCTTCTTTACGAACAACACTGGTGCACCCCAAGGTGACACACTTGGCTTAATGCATCCATTTTGAAGCATCTCCTTTAACTACAATTTCAACTCTACTAACTCTGGGGTACTCATCCTATAAGGTTCTTCGATGCCGGTGCTGCCCCTGGAACCAACTCAATAGAGAAATCTACTTCCCTGTGAGGTGGTAACTCTAGAATCTCTACTGGAAGTGCATTCTAATACTGCTGTAATACAGGGTACCTCTTGAATATTTTTGCATCGGCAACATCTTTATCCTTGTCACTAGGTATATCCATTGCAAACATCACATAAAATTTTCTGCAACTACGCTCAACCTGCATAGTGGTAACCATCCTCACTGATGTAGGATTCTTCTTTCCCTACAAAATTCTCTTTTCCCCATTATCATACAAGCACCCAATGGCCTTGTCAAAGCAATCCACTTTGGTCTTGTGAAGGTATAGCCAATCCATACCCAAAATCATGTTATAAGATCCCAATGACAGTACATTCAAATGTGATACTGTAGGCATGCCATTTAACTCAAGTGCACAAGATCTTACCCAATAGTGAACTCTCTTCTTTGTACCTGTAGCCAACTGTACCAACCAAGATTCTGCATGCACTTCTTTTCTCAAACCACACTTATCCACCAGGTCAGGATTAATATAACTATAAGTAGATCCATGATAAATAAAAATAGAAAAAAACTTGATCACAAAGCTTATCGTCCATCTCAATTATAGATGCTTGATGATTTGTTTGTCTGTTGTCTACATCTGCATAAATTCGAGGAATTCTATGACCAACATCCCCAATTGTATGCGCCTCTTGATCACTATAGATCTAGGGTCTACCACCCTGATACTACGTACAATCCCTCTTACGATGATCCTTGCCACATATCAACCATTATAACGGTGATCTACCATCGCCTCTAGTATGTTTCTCTCCATGTCCCTTCTCAATTGGATTGAACTTTTTGGATTTAAGAGATCTGTGGTTTGTGTCTTTTGAATCAGTGATCGGAGAATCCACAGTATGAACATTTTTATACCAACGTTTCAAATCCCAAGTGGGATCCATCATCAGGGTTGAAGAATGATGATAAAAGAAGAGCAAGAAGGCAGAATAAATACTAATGAGGAAGAACACACTGTCGGCTAGAATGAGATTGTTGTCCCGACAGTTTTTAAGGAAATGCAGATCTGCCGCTCTTCTTTTTATCCTCACTCTACATCTTTCGAGTAAAAGGATTTCACTCCAAGTATCCCCTCCGTATAGGGATAAGATTTTGAATTTAAGAGATCTGTGGTTTGTGTCTTTTGAATCAGTGATCGGAGAATCCACAGTATGAACATTTTTATACCAACGTTTCAAATCCCAAGTGGGATCCATTCAAAAGACACAAACCCTGATGATGGATCCCACTTGGGATTTGAAACGTTGGTATAAAAATGTTCATACTGTGGATTCTCCGATCACTGAAGACACAAACCACAGATCTCTTAAATCCAAAATCTTATCCCTATACGGAGGGGATACTTGGAGTGAAATCCTTTTACTCGAAAGATGTAGAGTGAGGATAACAAGAAGAGCGGCAGATCTGCATTTCCTTAAAAACTGTCGGTCCTCATTAGTATTTATTCTGCCTTATTGCTCTTCTTTTATCATCATTCTTCAACCCTGATGATGGATCCCACTTGGGATTTGAAAAGTTGGATTGAACTTCTTGTAAGGGACCACATTTTCTTTATCACCTGCATCTTGAGGTCTTCCCCAATTTGGTGGTCATTTCCCTTAATTTTCTCATTTCCTTTCAAGTCACTCTTAGGCTCAACTTTGCACTTTGATTGCTCATAACAATGTTTTAGTTTTTGGATGGCTTCCTCCAATGATCTAGGATCATCAAACTCAATCCAGTCTTTGTATGTTACTGGCAGTCCACTAATGAATCTTTGAACCTTGGCCTTATCCTCCTTGAGGTAAGGCACATATCTCGATAACTCCAAAAAACTGCTAGTATACTCATCATATATCATGGAACCTATCTGCAACTCATAAAAATCCTTAGCTCTGTCATCATAGTACCTTTCCGGAAAATACTTCTTCTTGAAGAGCCTCTCAAACTAATTCCAAGTCAATTCATCCTCTCGAATACCTTTAACATTCTTCACATCCTCCCACCAAATATATGCTTTCCCTTTAAGACTGAAAGTGGCTATCTTTTCTTTCATGTTCTCTGTATAGCAGCGTAATTGGAAGAATTTCTTCAACCCAAGCAACCATGCCTCAACATCTTCTGACTTATTCATCTCTCCATCGAATGTAGGTGGATTTTCTTTCTTAAACTCATCCACGAATATCCCTTGTCACTCCTCCTATAGGGATGATAACAATGATGATCATAATGCTTGTTTGAAATAAAACTAGAATAATACATGTTTCTATCACCGTTCCTATTTGGAGTGTCCAAGAACCTGCGATCTTTGATCGTGTCCTCTCTATCTGACTTGTACTTACCATGAGACCTGCTGCCATATGCCCCATTAGTTTTGTCCTCCTTCTCATGGCTGATCCGAAGTGGTCCCTGTCATTGCAATTTTGACAAACTTTGAAGTATCATTGCACTTACCTCTTCTTGTTTCTCATGTGCCTGTGTGATTCTGTCACTGTTTGCCTTACAACTCCTTATTTCTACCTTTAAGCTTCTCAGTGTGTCTGCCAAATCATAAGAGTTTCGAACACCATGCTACTCATCTAATCCATCGGTAGAGTCTCGAGAACTATAGTCTTGTTGGCATTATGTTTTCTGGTATGACTGTATGTTACAGATGTTGTACTTGATGGCAACTCCAGTGGTAAGGCTCTCAGTTTGTTGAAAATTAAGAAGGACGCAGGCAATCGGTTCAGAAAGTGCGTCCCCGCAGGTATACCATGCAGAACCCGCGTCCAGGGACGCCGGCCAGCCGTTCAGGGGGTGCGTCTACCCAGTGCACACATTTCAAGGCAGAGAAAAGCACGTGGGGGTTTCTTGTGTGGTATCTAGCCGACGGTTTTGTGTTTCTATGGTGTCGGCTCGTGGTATTGTTCCATGTTTTGGGGAGGAGCTTGCCTATATAAAGCAAAGGAGTTCATTTGGATTGAGCAATTGTCTTGGGTTGAATATCTTATTTGGTGAGATCTAGTCCAGATCTAAGAGGGCGAATCTTCTAATGGACTGTGATCTCTATGGCGCATGATCAGATCTGTAGATCTGACTGATTGGGTTTGTCCTAAAGCCTTCATATCATTTATATCTGAAGGGTCGCAGGTTCAGTGAAGGGAAAGTGCGTCGGGACGCAAGTACTGTAAAGAGCAAGTGCGCCGAGACGCAGCACAGTAGAGAGAGACCTGCGTGGGGACGCAGGGCGATCAAGGTTCAGGTGCGTCTCTGAAGCAGAACGACGCGGCGTGATAGCATTTTCAGGTGCGTCTCTGTAGAGAAAGACGCGGCGCGATAATATCTTTGGGTGCGTCCCTGAAGCAACAGAACGCAGAGCAGTCAAAGGAACAGTGCGTGGGCACGCAGCAGAGCAGAAGGATATCTGCGTGTGGACGCAGAGTAGCAGAAGGTTAACGGCGTCTGGTCGCAGGCCACAGAAAGAAAAACTGCGTCTTTGTTTTAAGATGTTCTGTTGATTGAATTTCTCTGTTGATAAGGTGTTCTGGGTTGGTTCTGTTATCGCTGATCTGATATCTGTAGTGGTCTATATCTGTTATGTACTTGTTGATCATCTGATGCTTTATAAAAGGAAGTAGGGGGTTGTAGCTCCCTTCCAGGAGTAGACTGGAAAACGAGAAAGAGAGAGAGTTGTAGCTCTCTGCAGGTTGCAGCCTGCGTACTGGTAAAGGACTGCACCAGTACAAAATCATTGTAAAAGAAGTTTCTAAATTGAAAGAAGATAGAGACATATTGCAGCAGGTGGTTTTCACCCACATTGGGTTTCCACCTTACATCTTGTGTTCTTTGGTGTGACTATCTGTTTTTTTCATGCTCATTATTTTATGGTACTGACATGCAAAAATAATTCAAAGATCAAATAAGGAAGATTTATTAAATTGCTTGATAATACTGATTCACCCCCCCTCTCAGTATTATTTCCAACAATTGGTATCAGAGCATGTCCTAAAGAGAAGCTTGATCGCTTGAAGGTAGATCGTTCATCATGAGCAACTACGAGAGAGAAGCATCAATCAGGCCACCGATTTTTGATGGGACAAACTTCAATTATTGGAAGGTAAGAGTTACTGCATATCTTCAATCTCTTGGTACAGAAGTTTGGGACATTGTAGAAACAGGCTATGCTTTTCCTTCAGCTACTCCTACAGATCCAGCTGAGAAAAAGAAGTATGAAACAAATGCAAAAGCAGTCAGTACTCTATTAGGAAGTATATCCCAAACAGAATTCATGAAGGTAATGCACTTCAAATCAGCAAAAGAGATATGGGACAAAATGGTCACGAGCTATGAAGGAGATGAACAGGTAAAACAAGCTAAACTTCAAACTCTCAGGATTCAATATGAGACTCTCAAGATGTATAATGATGAAAGTGTGGCTAATTATTTTCTTCGGGTAGATGAGATTGTTAATTGTATGAAAAATTTGGGTGAAGAAATAAAAGAGGCTATAATAGTTCAAAAGATTCTAAGATCATTATCCCCCAAGTTTGAATCTAAAGTATCTGCAATAGAAGAAAAGGAAAATCTCCGTGTTCTCACTATGTCTCAGCTACATGGAATTCTAACTGCTTATGAAATGAGAAAGGGAGGTCCATCAGACAGAAGGGAAGCTGCTTTTAAGGCATCAGGCAAAGAAGATTACTATGAAGCAAGCCATGTTCCAGAAGAAGAGGAAGAAGAATCAAATTTTTTCAGAAATCTTCAAAGGGGTTCTGGAAGGTTCAGAGGTAAGCTACCTTTCAAATGCTTTGCTTGTGGAAGAGTAGGTCATTATGCTGCAAAATGTCCTTATAAGGATAAAGGAAAGGAACCTGCTAGATGGAACAAGAAACAAAGTGCAAATAAGAAAATCTACTACACCCATGAAGATAGTGATGGCTTATCAAACAGTGATGAAGATGAACAAGGTAATAAATATACGTTGTTAATGGCATTTGAAGATGATGATTATGAGGATGCTGTAGATGTGGATAATCTCTATGATGAAATTACTAGACTCAAGAGATGTATAGAAGAAAAGAATGTGATCATTGATACTCTACAATTTCAAATTGATGAAAAGGAAAAACATCTTGAAAAACTAGAAGGTGAAATTGTTGGTCTCAGAAAAGAAATTGAGAAAACAAAAGCTATTAATCTTAAGTTTGTCAAAGGATCTGAAACTTTGGATGAGATTATCAATGTGCAGCGGTCTCCTCTAAACAAGACAGGTTTGGGCTATAATGGAGAAACCTCTCAAGCATCCACCTCAAAAAGTTATCTTGATGCAGCAAGAAGAAATGAGCAAAAGAACAATGAAGATAATCAGGTAAAGCAGGGACGAATTACAAACAGAAATTATCAGGGGCAATCCATCTTAAGGGTGAACAAAAGCTACAACCAGCCACAGGTAAAATCTTCTCAGTTTGGTTCTGTTGTGCCCTACAACAACCCCCCATTTCATAACATTTTTATCACAAACAATTAACATATGAAATGGGTCCCTTTTAAAATTTTAATGGGCATTAATGAATTTGTTCGAAAAGGAATGATAATCAAATGAAATTTGTCAATAAAAGCCTTTTTGAACAAATAATAAGCAATTTTTGGTTAAGTCCGAAAGAGCAATCGCAAGATCATTTGCTACCTTGTTTCTTTCCGATGCGATATCGCTATCGGCCATCGGCGATAGCCAATGCACACACAGAAAAAGCACATGCCTTTTCCCTGATGCGACACGATATCGGCAATCAACTATCGGCGCTGCTTCTTATGACAAGTGTTTTAAAGCTTCGACCCGATGCGATATCGCTATCGGTAGTCGGCACAATCCCATACATCTTCATAAGACGTTCAGATCTTTTCCCGATGCGATGTAATATCGCTATCGGTAGTCGGTAAGTCAATCGATATGCATTTAGATCTTTTCCCGATGCGATGTAATATCGCTATCGGTAGTCGGTAAGTCAATCGATATGCATTTAGGGATTATGTTCGCAAGTTAAATATGATGCAATGTCGCAATCGGCATTCGCCAAGACCTTTCCCAAATGATAATGTCACTCACACCCCCGATGCGATGCGATGACTCTTAATGATGACCTGAAAGGTGATTAGTTCAAAACTTTAAAGTTATATTTAAATCCGATTTGACAAAAGCACAAATTTCAAAATGCCGTTAAGTAAAGGGATAAGGTAATGCATGCGTATTTAAAGCTTTGCCCCTTTGAATTAACGAACAATTACGATTAGACCTTGAAAAAATCTATTGCACGCTTTAAGGGGTCATTCGGTTTAATAACTTAAGTAATGGTCATTTATGGGGCTGCAGGCTGTAAAATCACCATCATTACATCTGCGGTGCCTTCTCAAATCATTAGATCCGCAGCCACTTTTAGAATTAATCTCACCACGCTTCAAGTTATATATCTATCCCGTTATGGATTGTCATTGTTATTTCCTTGTTACGATTTCTCTTGCATTTGTGTAGAATTCAACCGAGAGAAGTCAGAATATGATGGGAAAGAAGTTCAAGAAGGTGGCAGGTTCTACTACGACACCTGTCTCAGGCCAAGCTGCTATAGTTTCAAAGAAAGGCTTAATCTCAGATACTACATGCACTGGTCTTCCTGGCACTACATGGCAAGGTACATACAATTTGCTAGAAGCAGAACAACCAGAAAAGACAGTAACGGAGGCTAGTGTGGATGAACTAAGAAAGTCTGAGGCAACTCTTAAAGATTTGGCTGACTCCTTTCTGCACAGAATAGCAGCCAGAGAACAAGTCTTGCCTTATACTGATGTGGTACGTTGGGCAATTGAAGAAATTACTCTCACTGATAGAACCTTCCATACTAAGGATGGAAGGATTTTCGGTTCCTTCAAACCTGACGACTTGAGACGGATGTATCATTTGCCCAAACCTGAGCAAGTCTATAACAGAGCCTTTGTGGAGAAGTTCGCGAAAGAGAATGAATCACCATCCGAACCGCTCCGAGATTGGAGGCAGAATCCAGCTAAACACAAGCATGATATGTCGGGTAAGTACTCCAATGCTTCTTTGGCTTCACCTTATTGCTATGCTGGGATTATGATGTGTAGATTGTGGGGATTTCATGACTCTGCTAATATCCATGTTGATATGGTCCCCTTAATGGAAGCGGCCGTAAATAGTATAATCATGGATTGGGCCACTATTCTGTCTGATAAATTGGTCATAGCTATTCGTGAGTTTAGGGCCAAAACCAGAGTCACCGAGAGAAAAATCCCACCCTTCTATTACTCTGCTTACATTATGGATACCCTTTGTTTTAATTCTGAATTTCCTGTCCTTGGTTGGAGATGGACCACCCACGACCCAACACCTATTCATTTGTATCATCGGAAATTGTGGAAACCCTCCCACAAAGACCATTTGTATCAAATCTGCAATGGTTTCATGGTGCCCGTTCACTACTCTATTTTTGACAGACCTATCCCTAGAATTTCTTATGAAGCTTCTTTTGACCTACCAGCCGTAGCCCATTGGTTCGGCGAAGAACATTTTACTTATATTAGAGTTTTTGGAAGCAAGGCTAGGCCACATGTTCTCCCCCTGTACATCCCAGATAAATTGTTAGCCCAGGAAATCTCCCACCAGATTATGTCTGAGGGTGTCACACAAACTCTCAAAGAGGAGAAAAAGAGAGGATGGCCCTCTTTTCCTTTAAGAATTGGAGTTTATACGCTGCTAAATTACAAGCATGCAGAAAAGGAAGCAACAAAACTCCAAATGATATCCCTAGCTTCTATTCCAAATAGACTCTATGATCCAAAAAAGACTGCTTTCATTGCCTTGGAACAGGCCAAACTATCAAAGGTCGTCCATCAGGAGGATCAGTTTGATGACCTGTTCATGAGTGCCGATTCAATAAGCCAAGTCAGACAACTTGCTTCACTGAGATATGAAGATGTGGAGTTAACTGAATTTAATAAACTTAGAAAGCAAAGGTTGCAAACTTTGCCTCTAGATTTATTATCCACAACCCCAACATCCTCCTCAAGCGAGTCTGGTCAGCAGCAAATACACCTATCTCCTGTTACAACTAAAGAGTATGATAAACAACAGGAGGAAAGGCAAAACAAGCTGCAAGCAGAAAAGCATCAAAGGGAGCAGATAGAAAGGCAGCAAAAGGCACAAAAGGATCAAGAGCAAAGAAAGCAAAAGGAGTTAGAAGAACAGAGGAAAAGAGAAGAAGAAGAGAAGGCAAAGAAGGAATTGGAGGAACAACAGCAAAGAGCACAAGAGGAGCAACAGCGGAAGGCATTCGAGGAACAGCAGAGGATTGAACAGGAGAAAGAACAGAGTAAAGCCCACACAGAACAAGGTGAGCAAATCTCTACTGATCCTGAATTGATTAAAGAATGGAACCAATTCGATTCCATTATAAGTGGTAAGGAAGCCTCCAAAGACTCAGACGCCTCCAAAACAAATAAAGCTCCCGATACTACTTCTTCTCCGGTTCTAGAAGGAACCAGCGGCCCACCCATGGTACAGAATGTTGAGGTAATTACTCAAGACCCATCCGATCAAATTGATCTTCAGGTGGAGGAAATTCCTCCTCTAGACATTTTCTACAGCCCAAAGCATAGAGCCGTTGTTAGACGCTCTAGGAAAAGACGAAGGCTTGATCAACCTTCTATTTCACCTGAGCACACAGTCACGGGCAATGTCGTCTGGAAGGGAGAATTAGATCCCTCTGAAGATCTGACAAAGCTATCGCAATTTGCGGGAGCTTATTCAGCGGCAACTATTGACAAAGCATCCGAAGTAAGTCTTCTTTTGAAGACTAAAGAGCATGAGATATACGCATTGCAAGCAGAAGTAATTGAGGCAAAGAATAAGGCAGCGCAGGTAGAGGAACAATTGCTGGCCCAACAACAAGAGAATCATTTGTTAACCCAGCAAATCGAAAAACTGAGGATAGACCAAAGTGACATTCAAAAAGCAAAAGAATTGTCAGAGTCATTATCCCAGTTAAAAGCATCTAATGAGCTGATGATGAAATCTAAAGACGAGCAAATAATTCAGCTATCAGCACAGCTCGAAGGTATTAAGAGCGCCCAGAGTATTGATGATTTCAGAACAGAGGCAACTCGAATAAACAGCGCATTGATATCTCAAATCAGGCTCTTGTGCCAACAACTTGTTGACGCTGAATCACTTTGTGAAACATCTACAGCAGTGTGTGAACAAATAGAGAAAGCCAGGAGTAAGTTGGATCAGGCTGAAGACGATATAACAGAGTATATTGAATGGCAAGACACTCCAGAAGGGCAAGCAGCAAACTTTTCCCGAATCCATGTAACATATAAGGATATACTTTTCATGGAATGGAACACACAGGTGATGAAAGCAGAAAGGGAAGCCTCGAGATGCAAAATGATTGCCAGCAACATGATCAATCTAGTCAATGATACATTGTATCTGGCAAACATGATTTCCCAATGCACACCTGGAAACATAACAACAGCAAACATGCTGGAGCACAGGAATTACCCTGATCTGGAGAAACAAGGGCGGTTAATTGCTGGAATAAATACCTTAACCGCCGACGCATACTGCCTTTTCCTGATTAAACCACATTCTCAAAGGTCGGCTCTTAACTGTCTAACAGATGCTCTCCGATACCTGATTGCCGACATTCAAGATGCCACATATGATGCACAGCTGACTTCACGCCTCAATACTCCACCAGAAGTAGAGCCAATGCTGGCGATGTGTCAGCGAAGGAGTAAAGGCAAAGAGACCTCTGACTGAAGCATCGCCGCTGACTGCCGAATCACCAAAATGCAAGATGATGTTTGTTAATGCCGATTTAGTAGCTTTTCAGTTGTAGATTTTTAGATATTTAGATATTTAGATTAGTATAGTATTTATAGACCCTTTCATTGTTTTGGAAAGGGTCGTAAAATTTTGTAAAAGACTTAAAGGCTGAAGTTTGCACTATTGTGCTTCAGTCTGTATTCTTTTTGAGACTCGACCACTGGTTCTTAATTTTACTTGGAAGGCTGTTTTAAGTAAATTGTGCACTATTGTCGTTTGCTTGGAATGCTTTCTGGTTTGAAGGAAGGACCGCGACATAGCGATTAATATAGTGGATTGATCAAACAGCTTGCATGGTACTATTATCTGTATCTGTTCTCTTTTCTATTATATGAATTGCTGTGTTATTACTTTTGCTATTGTTGATTACATGTATGCAATATAACAGCAAGTCTGCATTTCATATCACTATTGAATGTTTTGTGATTTGTTATCTCTCTTACTCATGCGTGTAACAATGATATAAATGACTGAGTGCAGTAATTCGCTATTATCGCTCTGCATAACTACTTATGCAGAGCAATCTTAAATGATTTAAACATTTATGCTTATTGTTAGTGTCATCTATATGCCTGCCATTAAGCATAGATTATCAAACGCTGCATTCTATGAATCGATAAGTCCCGGGATTAGTTTATAGTTATTATATTTTTCTTGTAGTTTAGTTATTTATTTGTTATCACCTTATATCGTAAATCATTCATCCATCCCATTTACTTATAATCTTTGGGAAACTGGTCCCATTATCCCCAGTCGGAGCCACTATTCCAAACGGAAAAGGAGCTGCACTAAGTTCCGGACCGGGTGGTTTCCCCGATGTTGTTGCAACGAATTTCGGGGCATCAACATTTTTGGCGCTAGAAGGAGGGCCATCGACTGTGAATGGCAAGTAGGTCCAAATCTGCAAACCATTCTAAGAGTAATTCTCCCTCCAAATCCTCTTCCCCTTCTCAATCACATGCTGGTTCTCCGGCACACAATCGAGAAAAGGAGGAATCAACCACCACTGCTCATATCCATCATATTTCAGAACATTTAAGTCTTGAATCCCCTGAAGTTCAGTCTCTTATTCATAAACTTCAGAACTTCTCGATTTCGCCTCAGAAATCTGAAGTATCACAAAGCAGTGTGACCTCGCAGTTAAACTTATCCCATCCACTTACCAGACTTCAGAGCGAAAAACTCGGTATTGAACCTACTGAGTTCCCTTTACCGAAAAGGAAAAAGGCTAAGAAGATTACTGAAGTATCTGATAGTGAAGATCTTTCTTCCATATCCTCCATCTCCACTCCTCCTCTGCGAAGTCAACCATCCACTCCTCCGTTACATACTGTTGTTCATCATGGAATAAGTACTACAGCATCTCAAACTACTCACTCTTCAACAATCTCTTCTCCTCAGTCATCTGGAATCCCTACAGTAGTAACAACTATTATCGCCAGCATAATGGCAGATCCATGGACTACGCCAGGTGCAGTTAATATGCCCGGACCATTACATGATCTACCTGATGCTCCCGAAAAATGGTTGCCTAAATTTAATCCAGATAACGGAACACAAGCTGAAGAACATATTAACAATTTCATGTTAGCAGTTAATTTAAAAGGAGTGACGGAACAAGATGTTGTTGTCAGGCTTTTCCCTTATACCCTGCAAGGATCGGCAGGATCCTGGTACTTCTCTTTACCTTCTGGTTCTATTACCAGCTGGACCACATGCCAAGAGCAGTTCCTTACCAAATATGGAGATGACAGGTCTCTAGCCACTTTAATAAATGACCTCTCCAATTTGAGAATAGAGCATAGGGAACCAATAAAGGAGTTTAATGCTCGATTCAACAAACTCCTAAATAAAATCCCCACTGCTTCCAAACCAAGTGAACAAATTAGGAGCGAATGGTATATTACTGCCCTCCCTTCCAACATTGCAATTTTTGTTGACAGGGCTGGCAAACCTACCTTAGCTGAAAATATGAAGGAAGCACTTGCCGTTGAAAAGCGTATTAATGCTCTAGAGAAGAAAGCTGCCTTAGAGGATAGAAAATCCAAAAAAGTTTCATTTAAAGAAGATTCTAAGAAAAAGACCCCAAAGGACCCATACGACATGGAAGGTTTACAAAAGGTCCTTAAAACATTGTCTAATGAAATGGTTGAGATTAAAAAACAGGTGGCCGAAACTTCGAACAAAAGACCATTTAGAACTTTCAAGAAAACTGAAACAAAGCCACCCAATGTTATATCTAATGCAGACTCTGAACAGGAAGAAGAAGAAGAGGAATCAACCTCTCAAACGGATGATGAAGAAGAAGTAGTTGAGTGCCACGGCATGTGGGATTTTATACTCCCAAACTCTGACACTGAGAATCAAGAAGAAGCATTTCCTGTTACTACAAGAAGTAAAATTGCTTCTGAACCTACTCAAACAACTACAAAAAAGAGGAGTGCAGGTGCTGCCACACCAAAAGAAAAAGTTCTTCCAAAAAAGTCTCCGGTAGCAGCCCCTCAAAACCAGCCTCCAATTTCTAATTCTCCTTCGACATCTAAGACATTACTGGTATCTGACTCCATGGAGTATAATATTGTTGATGATATGAAAAAGACTAAGGCAAACATAACCATGTTTGAACTAAGTAAATTAAAACATCAGCAGAAATTGCTCCTAAGAGAATTTAACGCTGTCCCCTCTTCTCCTCTTCCCAGTTCAAAAGCTGCTAATGATTCAGGACAACCCCCTCCAGATATGGTCGAAGCTACCGACTCGGTTCTGATCGGAGATAGATCCAATTCTCATACCCCACCTTTCTTGCTCACCTATGAAATCTATAATCGAAATCTGCATAACTGTTTAATTGATTCAGGGGCTTCATCTAATATTATGCCAGCTTCAGTTTGTTCTAAACTGAACATAGAACCCCAGAAGTCCGCGATTCATATTGTACAGTTAGACAGAACCAAAGTACAGGTTATAGGAGAAATTAATTCCGTGACTATCAGGTTGTCTGCTGATCCCAGAATAGTACAGAGAATAGATATTTTGATAGCTGACATACCTGAATTCTACGGCTTAATTTTGAGCAGGGATTGGTCTGAGAAACTTCATGGATACATTTCCACGGATTGGTCACATATGTGGCTCCCCTACAAGGGTAAGCCAAATCAAATAAGGATCGACCGTGAGAAACACATGACTCACACAGTAACCGATTTCGAACAAGAAAACCAGCCTGTGGCCTTCAACAACAACATTTTGGGAAATTATTCCTCAGAATCATTCTTTGGCAACTTTGTTGCCCAATCTTCCCCTTTTTCAGTTAACCATTGTACATCTCAAGTAGAAAATTTTTCACAAACCAATTTATCCAAATGCTTCAACGAAAATCAAAAGGATGTAAATATTTTTGTTAATTCTCCTTTATTTTGGTCTTTGTATTTTGATGGCTCTAAGTCCAGCGAGGGCTCAGGAGCAGGTTGCATTTTGGTTAGTCCACAAGGCGAAAAGACGATGCTTTCATGTAGATTAGAATTTGAATGCACCAATAACACGGCTGAATACGAAGCTTTAGTGCAGGGATTATATAAGGCAATTGACCTTAAAGTCCAATATATAAAAGTATTCGGCGATAGTGAGATCATTGTTAAGCAGGTAAGAAATGCAATTCATTGCCTTTCAAGCCACCTTAAGCATTATCAATCGCTAGTGCAAGATCTTACTTCGCATTTCTCAGCATTCAACATTTCTTCAATTCCTAGATCACAGAACTCAGCAGCCGATTTACTAGCCAACGTAGCTTCCAAACTTCTGCCTTCCGAAGACTATAGTCTTGATAGATTTTCTATAGAATTAATTTTTAGACCTTCAGTTCCTGATAACATCACCAACTGGAGGGTTTTCAACCATGATGATGACATCTTGCAATTCTTAACCTCTGAAAAGTCTTATGACAATCAAATCATTGAAGAAGATGAGCATGATTCTCAAATGAAAGAAACATCTCAAGATAACGCGATTCCTAAGCCTGTAGTAAAGCTCGAAGATCTTTATGACATTAAAGACAGGTTCAAACCTGTAATTAATACAAAACTCCAAAGCTCTACTCTTAGGTTTGAATTGATTAATTTGGGAACAGCTCAAGCTCCTCAAAATATCAACTTAGGATTAGGACTTTCTATAGAAGAAAAGGAAGCATTCATCAAACTCTTAAGGAAAAACAAACAAGTTTTTGCTTGGAAGTATGACGACCTTAAAACATATGATACATCTATCATACAACATACTATTCCGATGCTTCCCAATCAAAAACCGATCCAGCAGAAGTTAAGAAAAATACATCCAAATTTGGAGAGCCAGATAAAGTCGGAACTTAATAAGCTCTTAAAAGCTAAGATTATCTTCCCTGTCCGACACTCAAACTGGGTCTCTAATATGGTACCAGTCAGGAAGAAAAACGGCGACATCCGAATCTGTATTGATTTCAGAAACTTGAATAAGGCAAGCTTAAAAGATAATTTCCCACTGCCTACCATGGAGCAAATCCTCCAATCGGTAGCAGGGTCTGAATTGATGTCTTTTCTCGATGGTTTCTCAGGATATAATCAAGTGCTAGTTCATCCTGATGACCAACTAAAAACCACATTCAGAACAAAATGGGGAACTTATGCATATCAAAAGATGCCTTTTGGACTCATAAATGCAGGAGCGACATTCCAAAGAGCTATGGATACAGCCTTTAGAGGGTTAATTAACCGGACAGTAGTCGTCTACCTCGATGATATTACTGTGTATTCTAAAAAGAGATATAACCACTTGCATGATTTAAATCAGATTTTTCAACGATGCAAAACATATGGTATCTCTCTTAACCCGAAAAAGTCTTTCTTCGCTCTTAACCAAGGTAAGCTTTTAGGGTTTATTGTATCCAAGGATGGCATTTATGTAGATCCTGATCGAATTAAGGAAATTTCTGAAATTCCTTTTCCACACAACAAAAAATCGATGCAGTCGTTTTTAGGTCAGATTAATTTCATTAAACGATTTGTTCCAGATTTTTCACAGATTGTACTACCACTACAAACGATGATTAAAAAGAATTCAACCTTCAGATGGGGATTAGAGGAAAAGCAAGCTTTTAATGACATTAAGCAATCAATAATCAATGTCCCAGCTCTGAATACTCCAAATCTTTCTAATCATTTTACATTATATACCATTGCATCCGACTTATCTTACGCAGCAGTGCTCACCCAGTTGAATGATGACAATTTGGAAGCGCCCATCTCGTTCTTCAGTTCAAACTTTCAAGGCGCCGAATTGAACTATTCCGATATCGAGAAACAAGCTTTTGCTGTCTTTAAAGCAGTCAAACATTATCGACCCTTTCTTTTAAAAACCCATACTAAAGTGATAGTTCCTTTCTCAGCAGTTAGGCAACTATTAATCCAAAAGGAATTGGGTGAAAAGAGGGCAAATTGGGTCGCAGCTCTCCAAGAATATGATCTAGAAATAAAGCCAGCAAAGTTTGTTAAAGGTCAAGGTTTTTGCAGGATATTAGCAGGAGCATCAAACATTCCGGAATCAAGTGATACAGAGCAAACCCAAGAAGTTAATCAGCTAAGTATTCCCGATTCCGAATCTCAATATGCAGATCTGATCTTTTATTTAAAGAATGGTTATGCACCTACCAATTTGTCCTACAAGAACAAAAGAGCCATTAGATTGAAAGCTAAGAGTTTTTCCATTATTGATGATGTGCTCTTCAGGAGAAATTATGATTCTGTCCTATTAAGATGCCTTGAGAAACCTGAGGCTCAAAAGGTTTTGCAGGAGCTACACGACGGACCAGCAGGAGGACATTTCGGAGCTGATACAACAGCTCATAAAATCATTCATGCTGGATACTATTGGCCTACTTTGTTTAAGGACGCTCACGAATATGTAAGGAAATGCATCAAATGCCAAACTGCCAGTGGAAGACAACAAAAACCAGCTTTCCCTTTGCAGCCAATCAACATTGAACAGCCTTTTGAACAATGGGGATTGGACATCATTGGAGAAATTAATCCTTCTTCTTCCAAGCAGCACAAATATATTCTTACAGCAACTGATTACTTTACAAAGTGGGTAGAAGCAGTTCCGTTAAAGACAACAAACTCTGAGGCGATTATTGAATTTATAGATCAGTTCATCATTACCAGGTTTGGTGTTCCAAACGCTCTTGTCTTTGATAATGCTTCTTACTTCTCAGGCAATGCAATGATTGATTTCGCTATCAAAAGAGGGTTTAAATTAAAGTATTCTGCTAACTACTACCCTCAGGGCAATGGCCTAGCAGAATCAACTAATAAGAATCTAATCAAAATCATTAAGCGAACAATCGAAGAGAATCATAAGAACTGGCATAAATCCTTGGTATTTGCATTATGGGCGGATAGGATAACACAGAAAGCTTCCATAGGGACCTCTCCGTTTAATCTTGTCTACGGAAAAGAAGCAATCGTACCAACCAATCTTCTTCTTCCATCTCTAGCCCTAGTGCAATTTATTGACGAAACTCCTTCTTCCTCTATCCAGTTTAGATATGATCAAATTCTCAAACTTGAAGAAGAAAGGGAAAAGGCCAAGGTTACACACGCAAAACATCAGCAAGTCATTAAAGCAGCTTTTGATCTAGCCTCATCTAGTCCTAAACAATTCCAAGTCGGAGATCTAGTTCTGAAATGGGACAAAGCCCATGAAGACAAAGGTAAACATTCCAAGTTTCAGAGACTGTGGCTTGGACCATTTCAGATCTGTGAAAAAATAGGCCATTCCACTTTTATACTGCAAAATCTATCAGGGGTGAGAGATTCTCTCCCTGTCAATGGTCTAATCTTGAAGAAATTCTTTAATTGAGGAGGTACCCCCTTCTCTTTGTAGTTTGATAGTTTTTATATAGTTTGTAGGATTTGTAGAAATAAGGATGTGGGACATCTTCCATTGACCTTGCGCTGTAATTAAAAGTTGTCTCGCCACCGCACTATTAATATTTACTTTTGGATAATAGCGTCTTAAACCAAGAGAGATCATTTCTAGGAAATTAGATATCTTTTTATTCTGAACATCACAGTCTAACCTTTGTAAACTTCACTCTGAACGAAGTTCTATGAGTCATCTTGGGTTTTTAAAATTAGTCTCCAAAGGTTATCTATATTAAAATAGGAGCTAATCCATCTTCAGCATCTTTAACTCTTAAACCTGTCATCCATTTACTCTTAAGAAGATAGTTGTTCATCCCATTCACCAAAAGTTTATGATTACTCAGAGTGTAATTCTAAAATATAAAAGATTAAAGATAAGAGGTCTTATTGCAAGCCTGCTTACCATGTTCATAGGAAAATAATTTAACTGACATTACCAAAACTGCATATCAAACAGGGTAATGGCTTGAAATTTCAAGACAAGGGGTCTCATCACGAGCCAACTTGTTCAGTTTGATTACTACCCGTGAATGGCATTGTCATTATCTGGCCACCAAACCAGGACAATGGCTTTTATCTTAAGCAAAGAAGAAAGTGAAATTCAAAAAATACGAAAATATCTTTTGAATTCATTCTGTTTAGTCACACTCTTAAGTGAATGGAACAATGGACAACAACATGGTTAAAAGGTAACCCTGCCGAGACTATGAACGTTTGCTGGCAGCAGAGGCTCTACCTGTGACAGAGGAGTTTATTTTAAAAAGCTGATATGGAAAAGTTTTCTATTTTACCTTTATGAACCGATAAAGACTTGTTTTAAAACTTAAAGTACATTTATAAAAAGAGGAAGTCAAATGAAGAAACCTGTTTTATTCAGAATCAATAGACATCTAGTTATATTAGAAGTTTCCTTTCTTTATAAAGATTCTATTTGAAAATGTGTAAGTATATTTATTAGTCCAGAGATAACTGGTTCTACCAGCGAATCGCCAATTGTTGTGCCCTACAACAACCCCCCATTTCATAACATTTTTATCACAAACAATTAACATATGAAATGGGTCCCTTTTAAAATTTTAATTGGCATTAATGAATTTGTTCGAAAAGGAATGATAATCAAATGAAATTTGTCAATAAAAGCCTTTTTGAACAAATAATAAGCAATTTTTGGTTAAGTCCGAAAGAGCAATCGCAAGATCATTTGCTACCTTGTTTCTTTCCGATGCGATATCGCTATCGGCCATCGGCGATAGCCAATGCACACACAGAAAAAGCACATGCCTTTTCCCCGATGCGACACGATATCGGCAATCAACTATCGGCGCTGCTTCTTATGAAAAGTGTTTTAAAGCTTCGACCCGATGCGATATCGCTATCGGTAGTCGGCACAATCCCATACATCTTCATAAGACGTTCAGATCTTTTCCCGATGCGATGTAATATCGCTATCGGTAGTCGGTAAGTCAATCGATATGCATTTAGGGATTATGTTCGCAAGTTAAATATGATGCAATGTCGCAATCGGCATTCGCCAAGACCTTTCCCAAATGATAATGTCACTCACACCCCCGATGCGATGCGATGACTCTTAATGATGACCTGAAAGGTGATTAGTTCAAAGCTTTAAAGTTATATTTAAATCCGATTTGACAAAAGCACAAATTTCAAAATGCCGTTAAGTAAAGGGATAAGGTAATGCATGCGTATTTAAAGCTTTGCCCCTTCGAATTAACGAACAATTACGATTAGACCTTGAAAAAATCTATTGCACGCTTTAAGGGGTCATTCGGTTTAATAACTTAAGTAATGGTCATTTATGGGGCTGCAGGCTGTAAAATCACCATCATTGCATCTGCGGTGCCTTCTCAAATCATTAGATCCGCAGCCACTTTTAGAATTAATCTCACCACGCTTCAAGTTATATATCTATCCCGTTATGGATTGTCATTTTTATTTCCTTGTTACGATTTCTCTTGCATTTGTGTAGAATTCAACCGAGAGAAGTCAGAATATGATGGGAAAGAAGTTCAAGAAGGTGGCAGGTTCTACTACGACACCTGTCTCAGGCCAAGCTGCTATAGTTTCAAAGAAAGGCTTAATCTCAGATACTACATGCACTGGTCTTCCTGGCACTACATGGCAAGGTACATACAATTTGCTAGAAGCAGAACAACCAGAAAAGACAGTAACGGAGGCTAGTGTGGATGAACTAAGAAAGTCTGAGGCAACTCTTAAAGATTTGGCTGACTCCTTTCTGCACAGAATAGCAGCCAGAGAACAAGTCTTGCCTTATACTGATGTGGTACGTTGGGCAATTGAAGAAATTACTCTCACTGATAGAACCTTCCATACTAAGGATGGAAGGATTTTCGGTTCCTTCAAGCCTGACGACTTGAGACGGATGTATCATTTGCCCAAACCTGAGCAAGTCTATAACAGAGCCTTTGTGGAGAAGTTCGCGAAAGAGAATGAATCACCATCCGAACCGCTCCGAGATTGGAGGCAGAATCCAGCTAAACACAAGCATGATATGTCGGGTAAGTACTCCAATGCTTCTTTGGCTTCACCTTATTGCTATGCTGGGATTATGATGTGTAGATTGTGGGGATTTCATGACTCTGCTAATATCCATGTTGATATGGTCCCCTTAATGGAAGCGGCCGTAAATAGTATAATCATGGATTGGGCCACTATTCTGTCCGATAAATTGGTCATAGCTATTCGTGAGTTTAGGGCCAAAACCAGAGTCACCGAGAGAAAAATCCCACCCTTCTATTACTCTGCTTACATTATGGATACCCTTTGTTTTAATTCTGAATTTCCTGTCCTTGGTTGGAGATGGACCACCCACGACCCAACACCTATTCATTTGTATCATCGGAAATTGTGGAAACCCTCCCACAAAGACCATTTGTATCAAATCTGCAATGGTTTCATGGTGCCCGTTCACTACTCTATTTTTGACAGACCTATCCCTAGAATTTCTTATGAAGCTTCTTTTGACCTACCAGCCGTAGCCCATTGGTTCGGCGAAGAACATTTTACTTATATTAGAGTTTTTGGAAGCAAGGCTAGGCCACATGTTCTCCCCCTGTACATCCCAGATAAATTGTTAGCCCGGGAAATCTCCTACCAGATTATGTCTGAGGGTGTCACACAAACTCTCAAAGAGGAGAAAAAGAGAGGATGGCCCTCTTTTCCTTTAAGAATTGGAGTTTATACGCTGCTAAATTACAAGCATGCAGAAAAGGAAGCAGCAAAACTCCAAATGATATCCCTAGCTTCTATTCCAAATAGACTCTATGATCCAAAAAAGACTGCTTTCATTGCCTTGGAACAGGCCAAACTATCAAAGGTCGTCCATCAGGAGGATCAGTTTGATGACCTGTTCATGAGTGCCGATTCAATAAGCCAAGTCAGACAACTTGCTTCACTGAGATATGAAGATGTGGAGTTAACTGAATTTAATAAACTTAGAAAGCAAAGGTTGCAAACTTTGCCTCTAGATTTATTATCCACAACCCCAACATCCTCCTCAAGCGAGTCTGGTCAGCAGCAAATACACCTATCTCCTGTCACAACTAAAGAGTATGATAAACAACAGGAGGAAAGGCAAAACAAGCTGCAAGCAGAAAAGCATCAAAGGGAGCAGATAGAAAGGCAGCAAAAGGCACAAAAGGATCAAGAGCAAAGAAAGCAAAAGGAGTTAGAAGAACAAAGGAAAAGAGAAGAAGAAGAGAAGGCAAAGAAGGAATTGGAGGAACAACAGCAAAGAGCACAAGAGGAGCAACAGCGGAAGGCATTCGAGGAACAGCAGAGGATTGAACAGGAGAAAGAACAGAGTAAAGCCCACACAGAACAAGGTGAGCAAATCTCTACTGATCCTGAATTGATTAAAGAATGGAACCAATTCGATTCCATTATAAGTGGTAAGGAAGCCTCCAAAGACTCAGACGCCTCCAAAACAAATAAAGCTCCCGATACTACTTCTTCTCTGGTTCTAGAAGGAACCAGCGGCCCACCCATGGTACAGAATGTTGAGGTAATTACTCAAGACCCATCCGATCAAATTGATCTTCAGGTGGAGGAAATTCCTCCTCTAGACATTTTCTACAGCCCAAAGCATAGAGCCGTTGTTAGACGCTCTAGGAAAAGATGAAGGCTTGATCAACCTTCTATTTCACCTGAGCACACAGTCACGGGCAATGTCGTCTGGAAGGGAGAATTAGATCCCTCTGAAGATCTGACAAAACTATCGCAATTTGCGGGAGCTTATTCAGCGGCAACTATTGACAAAGCATCCGAAGTAAGTCTTCTTTTGAAGACTAAAGAGCATGAGATATACGCATTGCAAGCAGAAGTAATTGAGGCAAAGAATAAGGCAGCGAAGGTAGAGGAACAATTCCTGGCCCAACAACAAGAGAATCTAAGTATGGGGGATTTACGCAGTGCATTATATTAGATATCATTTTTTGAGAATCATTTGTTAACCCAGCAAATCGAAAAACTGAGGATAGACCAAAGTGACATTCAAAAAGCAAAAGAATTGTCAGAGTCATTATCCCAGTTAAAAGCATCTAATGAGCTGATGATGAAATCTAAAGACGAGCAAATAATTCAGCTATCAGCACAGCTCGAAGGTATTAAGAGCGCCCAGAGTATTGATGATTTCAGAATAGAGGCAACTCGAATAAACAGCGCATTGATATCTCAAATCAGGCTCTTGTGCCAACAACTTGTTGACGCTGAATCACTTTGTGAAACATCTACAGCAGTGTGTGAACAAATAGAGAAAGCCAGGAGTAAGTTGGATCAGGCTGAAGACGATATAACAGAGTATATTGAATGGCAAGACACTCCAGAAGGGCAAGCAGCAAACTTTTCCCGAATCCATGTAACATATAAGGATATACTTTTCATGGAATGGAACACACAGGTGATGAAAGCAGAAAGGGCAGCCTCGAGATGCAAAATGATTGCCAGCAACATGATCAATCTAGTCAATGATACATTGTATCTGGCAAACATGATTTCCCAATGCACACCTGGAAACATAACAACAGCAAACATGCTGGAGCACAGGAATTACCCTGATCTGGAGAAACAAGGGCGGTTAATTGCTGGAATAAATACCTTGACCGCCGATGCATACTGGCTTTTCCTGATTAAACCACATTCTCAAAGGTCGGCTCTTAACTGTCTAACAGATGCTCTCCGATACCTGATTGCCGACATTCAAGATGCCACATATGATGCACAGCTGACTTCACGCCTCAATACTCCACCAGAAGTAGAGCCAATGCTGGCGATGTGTCAACGAAGGAGTAAAGGCAAAGGGACCTCTGACTGAAGCATCGCCGCCGACTGCTGAATCACCAAAATGCAAGATGATGTTTGTTAATGCCGATTTAGTAGCTTTTCAGTTGTAGATTTTTAGATATTTAGATATTTAGATTAGTATAGTATTTATAGACCCTTTCATTGTTTTGGAAAGGGTCGTAAAATTTTGTAAAAGACTTAAAGGCTGAAGTTTGCACTATTGTGCTTCAGTCTGTATTCTTTTTGAGACTCGACCACTGGTTCTTAATTTTACTTGGAAGGCTGTTTTAAGTAAATTGTGCACTATTGTCGTTTGCTTGGAATGCTTTCTGGTTTGAAGGAAGGACCGCGACATAGCGATTAATATAGTGGATTGATCAAACAACTTGCATGGTACTATTATCTGTATCTGTTCTCTTTTCTATTATATGAATTGCTGTGTTATTACTTTTGCTATTGTTGATTACATGTATGCAATATAACAGCAAGTCTGCATTTCATATCACTATTGAATGTTTTGTGATTTGTTATCTCTCTTACTCATGCGTGTAACAATGATATAAATGACTGAGTGCAGTAATTCGCTATTATCGCTCTGCATAACTACTTATGCAGAGCAATCTTAAATGATTTAAACATTTATGCTTATTGTTAGTGTCATCTATATGCCTGCCATTAAGCATAGATTATCAAACGCTGCATTCTATGAATCGATAAGTCCCGGGATTAGTTTATAGTTATTATATTTTTCTTGTAGTTTAGTTATTTATTTGTTATCACCTTATATCGTAAATCATTCATCCATCCCGTTTACTTATAATCTTTGGGAAACTGGTCCCATTATCCCCAGTCGGAGCCACTATTCCAAACGGAAAAGGAGCTGCACTAAGTTCCGGACCGGGTGGTTTCCCCGATGTTGTTGCAACGAATTTCGGGGCATCAACAGGTTCAAGAATAGATGAAAATAGAAATTACAATCAGTTGGCTGGTAGATTCAATAACCATAGAAGCTTCTTCAATGGACAATTCTTTTCTTGCCATAACTTTGGTCACAAAGCAGCTCAATGTGTTGCATATAAAACAATCATGACTAGGGAAGCTCAAAAACAAAGAAGTATGATTACAAAAAGGACCTATAACAACTTTTCGGCTCTTGAAAATGAAGTTGAATGTTCTATTTGCAATAATTTTGGTCATGAAGACTCTGAATGCAGGAGCAGGTTTCAGGAGAAAAAGGAACAAGAAGGGAAAAAGGAACAAGCCACAAGCACCAAAACATGGAGAATAAAGGAACCTCAAACAGAAAGATGTGGGATAGCATTTTATGCAGAAGGACAGGAAAATCTATGGTACATTGACAGTGGATGTTCGAAACATATGACAGGTGATAAAGAAAAACTTGAATCTTATTCTACTTTAGAAAAAGGAAAGAAAGTTTCTTTTGGAAATGATACTCCTGCAACTATAAAAGGAAAAGGTATTGCTCCTTTAAAAGAAAAGGTCAAGGCTGGAAATGTTTTGTATGTTGATGGATTGAAGCATAATCTACTAAGTGTCAGCCAGATGTGTGATCAAAGAACCGAGGTTATTTTCAGATCGAATGGATGTCTTGTTCGTGATCTTGATACAGGTAAAACAGTACTCAAAGGCAAAAGAAATCCAAATAATTTGTACATATTTGAAGAAGGACAACAACAATGCTATCTAAGCAAGGATGAAGAGCACTGGTTATGGCATCGAAGGTTGGGACATCTAAGCTTCTCACAAATAAGGAAAGCATGCAAATATCAGGCAGTTCGCGATCTTCCAGATATCAAAATTCCTGACAACACCATATGCAGATCATGTCAGTTTGGAAAACAAACCAGGACTAACTTTCCAGAGAAAGAAGGATCAGCTAGCATGCCTCTTGAGCTAGTACATACAGATACATGTGGTCCATTCAGGAAAAGAACACCTAGAGGAGAGGAATACTTGATATTATTTATTGACGATTTCTCCAGGTTTGTCTGGTTAGGACTTATGAAGCACAAAGATGAAGCATTCGAAAAATTCAAGTCCTTCAAAGCCTTGGTTGAAAATGAATCAGGTCACAAAATTAAGTGCCTCAGATCCGACAGAGGTGGGGAATTTACTTCAAATGAATTTTTCGATTTCTGTGATGAACATGGGATAAGGAGAGAATTCTCTACAGCTAGAACTCCTCAGCAAAATGGAGTTGTTGAAAGAATGAACAGAACAATCCAACAAATGGCTCGTGCTATGCTTGATGAATCAGGAACTCCCGCAACTTTCTGGGGTGAAGCTGCACATGCTGCGGTTATTATTCTCAACAAGACAAATGTCTGGGTGAACAACACTCAAACTCCTCATGAGCTCTGGAGTGGTAAAACTCCTTCGGTACAGCACTTCAAAATCTTTGGGAGCAAATGCTATATCAAGAATACTGATGAGCAGCTTGGCAAACTTGAACCTAGAGCAGATGAAGGCATTCTTCTTGGCTATTCTCCACATAGCAAAGCATACAAATGCTACAATAAAAGACTTGGCAGAATTGTTGACAGCATTGATGTAGTGGTTGATGAGAAGGGATATATTCCTAGGCAAGTACATCATGAAGATATAGAAGAAGATGAAGGCTACCCTCAAAGACAGAATGATGAAGAAGAAGAACCCCAAGGAGAACCTCAAGAAGAACCAGAGGAGCAGACAAGAATAGAAGAGAAAACTCCATCCAGATATGTTCAGAAGAATCATCCAGAATCTCAGATTGTGGGGCAGAAAGAAGCAGGTGTACAAACAAGAAGAACAGTTGCAGAAGCCTCAAGCTATTTGGCATTACTCTCCTCTACTGAACCACAAAATGTGAAAGAAGCATGCAAAGATGAATGTTGGGTGAAAGCAATGAATGAAGAACTTGAGCAAATCGAAAAGAACAACACTTGGGAGCTGGTTCCTAGACCAAAGGATAAGAATGTTATCGGAACAAAATGGGTCTTCAAAAATAAATTGAATGAAAATGGAGAAGTAATTAGAAACAAAGCCAGACTTGTTTGTAAAGGGTATGCGCAGCAAGAAGGAATAGACTTTGAAGAAACTTTTGCTCCTGTTGCAAGACTTGAGGCCATCCGAATGTTCCTTGCTCTCTCAAGTTTTCAAAACTTCAAAGTATTTCAAATGGACGTGAAATCAGCCTTTCTGAATGGAGACTTGGAAGAAGAAGTGTACATTGAACAGCCAGATGGGTTCATTCTTGGAAATGATCCAAATCTTGTATGCCGATTGAAAAAGGCTCTCTATGGTCTCAAACAAGCTCCAAGGGCTTGGTACTACCGGTTGGACAAATATCTTCATCAACAAGGTTTCTCAAAAGGTTCAGCAGATAGCAATCTGTATATAAAAGTTGAAAATGACAAATTGCTAATACTTGTTGTGTATGTAGATGACATTATTTTTGGCAGCAACGAAGAAGCTATGAGTCAAAGCTTTGCCTCGGTCATGCAAAAAGAATTTGAAATGTCCTTGCTAGGAGAACTGACATATTTCCTTGGTTTGCAAATCCAACAAAAGGAAGGAGGAATCTTTTTATCTCAAACCAAGTATCTCAAGCAGATTTTGAAGAAATATGGCATGGAAGATGCAAAACCAGTATGTACACCCATGGTCACAGGATGTAGTCTCAGTGCAAATGATGAATCTGCAGCAGTACATCAACCAACCTACAGATCTATGATTGGAAGTTTACTATATTTGACAGGTACCCGACCGGACATCATGCATGCAATTGGAATAGTTGGAAGATTTCAGGCAAAAACGAAGGAGACTCATCTTCAGGCAGTAAAGAGAATTTTCAAATATCTTCAAGGGACTCAAAATTATGGCTTATGGTATCCTAGAGATACAGATCTTACTCTTCATGCTTATACAGATGTAGATTGGGCCGGAAGCATGGATGACAGGAAAAGCACAAGTGGTGGTGCGTTCTTTATGGGTTCCAGACTGGTATCTTGGTTCAGCAAGAAACAGAGTTCGATTGCCTTGTCTACAGCTGAAGCGGAATATGTTGCTGCTGCATCTTGTTGCACTCAACTCCTTTGGATGATGCAGACTTTGCAGGATTTTCAAATCACCTGTACACCACCTATCCCCATCTTATGTGATAACACAAGTGCAATCAGCATCTCAAAGAATCCGGTTATGCATTCAAAAACCAAGCACATACCAATCAAGTACCATTTTCTCCGGGAACAAGTGCTTGAACAGAAAGTCAAGTTGGAATATGTTCCTTCCAAGGAACAAGTTGCTGATATTCTTACCAAACCATTGCCCAGGGACACATTTGAATACCTCAGGCAAAAGCTGGGGGTTGTTGATGCATCATCTTGTTGAACCTCTTCTTATTGGTGGTACAGGCTCAGGGGGAGCACATAATGCATTGTTGGCATTATGGAGAAGGAGATCTTGGAAATAGCTGCAATATGTCTCTATCTCTTTCATGATGGTGCGTTGCTGCAGATCTGGTTCATATTCAGGGGGAGCATGAGCTTAGGGGGAGCATACCCTTTGCCCTTGATGTCAAAGGGGGAGAATGATGCTGAAGTTTGTGAGGTTGCCATCAAGTCCAAAGGGGGAGATTGTTGGCATTATGTTTTCTGGTATGACTGTATGTTACAGATGTTGTACTTGATGGTAACTCCAGTGGTAAGGCTCTCAGTTTGTTGAAAATTAAGAAGGACGCAGGCAATCGGTTCAGAAAGTGCGTCCCCGCAGGTATACCATGCAGAACCCGCGTCCAGGGACGCCGGCCAGCCGTTCAGGGGGTGCGTCTACCCAGTGCACACATTTCAAGGCAGAGAAAAGCACGTGGTGGTTTCTTGTGTGGTATCTAGCCGACGGTTTTGTGTTTCTATGGTGTCGGCTCGTGGTATTGTTCCATGTTTTGGGGAGGAGCTTGCCTATATAAAGCAAAGGAGTTCATTTGGATTGAGCAATTGTCTTGGGTTGAATATCTTATTTGGTGAGATCTAGTCCAGATCTAAGAGGGCGAATCTTCTAATGGACTGTGATCTCTATGGCGCATGATCAGATCTGTAGATCTGACTGATTGGGTTTGTCCTAAAGCCTTCATATCATTTATATCTGAAGGGCCGCAGGTTCAGTGAAGGGAAAGTGCGCCGGGACGCAAGTACTGTAAAGAGAAAGTGCGCCGAGACGCAGCACAGTAGAGAGAGACCTGCGTGGGGACGCAGGGCGATCAAGGTTCAGGTGCGTCTCTGAAGCAGAACGACGCGGCGCGATAGCATTTTCAGGTGCGTCTCTGTAGAGAAAGACGTGGCACGATAATATCTTTGGGTGCGTCCCTGAAGCAACAGAACGCAGAGTAGTCAAAGGAACAGTGCGTGGGCACGCAGCAGAGCAGAAGGATATCTGCGTGTGGACGCAGAGTAGCAGAAGGTTAACGGCGTCTGGTCGCAGGCCACAGAAAGAAAAACTGCGTCTTTGTTTTAAGATGTTCTGTTGATTGAATTTCTCTGTTGATAAGGTGTTCTGGGTTGGTTTTGTTATTGCTGATCTGATATCTGTAGTGGTCTATATCTGTTATGTACTTGTTGATCATCTGATGCTTTATAAAAGGAAGTAGGGGGTTGTAGCTCCCTTCCAGGAGTAGACTGGAAAACGAGAAAGAGAGAGAGTTGTAGCTCTCTGCAGGTTGCAGCCTGCGTACTGGTAAAGGACTGCACTAGTACAAAATCATTGTAAAAGAAGTTTCTAAATTGAAAGAAGATAGAGACATATTGCAGCAGGTGGTTTTCACCCACATTGGGTTTCCACCTTACATCTTGTGTTCTTTGGTGTGACTATCTGTTTTTTTCATGCTCATTATTTTATGGTACTGACATGCAAAAATAATTCAAAGATCAAATAAGGAAGATTTATTAAATTGCTTGATAATACTGATTCACCCCCCCTCTCAGTATTATTTCCAACAAGTCTACCATCTTTCTAGTCATCTTTGATATTCTTCTTGCAAGGTATATCATGCCAACTAAAACAAATCATAATGAACCAATGTACCTTAACATAATTTGGGGAGGATGCCTTGTCTACAAGATCAACAAATCAACGTAATACATGTATAATATAATCATGGCATGATATAGAAATATAACACATAAGCATATAAGCATATAACCTTCATTCTATCTAGAGTCTAACCATCAATGCATGACCAACACATACCCCATCCAGTCTAAGGGGTGAACCATGCTCTAATACCACTCTGTGGTATCAGATATGACCCAAAGAGAGCACAACTCTCTAACATCCTCCTTCCACATACACCCAAGTATCCGACCAACCAAGGTAAACATGTGACGAGAAGTTACTATGATATGATTTGACTCCCTATATGTCAGTTAAGGAAATGGAATC
Organism: Pinus tabuliformis; assembly: GCA_031772625.1. NCBI lineage: Eukaryota > Viridiplantae > Streptophyta > Pinopsida > Pinales > Pinaceae > Pinus > Pinus tabuliformis. Next base: position 1,226,546,346 of record CM062811.1, read on the forward strand.
AACGAAAATACACAATACCAGACCTTATACACCTACTACAGGACTCCAAAATGCATCCCAGTCATTCCCCTAACCATCCCGTGGATCCCAATGAGTTTTAGACTATCAAACCTCTAGATTATCCCTTGATACGGGCAAGGGTGTGTTTGGGAGGCTCCAAACACTCACACAAGAAGGCATGTGTGTGTTTGGGGACTTTTCTCCTCAGACCTGTTCCTACAACTCTAGGATTTATGCCACTTTTTAAGCCTAGAATCCAGTTCACTTCCCAATAACCCATGTAGCTTTCAGAATCCATAATTTACATATTGAAAAGACTTACAAATCAAAAACTGAGTCCAGGACTAGGCCTGACCATCCCTAACCAGGACTGACATTTTTTCAAACACTTGGCATCAATGAAAACTACAGGAAATGAATACAATAAAGAGCATAAATGAATGATAACTCATATGAGACTTGACAAGAAGGATCACCACCCTCTTCCCTTAACATTTTTGACATCAATTAGGTTTTGCATCCATTATCCTTTCAGTTACAAGTAAATACATGAAATAACCATGACTATAACTAGTCACATAACCATGATTATAACCTACGTTAAACCATGTCAATAACAATGATATAATAACTATTAAAGCCACATAATAAGAAGTACAAAAGCAATATAATTTATCTTTTATTAAACATAGGAAAGAGTCGACCAGGTTTGGGACTTCCACATACCACCCAACCATAGACATGGCTGAACCAAATATTTATTTCAGCCAGCCAACCTCGTGCCATATTCCAAGCATGAATGTGGGATATCGTGGATAAACCAATCCAAAAAAAAACCAAGGGAATCAAAATTTTAAACCACCTCCACCCTCACTGAATCGTGATCTCACCAAAACTAGCACCGAGATCACAAAACCAAACCAAACTTGGAATGCCTCCGGACTCCATCATTATCCTCTAGGAAATTTGTGTCTCCTTGTCTCTTAGGATTTACTACAATTCACACCATATTGCTAGGCTCTAAACCAAGACACCACCCTAATGCTTTATCATGTATCCCACCAAAATTGGTCAAGGGATTCCTAGGCCTTTGGGAATTTTCCTGAGACCACGTTCGCCTCAGATTTCAAAACCAACTGGAAATTCCAAAGCTCAAAACCAAGAAAAAAATCCCATCACACCATGGCTATCCATAAAATGTTAAGTAAAGGCTTAAAATAATTTTCATAACCCAGCAAAACCATGCCACTAACAACAAGAGAACCGTATACCAAAATGTAAAGCCATGCATGTAAAAACTAGCTCGGAAATCACACATGCAATATGTTACCTGCAAGTATTCCTGTTGAAGTTGCTTGATCCTGCTCTTCCTTGTTTGATCTTTGCTTTCCTTTCCTTTCCTTGTCATTCCTTTGCTTATTTTTCCCTTCCTTGCTCTAAAGCTATAACGCTCCAAGAAAACTCTAAGTGTCCAAGAGTAAGAGAGGGAGAGAGAATAATGAGAGAGCTCCCAAACTAAACTGACCAAAAGCCATGAACTGATCCTCATAATCCTTTTTCTCAATGAGGCCTCTATTTTCTTCATTTTCCATTATTTTCTTTCAATTTCCTCTTCACATGCAACCTGTGACCTTTCACCTTCATTTTCTCCTATTTTCCTTTATTTTCGTAAATAAATGTGCCAAAATATTTTTTTACCTTTTTAATGCCTTAGCCATTACCTTTTCCAATTTCCCTTAGCCATAAACATATTCAATGATGCCCACTAGGATATCTTTTCCCAACATTCATCTTGGAATAACTGTCCCTTAACCGTGGTCTTATTTTTCCTTTATTAACTTTTATTACATGAATTTTTAAGCAGGGGTTGTTACATCTTCCTTGTCAACTTTGATTCTAAAAGTAGACCTTCGCTTATTAAGTTATACCTATAATTTTTCTTTTGAGCAAGGTCCTCACTCAATGGCTTCTTTTCGACAATTTTCTTTTCATATGTGTATACACAACTAAGTGTATTTACTGTCAGGTTGTGTTATATTCTTTCCATGACTACCATTTTGTACGTTGTGCGGGGCCCTTTTGGGGGGTCACATGGGGGTTGGCTGCCCCCCCTATTGGGGGGTATGCATGGGGGTGGTAGCCCCCCTACATGGGGTCCAAGGCAGCGCCCCGGGAAATTTTTTTTGGACACTATTTTACTTGGGCGGACCTACTTATGGTTTTGTACATGGATTTCACACATGGTTTTGGAAATGATGGTTTTCAATCCATGGGATTTTGTAGATCTAGTTAAAGGAATTGTGGTTATGTTTTAATCCAGGGTTAATGGATTGGGGTTTATGGATGCTTCAGCATATATATATATATATATATATATATATATATATATATATATAGATATATAGATATATATTGTAACATTGAAAGGAATATAATGAAAAATCAATCTGGTAGTCCCGGTTTTGGGATCTAGGGGAAAATATCTGTGTATATCTATTTTATGTTTTATGCTCTCATCATTGTTTATTTTCTGGTTTTGGAATTCTTATGCAACTAATTTGTGTACAAGGTTAAAACCTACATTTGGTATCAGAGTTGTTTTGGCTTCAAGGGGATGCCTTTGTTGCTGAGAGGTTTTTTCTCGGGCCTGTGGTAGACCCTATTCAATGAGAGATCTGCGGGATCGATTCTTATGGTGAAAGAAGATAACGAGAAATGGAAAGATAGGGATCAAGAAATTTACTAGTTAGAATTTTTAGTTGTGGAAACCCAAGATGGAGGATCTACTGGTGGATAAAGATCAGTGGATCGTGGTAGATCTAGGTACTAAACCAACAACAATGTCAGTTGAAGACTGGGCGAAGTTGGATTGGAAGGAAAAGAGCACAATACAATTGTGTGTCTTAGATTTAGTATTATTGAATGTATTAGGGGAAGCTTCAGCAAAGGCTTTGTGGGACAAGTTAGGGACTTTGTACCAATCTAAGTCTCTAGTGAATAAACTATTCCTACGGAAAAATATGTATAATATGAGGATGAAAGATGTAGACTCGGTGACAGAACATCTGAACACATTTAATACTATGGTAAGTCAGCTATTATCTATTTATATTAAAATTTCGTATGAATATAAGTGCATCAGTTTGTTGTGTTCTCTACCAGATTCGTGGGATAGTCTGGTTGTTGCAATAGGTAGCAATGCAACTGCCTTGTAGCTTGATGAAATAGTCTCATCCTTGCTATCAGAGGCGATGAGACAGAAAAATATGGAGGGAAATAATGATGATGCCTTGTCTGTACGAGGATAATACCAGAATGAAACAAAAATAAGTCCTCGAGTGGGATATCTAAATATAGAGGGAAATCTAAATCTCTAGGAAAACCTATAAAGGTGTGTTGGAAATGTGGAAATGAAGGGCACTTCAAAAGGGATTGTAAATCTAAATCTCTTGAGAAAGGAAAGGGATCTGATGATTCTCCTTCTGCAGAGGCAAAACCCACCTCAGATGAAGGTGGGGATGTGTACTTGGCTTCTTCTTCAAGTACACATGTAGATCATGAGGCGTGGTTGATTGACTCAGGTGCATCCTTTCACTTCACTCCCCATAGAGAGTGGTTCTGTGATTATGAGAAATATGATGGTGGTGATGTATTCTTAGGGGATGATAGGAAGGCTAGAATTATTAGTCGCAGAAAATTCAAGTTGAAGTTTCAAGGTGGAAGAATTAGAACACTTCCGGGTGTTCTGCATATCCCTGCATTGGCCAGAAATATGATTTTTGTAAGCAAGCTGGATGATGCAGGTGTAAAAATAGTGTTCGAGAAAGATACCTACAAGATGGTTCAGGGAGCACTAGTATTGATGTGGGAATTTTGGATTGGAACTATGTACAAGATTCAAGGTAGCACTATTATTGATGGGTGCAATAGTTATGTGGTTCTTGAAAGTGGAGCATAAAATCTAGTGGTATCTAGAGAAAAGACCATGCTATGGAATCAAAGGCTTGGACATATTGGAGAGAAGGGCCTTCGAATACTTCATGGTAAAGGTATGATAGAAGGTATGTCTAATAGCTCTCTAAATTTTGTTTTCTATCAAAATTTTGTATATGGGAAGCAGAATCGGGTGATTTTCCCCTCTGGTGGTAAGAGGGTGAAACAAATATTAGAGCTTGTGCACAATGATTTGTTTGGACCTGTGTCAGTTCCATAACTAGGAAATTTTTTGTACTATGTATCATTTATAGATGAATTCTCAAGGAATACATTGATATATTTCCTCAGGAAGAAATCTGAAGTCTTTGACAGGTTTAAAGAATTTAACTCTCTGGTGGAAAACCAGACATAGAAGAAGATAAAGGTGCTGAGGACAGATAAAGGTGGAGAGTTTTGCAAGAATGAATTTGAAGAGTTTTGTAAGAATTGTGGTATAGCACGGTAGAAGAATACTCCATACACACCTCAACAAAATGAGTTGCAGAAAGAATGAACAAGACGTTAATGGAAAGGGCAAGAAGCATGCTCAGTGGTGTCGGGTTAGGACAATAATTCCGGGCAGAGACGTTGGAGACTGCATGTTACCTAATCAACAAATCACCTTCATCAGCGTTGGAGGATAAGACTCCACAAGAGGTATGGACTGGTAAGAAACCTTCTCTTTCACATCTGAAGGTATTTGAATGTGATGCATATGTACATGTTCCAAAGGAGAAAAGAACAAAGTTGGATAGTAAATCTAAAAAGTGCATCTTTATTGGGTATAAGAATGGTTTAAAAGGTTATAATATTTGGAACCCAGAAACAAGGAAGGTTGTGTACAACCAAGGTGTGGTGTTTAGAGAGGTGAAAGATGTTATTAAACATGAATTCCTACCAAAGGAACCTGAGAATATGGAGTTTGAGCTAAAGGAGGAAGAATTAGACTCTACAACAGAAGAGGAATCATAAAATGAAGAGCCACAAACTCCAGCTATGAGAGGATTAGTTCGAGAAAGAAGGTAGCCAAAAAGGTATAGTCCATCTACTTTCTATTCAAATTTTTCTTTATCTATTACTGATGATGATCCCAAAACTATGAAGGAAGCAGTATATTCAGAGGATGGAAAACTCTGGAAAGAGGCCATGGTTGATGAAATGGCATCATTGCACAAAAATGAGGCTTGGTATCTAGTGGAGTTGTCGGCTAGAAGGAAACCCATTGGCAACAAATGGATGTTCAAGAAGAAGATGAATGCAGAAGGAAAGGTGGGGAAATACAAAGCTCGGTTGGTAGAAAAAGGTTATTCCCAGGTGCCAGGAATTGATTTTGGTGATATTTTTTCTCCTGTTGCCAAGGTAGCTTCTATTAGATTATTTTTATATGTTGATGCTGCTTTTGATTTTGAGGTAGAGTAGATGGAAGCGAAGACAAAATTTCTTCACAGAGATCTGGAAGAAGAGATCTACATGAAGCAACCTGAAGGCTTTGCAGTGAAGGGTAAGAAAGAATTGGTATGAAAGTTAAAAAAGTCTTTGTATGTGTTAAAATAGTCACCAAGGATATGGTATCAAAAATTTGATACATTTATACAAGGACTTGGCTTCACTAGAAGCAAAGCAGATCACTGTGTGTATTTTAAATTAATTTGTGACCATGTCATTTATCTCATCTTATATGTGGATGATATGTTGCTAATTGGAAATGACAAAGAAATTATCCAGGATTTGAAGACCCAATTTTCCTCCAAATTCGACATGAAAGATCTTGGTGCTGCAAATTATATTTTGGGCATGGAAATTAAACGAGATCAGGAAAAGAGGAAGCTCTAGTTAAACCATAGGAATTATATCAAGACAATATTGCAGAGGTTTAATATGCAGGATAGTAAACCGATGAAGTTTCTTATTCTTGTAGGTGTAAATTTATCTGTTGAACAATGTCCCAAGACACAAGAAGAGGAAGACATGTCCCGTGTTCCATATGCAAGTGCAGTTGGTAGCCTGATGTATGCATTGGTATGTACTAGACCAGACATTACACATGCAATGGGAGCATTGGGCAGTTTTATGTCAAAACCAGGGAAGGAGCATTGGACAATGGTGATGTGAGTTTTCAGGTGTTTATGTGCCGCTAGTGATTATGGTTTGTGCTATCAAGGAAGACTAGGATTGGGCAGAGTTTTGGACATTCGTGGCTTTGTTGATGCAGACTGGGCTGCATATTTGGATCAGAGAATATCTACAAGTGGGTATGTGTTTAACCTATTTGGAGGTGCAGTCAGTTGGATGAGTAAGAGACAGTCTGTAGTGGCACTTTCAACTACAGAGACAGAATACATGGTAGCCACTCATGCAAGCAAGGAAGCAGTTGGGTTGTAGAGATTTTTTTCAAATATGGGTTTAGTACAATGAGCTATAAGGAGAGACTTTGACAGCCAAAAGTGAAATTTTCTTGGAAAAGAACCCTGCTTATCATTCAAAGACAAAGCACATTGATGTTCAGTATAAATTTGTGAGGGATATGGTTGAGGACAAAAAGATGTTGTTGGTAAAGGTGGACACTTTGAAGAATATTGCAGATGCATTGACAAAGTATTTGAGAACTGAGAAGTTCTCTTGGTGTAGAGAAACAATGGGCGTTGCAGGGCTGGATCAATGGCTAAGCTCTCCTGTGGCACCCTGTGGAAAGAAAACAACAAGTAGGAGAATGTTGGGTTGTGTTATATTCTTTCCACGATGACCCTTTGTTAGGTCCCTATACTACTAGTGTAACCCCTTATTGTTATTAGTACAAACCCCTTATTATATTTTTGTGCCTATGTAGTCCCCATATTGTTATTATTGTGCCCCATAGAATCTCACTATTGTTATTGTTGTACCCTTACATTATTATTGTTAGGTTGGCTCCGATTATATTATGACCCCTTAGACTCCTATATATAGAAAGGAGGTCTTTTCATTTGTATCATCCAAGAATTATTCATTTGCGTAATTAAAGGAGGTTTCCCCCTCGAAGAGACTTATTTTGAAGGCGTTTATCTCTCTTTTCTACCCTTTTGTGAGCTAGTTTCATAACATTTGGTATCAGAGCTTTGATTCTAGGGTTTCGCTGCTCCAAACAGGTCATCGTGGAATTTTCACTATAGTTTTTTCTCTACGCAATTTAAGAAGCTAAAAAAAAACCCTTGTGAGCCAAAATCGTTCTGAACCTCAGGTCTAAATTTTAGATCTTCTCTCGCTATATGTTCTGAGTTATGATCTGAGGAAGTTAGGGTTGTTGCAGACTCCTGAATTACATTCCAAACAGATGACCTTGGGAAAATCGTCATAACTTTCTCTCTAAGCATCAGATTGAAATTTAGTAAGAAGTTTCAGAAATAGAACACATTTTAGTTTTATGTATATATTTTTTAGATCCAAAGGGAGAAAGAGTGACACGTTTCACGTCGTACAAGTTCGCTCTACTGTAAAATTATATAATCATGTCATCTTGGGATATTGGGCATAACTATTTCTTGGAGAATCCAATTTTGATCAGACTAGTGGCATTAGAAAGAGGACTCAGAGGGTTCCTGCAAGATGCAATTTAAGAACTTGGAGATCCAAAATTACATAGTTACGGTTGTTTCAATATCAAGCTCCTAAAATCAAGAAAAGGTGATAAGAGGAAGTTTGATGGCAAGGATCCGGTAAATTGGATACTATAGGTGGAGCAATATTTTGATCTACATGATATACAACTATTACAAAAGGTACATATTGCATCTTTATATGTAAAATTGAATCAATTTTTATGGTATAAAGGGATTTGTTCTCGTAAACCACTTGTCACTTGGTCAATTTTCATAGAGGAAATGACAACACATTATGAGGATACAAAGAGAAACACCTTCTTTAGCTAATTGATAAATATAAAACAAAAGGGTTCAATGGAAGAGCACATTGAGGACTTCCAAAAATTGAATATAAGGGTAAATAATATTCCAAAGAAGCAAAGGATTGATGTCTTCATAGGGACTTTAAAGGATAACATTCAACATGAGGTTCATCTTTGGGAACCTGATTCATGGGAGAGGGCATTCAGGTTGGCAAGAAAATTTGAAAGCAGAATTATGGAAACAAGGAATCCTGCCACTCACAAATATAAATATGGAAGTGTTTTTTCTCCTAGCTTTACACAACCTACAAGGTTTACACCACAAAAATTGGAAGAAAAAAGAGAAAAAGGGCTTTGTTACATTTGTGATAGCAAATAAATTTGTCATAGGTGTGCTGAGAATAAATTATTTTACATAGAATGTGAAGAGGAGGAAGAAAATGATCAAGAAGCATCAGAAGAAGAGGATATACACCAGGAACCAACCCCAGAGAAAGATGAAATGAATCTGATCATATCTTGTAAAGCATTGACAAGAATTTCTACTTCCCAAACTCTCAAGATAAAAGGACATATCAAGAAGAAAAAGGTTCAAGAAGTGAAAGATCACATCGAGCATCAAGAAATGAATTCGACCATATCTTGTAATGCATTGGCAGGAATTAACACTCCTAAAACTCTCAAGATAGAAGGACATATCAAGAAGAAAAAGGTTCAAGAATTGAAAGATCACATCGAGCATCAACAACAAGTTCTCCAACTTTTAAAGGATAACCCCACTTTGGCGAAGAATAGAATGAAACAATGAGCACATCAACATCGAAGCGAAAAAAGTTTTGATGTAGGTAATTGGATATTTGTACGACTACAACCATACAAACAAATGTCCCTCAAGCAAGCTAAGAAGGATAATAAATTATCACCAAAGTATTATGGTCCGTACAAGGTGTTACAAAAGATTGGTACTATGGCATACAAATTGGAGCTTCCTTCATCTTCCCGAGTGCACCCAGTTTTCCATGTTTCATGCTTAAAGAAGGTTATAGTTGAGAATATCCCAGTTCAAACAATATTATTAAAACTTGATGAGGAAGGAAAAATCATATTGGAACCGGAAGTAGTCACAAAAACAAGAAATCGACCATTACGGAATCGATCAATTTTAGAGTATCTCATCAAGTGGAAGAACTTACCCACTAAAGATTCCACATGGGAGGAAGCAAATTTTATACATAAGCATCCATAACTACTCAAGTGTTGAGGACAACACTTTTTGAAGGAGAGAGGCATGTTAGGTTCCTATACTACTAGTGTAACTCCTTATTTTTATTAGTGCAACCCCCTTATTATATTTTTATGCCCATGTAGTCCCCATATTGTTATTATTGTGCCCCATAGAAGCCCGCTATTTTTATTGTTGTGCCCTTACATTATTATTGTTATGTCGGCTCTGATTATATTATCGCCCCTTAGACTCCTATATATAGAAAGGAGGTCTTGTCATTTGTATCATCCAAGAATTATTCATTTGTGTGATGTAAAGGAGGTTGCCCCCTCGAAGAGGCTTATTTTGAAGGCGTTGATCTCTCTTTTCTAATTTCTTGTGACCTAGCTTCATAAAACTTATACGTTGCATGGGGCACTGTCAAGGGGTCACAAGGGTGTCACAGGGGTTCTGGGGCAATGCCTTGGGAAAAAAAAAATTGGACCCTATTTTAGGTGGCCAAACCTACCTATGGTTTTGTGCATGGATTTTGCACATGGTTTTGGGCATGATGGTTTTTATTCCATGGTATTTTGTAGATCCAGTTAAGGGAACTATGGTTATGTTCTAATCCAGGGTTAATGGATTGGGGTTTATGGATGCTTTGGCATGTATATATATATTGTAATATTGAAAGGAATATAATGAAAAATCAATCTGATAGTCCCGGTTTTGTGATCCAAGGGAAAATCTCTTGTATATATGTTTTATGTTTTATGCTCTCGCCATTGTTTATTTTCTGTTTTTAGAATTCGTATGCAAGTAATTTATGTACAGGGTTAAAACCTACATTTATTGTGTGTCCAACACTAGCAGTTGCTTTGGCTGCAACATTTTCTTCCTTTTATTCCGTAGCGTCAATGTGCTCATCTGAAAGAATTGTATCAACGAAATGTGCAGCGAAAGAGTTCATGTTGTGGTTCCATTATAGTCATGTTGTTTTTGTTGTTGTTGTTTTTTTTTGAATGATACTCTTGATGAAACTTACAATATTGGCTTATGCATATACTCTCAACATTCAACACAACATTCGAGCTCTGCCCAGACTTGGCCAGCTAGTTGTTATTGCCGCTAGAGTTGGCATTCCTTCTCAGAAAGTTGAATTACGGGGGCTTTCTGCTTATGATGGTCTTGCTTGACCTTTGTTTTAACTCTGCCAACTCATTAGATAGAGACTTGATGGTGCGGGTCAAGCTTTCAATATTAGTAGATTCCTTTTCTTTGGCCTTACTTGACAAGGCTTGAGACCTTTTGCCCATGTCTTTGGAGTCCTTTAATGATTCATGGTCAACAATGACTATGATCGCACACAATTCCTTTTTAACTGTGATTGTTTCTTCATAATTCTCTGCAAGAGTCGCTTTGGCAGTTCTCTTCACAAACTATGTGATGCTTGTAGGTAAGGCATAAGTATAATAATCGATAATGATGGAGTGATGAGGTTTCATATTTGTACGAAATATGTTCACTATACGATTAAACCTCTGATTGAAATATTTCACTTTCTCTTTGTGCTCCATCTTAATACTGCCCAACTTTCTTAATAAAATGGCATGAGTTTTTTCATCGGAAAAATTTTCAAGAAACAACTCTTTATACCCCTTCCAATTTTGTATTGAGTTTAGAGGAAGATTGTGATACCATACAGATGCTCTTCCATCTAAGGTACATAGAAAAATTCCACATGCAACATCATCATAACGTACCTCAAGCATTTGCGGATGCAAATAAAAGTTGTCTAATTAGTCCACCTCCTTCACTGCTTTTTCAGGGTCATACTTTGTTAACAAATTCTTCAAGTGCCTCAAAATCTTATGTAACACACCTGGTAGTGCAAGTGGGCCCTGAGTCATCCAATCCAGATCTTGTTCTACCATATCTTCATATTTGTGATCCTACTCTTTGTCAAATTCTAATGGATCTTCCTCTTATTCTCTGGAATTCGATGGATCTTCTTCTTCTTCTTCACCACATAACCTACGAAAAGTATCGTCAAAGAGTACAATATTGTTTGTGTCACCTCTATTAAAATATGAAGGTTTCTATGGTTTCTATGTAATTTCTGCAGTTTCCGTTAGTTCTTCACGTGTGGCGAGAACCCGATCTTCAACTGTTGAAACCACTATCCCGATAGGAGTGGCGACATTCTTCTTCGGAAAATAAGGAAAATTTTGTACTCTAGGAATCAATCTGATATCCTTTACAAACTTATAGGTTATAGGCTAGATGGCCTGGATGTGCTCATAATATATTTCACAAGTTTGTTGAAGACTAGGCTCAGAAGACCCGCCAAATATAGGAATATGAGTAGGGGAGGTGTTGGGAATATTGTTTCCTTGACTAGAAGATGTATGGTGAGGGTGGGTGAGGTTATCATCCATAAAAATATGGTGACCCTACTTCTAGCACTAGAAATGTTGATGGTGTTGGACCCACCAACATTCAAGGTTTCTCCTCGATATGTGGTCCCAATTAGACCTCACACCGTTTGGGATAGGAGCCCCATTCGAAATATGGCACAGTTTCTGATTTCTTAAATATTTTTCGTATCTCTAACTGTCTGCAAGAGAGAGGAATGCATGTGTGCCTTCAAAAATTAAGTAAGTGTGCCTGGTGAATGTTTGGTTGTAGGTGTATCAAGGTTCTTATACTGCATAGGGAAAGAGAAAGTGAGCCTCTAAGAGAGAGGTAACAGTATCACCATAGCAGAGACACACATGAACAGAAAGGGTTCGTCTAACATCTAGTGGAATAGTCCACAAATATGTGATGGTGATTGTAATCAATACATCACATTCTCAATGTGATAGCACTAAAATAACCGAAATAGTTCAACTACTTTAGTACAAGTGAAAATAAACATGAATCATAAACATTCACAGAAGAATCTTACAAGCATTTATAATCCATGCATGAAGAACATGTTTTCCATCATGTTTCATATATTAAGTAAAATTCCCAAGATATGTGTATACATCGAACACCACTATCTCCAATAGTGGAGTGTTGGAGCCACCACTTGCTCCTCAAAATAACTAGCTTGTCTATCTAATGCCTTGCAGGAGGAGCCAAGGTGAAAATTATTTTTCTCATACAATGAGGGTCTATATATAACCAATGGGGTGATGTTTCACCTCCCTTATGACTCTTTGACTACCCTCATGAATGTTTGACTTCCTATGAATTTTTTACTTTACATGAATCTTCATATTTTGTACATGTCCTTTGGATTTCCACTTTACAATACATTTTCGAATAGTAAACTAGATAATCCACAATAATGATGTGAAATATGATGACTCATGACATGACACTGTTGACATGGACTTCTTGATGACATGGAAATGTCAAGCCATTCTTGTTGCTGCTTGTTATGTGTATTCTTGGGAATGCTCTTCTATCCACCTCCATATGGCTTAGAGGTAAGGAGTTTTTAGTGATATCAAGTCTTGCGCTGCGATCACAAATGGGTGTCTGTTTGCTTTCTCTTGATTGATCAGATCGCATAATAAGCTACAAATATGTCTTTCAAAATGTTTCCCTTCTCCATCTACTTCTTCATCATCCTGTCATGGTAAGATAGAGTATCTGAATCTACAATCCACTCATGACAAGACGACATTAGTCTGATGAAACCCTAGTCTAAGATGTTGCATGTTGATCCACTGACTAAGTCGAAGCTAGGTTACAAGCTGAGGGAGAGGCTCACTGACTGCGCAATTGTGAAGCTCAGGAGCTCATGGGTTTGGCTTGAGGTATGAGACTGCATAATGTTTGGTTGAGGCCAGGCTGGAGGGTTGAATTACACAGTTTTTGATGGAATAATGGATCATTTTCCAAATATTAAATAATTAAAGTTGTTTTTATTGAGAGATTTATGGAGAAATTAATGGAATGACAGGTGAGAGATTTGGGAATGATTGTTGAGAGAATTATGGAGTGATTTGTGGAGTTATTGATTGAGAAATTTATGGAGTTGACAAAATCCAAATACCTCTCCTCATGTATAAATATATCTCTATGTTAATGAAATAAGTTGAGTTGGTGTGTGAGACTTGTGCATTATTGTTAAATGTTTTATGCTCTGTTATTTTTTATTTTGTTGTTTTATCTTTCATTTGGTATCAGAGCCATTTCCCCCAAGAATTAGAGAGTTTGTGAGATCTATGAGAACCCTCTTAAAAAACAGAAATTGTGTATTTTTCGTGTGTTTGGTGCATGAGTGAAGAACATGAATAAAGAAGAGTTGGACATGAAGCAACATTGGAGCATGCAGACTAAGCCTACTACACGGAAATTCTTTCCTGCATACCTATGAGATGAAGATACATTTGTTGGTGTAATTTTTTTTGCTGGTGTGTTTTTTTCATTTGATATATTTTTTGACTCTGAGGTTGTTTTGAGCCTATGTGCACTGATTCGGTAGCCTGTGATGGTTGGAAGCAATGTTGGAGTGAAGTTTTTTTGTGTAGAACAACAAAAGAGGAGTCACCAACGTGGAATAGGAACAAACCCACTTGGGAAGACCTGCCTCAAGCTACGTGGAGAAGTCTTCTGCATGGATGAGAATCTAAGCGTGAAGAGACTCCAAGTTGTTTTCATTATTAAGCCAGTCTGTTAGAGCTTGCAAGAGCTACTGCAATTTCATCCAGTCAAATGCTTGTTCGAAAAATAGTCATTCAAACTGGGATCATTCAATTCTCAACAAGCAAGTTTAAACGTGGAAGTGAAATCTGAAATAAGAGTGGAGTGAACTTTAAACTTTTAAAGTTTAACATTAAAGTTTGTTTTTAAGTGGAGTGACTTTTCATGAGATTTTTTAAATATTAAAACTTTTGTTTGGGGTGCACGTTAATGTTTCTTGAAGTGTGCATGACACACTCCTTTATTTTGTAAAAAGGGATTTATAAATGTGTAAAAGGGATTAACATTTTTAATAAGGGAGATATAAAAGTAAATATGTTTTATAAGGTTTTGAAAAAGGTTTTTTTTTCTTCATGAAGGAAGATATAAGATGGTTTGTAATAATGAAAGGATATATAAGATGTAATTTTTGAAAAAATTGAGCTATTTTAGTTCTTTTTGTACTCTTTCAATTAATAAAATTGATATTTTGTGGTGGTGGTCGAGTCCCAATTTTTGGGACATTTGGTTCTTGTCTCAGGTTGAAATGGGACACATTGTGTTATTTTGTGCATTTTCTCTCTATCAATCTCTCTTACTCTTCTCATGGCGACAATTGTATTGCCTAAACTTGTTGGCACAAACTATTTTTATTGCAGCAAACGTATGCAACCTAAATTCGTCACTAAAGATTTATGGGAATTTGTAACTAATGGATACAATATGCCTTCTCCTGATGAATTCAAAGAATTAAGTGATGATGAAAATAAATCTCTTAAGGAACTTATTAAGAAAGATAATGAAGCACTTTCACTTATAGGCAGTGCTCTTGAAGAATCTATATTTCCAAGAATCAGTGGTGCAATATCATCTAAAGAAGCATGGGATATCTTAAAGAACACATATGAAGGTGTTGTTGTAGCTAAACTGCAAACATTAAGGAGGAATTTTTAAAATGCCCATATGCAAAGTAATGAATCCATTCATGATTACATCACAAAAATGCAAGATCTTGTTAATCAGATGAGGTCATTAGGTGAAGATGTTCCAGAAAGAAGGCTAATTGAGAAGATTTTAAGAAGTGTTCTGCCTAAGTTTCAGATGGTCACTACCAGTATTATGGTCTTCAAAAATTTAAATACCAGAAAAAATGATAAATTAAGTGGATTCTTGTTAACTGTTGAAGGGAATCAACCATTTAAGCAAGTAGAACGTGATTTTTCTACAAAGCATAGCGAAAGAGGAAGGAGTAGGGGTCAATATCATAATCATAATAAAAACAGAAATCAACAAAGTTCACAAGGAAATGCATCACCTTCAAGAGGTAGAGGCAGGAATCCCAGTCAGTTTAGAGGAAGAAGAAGAGATGGATCTAGCGAAATAAGACAAGGAAGAGATGGAGGCATAAATGGAGGAAGAAGTGAAGGAACACAGTGTTATTATTGCAAAAAATTTGGTCATCTTGAAAGAGATTGTTATGCAAAAATGCGAGATATGGAGCGAAAAGGTGCTAATACAGTTGTTGAAGAAACTATGAATGAGAAGTTATTCATCTCAAGTTTGATGGCACACAGTGAAGAAATTGAAGCATGGTATATTGATTCGGGATTTTCAACTCATATGACATCTCAAGAGGATTTTTTTACCAAAATTAATGACAATTATTCTGGTAAAGTCATATTTTGTGATGATAGTGTTTCTGAGGTGAAAGGGAAAGGCACAGTTGTAAAGAAGAAGTTAATTGAGGACACTTTGTTAACACCAGCATTGAAGAAGAACCCACTTTCTGTAGGACAGATGATGGAGAAAAACTACAAGTTAGTGTTTGATAATAAAGAATGCTTAATCCTGGTTACGTTGAATAAAAATGCAGTTGTAGCAAGAGGTGAAATTACTAAAGACAGAATTTTCAAGATCTCCTTTGATTCAAGTAATTCACAAAGTTCAAATACAACAAAAGAAGCAAATAGTAAGATTTGGCATTTTAGGATGGGACATCTAAATTTTCAGAGTTTGGTGTTGTTAAGAAATCATAACATGGTGAATGGTCTGTTGGAAATAATACTGAGAGGGGGGTGAATCAGTATTATCGGATCAATAATTTTATTTCCCAAATAGATTTATATACGCTACTTCAGTGAAGTGAACTAGCGTGTACACGTGATTGTGATTAAGGAAACTAGTGTATATCCAGAGAACTTGTGATTTAGACAATTTATCATGTGTTGATCTTAAAGCAGTATATTAGATATTTATTAGATAGTGCAGTAAAAGAAAAATAAAGCATCACACATAAGCAACACACATGAACACCAAGGTGTAAGGTGGAAACTCAATGTGGGTAAAAACCACCTGTTGTTGTCGTCTTTATCTTCTTTTAATAATAAGAAAAGTTGTTTACAATCTTGTACTGGCGCAGACTCATACCAGTACGCAGGCTTCTACCTGTAGAAGGTTACAACCTTCTCTCATTCTTCAGCTTCTACTGGAAGGGAGCTACAACCCCCTAGCTCTTGTACTAGCCAATATGTTTACTAGTATGTAAGTGCTAGCCTACAGAAAAGCTCCACTCTTCCACCAGGGACCACGTTTCATGAATTTTCAGACTGGATACTCTTGGATCAAAACACCACAATCTGAAGGCCACGTTTCATCAAATTTTCACACTGGACCCGTCATAACTTTTAAACTTAAACTGCATAAACCAATATTCAGATAATCTGAACAATCAGATCACTAACATCAGAACACTGTGCTGAACCCAGAACCCTGCATCATCATTCAGAACCAGTTGTAACCTCAAAAATCATGCATTAGAGTGTATATGCTACTTGGCTGTATCCAAACTGCATGTATACGCTACTTCCATTAATTGAACCTGCGTATACCTTCAAAACTACTGCAAACATAAACTTTTGAATCAAGTCTGTACCAACTATCAATATTCTGAATATTTTAGAGCTTTACACAGGCGGGGACAGAGATCACTTCTTCTCACTTATACAATCAATCAATCAAATGCCAACCTCCTTATGCATTTAGTTTTACATTCAGATCTAAGAAGAATTCATTGACAGACAACAGTAAAATAACAAAATTTTATTAGATAGATCAATCAAATCTGAAAAGAAGCTTTTATTTTGTATACACTACTTAAAAGAACCGAACCTGCGTGTATACACTCTTTGGCTGAGATGAACCTGCGTACAAATCTGCAAATATTGACTCAGAACTTTGCTACAATTCCAGACTTCAAACAAACCCAGATCATGATAGATAACGAATAGAATAGGCACAAAACATCAGATCTAGTCTCACCCAATATCAGATCATTCAAGAATAAGTCATTTCAAGTCTCATGATTCCTGATCCAATATTGAACTCAAGGTGCACATGAATATTTCAGATCTAGTCCCAAACATAACCTTGCAACATAAAATATACTTCAGATAGAAGTATTCCTTAGAATATTATTGCTTGCACACTTGGCCTAATGATGTTCTCCTCCTTCTATACTCTTAGGCCTTTCTCAATACCTTGAACCAAAACCACTTAGGACCAATACCTTGGACCAAATACCTAGGACCAAATACCTCGAACCAATACCTTGGATAAAATACTTGGTTTTCCAACATGTATGCACTTTTCCTCCTGTGAAAGTGCATGTATACGTTATATGCTACTTTTGTTCTGTTAACCCACGTGTATACGCTTCTTGGACAAAGTGAACCAGCGTATACCTCTCTTTCTTCATTCTTTGAAGTCTGATCTGTAATAATTTTCTGTTAACCTGCTACACTGTGAACTGTCATCTGAGAGAGTTTCCACCAAGGACAACACCTGTATCATAATGCCAACAATCTCCCCCTTTGGACTTGATGGCAACAACAACAACAAGACACTCTCCCCCTTTGACATCAAGGGAAAAGGGCAAACCAAGATATTCTCCCCATTTGACATACATTATGTTGTCCATGCTCCCCCTGAGTACATGCTGAATTCTTTGATTGAAATCCCCTTTGTACATGCTAATATGTACTAAAACTGTCCATGCTCCCCTTGAGCACATGCAGAGTCTGCAAAAATATTTTCCAAAAGAGTAACATGACTCTAACTCAACTATGTGAGTATGACCTTCCTATCACCAAAGACTCATACATACATCCATCTCCCAACCAAGTGGGGATATACCAAATTTGACTCGTCCACCCAACCAAGTAGGGGATATACCAATTGTTTATACATGATAGAAATACAATAAATATTACATCATCCATCCCATGCAAAGTGGGGATACACATTACATCATTTGTCCAATAGGACTCATTCAAATGTATGAGAAGACATATCACACCCTAGACTTTTACATGACTTAAGCAACAAATGGTATAAATATCTGAAGCCATAGTTGGACTCAGCAACCATAATTCCAACAATGCAAATTGCGTGTTAAGGCTAATTCTCCCCCTAAACCTATGCTACCTGTGCATTGTTAACAAGTCAATGATCAAGGCATCTTTGTTAGTCAGATAAAAATTAATGAACAAAGTGTATCGATAGACTATAATCATCAACAACAGACAGCACCCATATCAGAGTCTGCCCCACTATTTTTCTTGACTGAAAAACATATACGCTCATTCACCCATAGAAACCCGCGTGTATACGTGACTATAATTCATGAAACCCGCGTACAATAACCTTTTTCTAAAATACTGGACTTTAACAGCAGGATGATGCAGCAACTACTCCCATTTTTTGTCTGAGATATTCAAATGTTTCTCTAGGCAGTGGTTTAGTGAATATATCAGCAACCTGTTCTTTGGAGGGAACATACTCCAATTTGACCTTTTGTTCAAGCACTTGTTCTCATAGAAAATGGTACTTGATGGGTATGTGCTTGGTCTTGGAGTGCATGACTGAATTCTTTGAAATATTGATGGCACTTGTATTATCACATAGAATGGAGATGGGTGGAGTACATGTGATCTAAATGTCTTGCAAAGTTTGCATCATCCAAAGTAGTTGTGTGCAGCAAGATGCAACAACCACATATTCTGCTTCAGCTGTTGATAAAGCAATTGAAATTTGTTTCTTGCTAAACCAAGACATTAACCTGGAACCCATATAGAATGCACCACCACTAGTGCTTTTTCTATCATCAACACTTCCTGCCCAATCTGCATCTGTATATGCATGAAGAGTGAGATCTGCATCTCTAGGATGCCATAAACCAAAGTCCTAAGTTCCTTGAAGATATTTGAAAATTCTTTTGACTGCCTGAAGGTGTGATTCCTTTGGATTTGCTTGGAATCTTCCAATTATTCCTACTGCATGCATGATATCAGATCAAGTACCTGTTAGATAAAGCAAACTGCCAATCATGGATCTGTAAGTTGGTTGATGTACTGTTGTTGATTCATCATTTGAGCTGAGACTGCATCCTGTTACCATTGGGGTACATACAAGTTTAGAATCTTTCATTCTGTACCTTTTCAAGATCTGTCTGAGATATTTGGTTTGTGAAAGAAAAATACCATCTTTATTTTGATGAACTTGTAGACCAAGAAAATAGGTAAGCTCACCAAGAAAGGACATTTCAAATTCTTGCTGCATTACTGAAGCAAAGTTCTGACTCATGGATTCTTCATTGCTACCAAAAATGATATCATCAACATAAACAATAATAATTAGCAATCTATCAGTTTCATTCTTTGTACATAGATTGTTATCTGTTGAACCTTTTGTAAAACCTTGTTGGTGTAGATATTTGTCAAGGCAGTAATACCAGGCCCTTAGAGCTTATTTCAGACCATAGAGAGCCTTTTTGATTCTGCATATAAGTTTTTCATCATTTCCAAGAATGAATCTTTCTAGTTGTTCAATATAAACTTCTTCTTCTAAATCTCCATTAAGGAAAGTTGATTTTACATCCATTTGGTATACTTTGAATTTCTGAAAGCTAGAAAGAGCAAGAAACATCCTTATGGCTTCAAGTCTAGCAACAGGTGCAAAAGTTTCTTCAAAATCTATACCTTCTTGTTGAGCATACCCTTTACAAACAAGTCTGGCCTTGTTTCTAATGACTTCTCCATTTTCATTCAGCTTGTTTTTGAATATCCATTTAGTTCCTATAATATTTTTATCATGAGGTCTAGGAACTAATTCCCAAGTATCATTCTTTTCAATTTGCTCAAGTTCTTCATCCATGGCCTTGACCCAACATTCCTCTTTGCATGCTTCACTTACATTTTGAGGTTCGGTGGAGGATAGTAATCCTAGATAGCTTGAGGTCCCTGTAATGGTTCTTCTTGTTTGAACACCTGCCTCTTTTTCCCCTAAAATTTGAGTTTCTGGATGCTTTTTTTGAACATACTTGGACGGAGTCTTTTCTTCTACCATTATCTCTTCTTCCAGTGCTTCATTGGTTTCTTCTTCAATATCATTTTGATTTGATGTGGGAAAATAATCCCCATCTTCTTCATTGTCATAATCTTTTGTTTTTATCTGTTTTGGATTTTTGCATGCTTCATCAACTACAACATCAATGCTTTCAACAATTTTCCCAAGTGTTTTATTATAACATTTATATCCTTTACTTCTGGAAGAATAACCAAGAAGAATACCTTCATCTTCTCTGGGTTCAAACTTACCAAGTTTTTCATCAGTCATTTTGATAAAACATTTTCTTGCAAATACTTTAAAGTATTTTACAGTCGGAGTCTTACCATACCAAAGTTCATGTGGAGTTTGAGTGCTATTTACCCGAACATTTTCTTTGTTGAGAATAGTCATGGCAGCGAATGCAGCTTCACCCCAGAAGGTTGTTGGAGTTCCAGATTCATCTAGCATAGCTCAAGCCATTTGTTGAACTATTCTATTCATTCTTTCTACCACACCATTTTTCTAAGGAGTCCTCACGGTGGAGAATTTCCTTTTTATTCCATGTTGTTCACAAAAGTCAAAGAATTCATCCGATGTAAATTCCCCTTCTCGATCAGATCTAAGGCATTTGATTTTTCGATCTGATTAATTTTCAACCAAGGCTTTGAAGGCTTGGAATTTTTCAAATGTTTCATCTTTATGCATTAGAAGACATATCCAACACATTCTGGAAAAAGCATCAATGAACAAAATAAAGTATTCTTCTCCACGAGGTGATTTTTTCCTTGATGGTCCACATAAATCGGTATGAACAAGTTCAAGAGGCTTACTAGCTGATCCTTCTTTTTCCATGAAGTGAACTCTGGTTTGCTTACCAATTTGACATGGTTTGCATATTTTATTTTCTAGGATGTCGATGTCTGGAAGATCACGAACAGCCTTGAGTCTGCATGCTTTTCTTATTTGATAAAAGCGTAGATGTCCCAATCTTTTATGCCACAGCCAATTTTCATAATTTTTTTCTTAGATAGCACTATTTTTGTCCTCCCTTGAGTATGTATAAGTTTTTTGGAGTTCTTGTACCTTTGATCACGGTCTCTCCTATATCAAGCTCACGAGAAACACATTTGTTTGATCGAAACACCACTTCATTTCCTTGATCACACATTTGACTGACACTCAATAGGCTATGCTTTAAACCATCTACATACATAACATTTCCAACTTTAACCTTTTCTTTCAAGAAAACATAACCTTTACCTTTTATGACAATAGGAGTGTCATTTCCAAATGAGACATTCTTTTCTTTTTCTAAGGCATTATATGAGTGAAGTTTTTCTTTGTCACCTGTCATGTGTTTGGAGCATCCAGTATTGAGGTACCACTAATTTTCTTGTCCTTTTGCATACAAGGCTATACCACATCTTTATGTTTGAGATTCTTTCCTTCTCCATATCTTGGGATTTAATGGCATTTTCTCCTTTTGAGATGTTTGTCGAAATTTTCTCCTGCATTCAGATTCTTCATGACCAAAGTTGTTATAGATTGAGCATTCTATTTCATTTTCAAGAGGAGAAAAGTTATTATAGGAACTTCTCTTGATTCCTGTTACATTCCTTTGATTTCGTGCTTCTCTAGTCATGATGGTTTTGTAAGCAACGCATTGAGCAACTTTGTGCCCAAAATTATGACATGAAAAACATTTCCCATTAAAGAAGTTCCTGCGACTATCGAATCTATTAACCTGGTGATTGTAGTTTCTATTGATATTCATCTTTGGAGCAAATTGAGTATGATTTGCCTGAGGTTGGTTGTGGCTTCTATTCATTCTTGGAGTAAATTGAGTATGATTTACCTGGTGATCAGCTTTATGCCTTTGCTAACGATTGTCATACTATTCACTGGTCTTTGCTGCATCAAGATAGATTTTGGTGGAGGTTGACGGCTTCTGTGATTGAGATGCTTCTTCTAATCCTTTAGAAAATCTAAGATTGAGAGATTCCGTTTTCTCAAGATCCTTTCTTAGACCCACAATTTCACATTCTAGTTTTTCATTGTGCTTTTCCTTTTCAGCAAGTTGGTATGTCAAGGTATCTATAATCATATTCTTTTCTTCTAAATAGATTTTGAGTTTAGAGATTTCTTCATGAAGGTCTTCCTCTTCTAAATCATACCAAAAATTATCATCGTCATAAGCCATGAGAAATCTATAATCATCACTATTAGATAAACCATCACTATCCTCTTCTAAACTATCCCAAAAATCATTGCTATCATAAGCCATGAGAAGTCTATAATCTTGTCCAATTTCATCTTCATCACTATTAGATAAATCGTCGCTATCTTCATGAGTATAGTAACTCCTTTTATTCACAACTTGTTTTCTATTCCATTTTTCATATTCCTTTCCTTTTTCATATTTATCTTTATGATGACATCTGGAAACATAATGACTGACTCTGCCACAAGCAAAGCATTTGAAGGGTAGCTTACCTCTAAACCTTCCAGAACCTCGTTGAAGCTTCTTGACAAAGTTTACCTCATCTTCTTCTTCTGAAATATGTCCTGATTCACTGTTTTCTTCCTTTCCTTTTGCTGAGGCTTTAAATGTGGCTTCTCTCATATTTGATGGTCCTCCTTTTCTCATCTCAAAGGCAGTTAAAATTTCGTGAAGCTGTGTCATAGTGATATTCTGCAGATCCTGTTTTTCTTCTATGGAAGACACTTTTGATTCAAATTTAGCAGATAACGATCTCAAAAATTTCTCAAATAAGGTAACTTCCTTTATTTCTTCACCCAGATTCTTCATAAAATTAACAACCTCATCTATACATAAGAAGTAACTAGCTATAATTTCATCACTATGCATATTAAGAGTTTCATACTGAATTCTGAGAGTTTGAAGCTTAGCACGTTTTACCTGAGGGTCTCCTTCGTAGCTCATAACGATTTTGTCCCATATTTCTTTGGATGATTTGAGCTACATGACTTTGACAAACTCTGATTGTGACAGACTTCCCAATAAAGTATTGACAGCTTTGGCATTGGTTTCATATTTCTTTTTACCTTTCGCATCTTTAAGAATCGCTGTTGGAAATGTATATCCTCCTTCCACAATTCCCCAGACATCCGTTCCAAGTGATTGTAGATAGGTCATGGTTCTTATTTTCCAATAAACAAAGTTGCTCCCATCACAGATTGGCGGTCTAATGGATCCCATGCTTTCTTGATTATTCGTGTTGATGGATCTCCCTTCAAGCGATCAAGCTTCTTCTGAAGGACCTGCTCTGATACCAATTGTTGGAAATAATACTGAGAGGGGGGTGAATCAGTATTATCAGATCAATAATTTTATTTCCAAAATAGATTTATATACGCTACTTCAGTGAAGTGAACTAGCGTGTACACGCGATTGTGATTAAGGAAACCAGCGTATATCCAGAGAACTTGTGATTTAGACAATTTATCATGTGTTGATCTTAAAGCAGTATATCAGAGATTTATTAGACAATGCAGTAAAAGCAAAATAAAGCATCACACATAAGCAACACACATGAACACCAAGATGTAAGGTGGAAACCCAATGTGGGTAAAAACCACCTGCTGTTGTCGTCTCTGTCTTCTTTTAATAATAAGAAAAGTTGTTTACAATCTTGTACTGGTGCAAACTCATACCAGTACGCAGGCTTCTACCTACAGAAGGTTACAACCTTCTCTCGTTCTCCAGCTTCTACTGGAAGGGAGCTACAACCCCCTAGCTCTTGTACTAGCCAATATGTTTACTAGTACGTAGGTGCCAGCCTATAGAAAAACTCCACTCTTCCACCAGGGACCACGTTTCATGAATTTTCAGACTGGATACTCCTGGATCACAACACCACAATCTGAAGGCCATGTTTCATCAACTTTTCACACTAGAGCCATCGTAACTTTTAAACTTAAATTGCATCAACCAATATTCAGATAATCTGAACAATCAGATCACTGACACCAGAACACTGTGCTTAACCCAGAACCCTACATCATCATTCAGGACCAGCCGTAACCTCAAAAATCATGCTTTAGAGTGTATACACTACTTGGCTATATCCAAACTACATGTATACGCTACTTCTATTAATTGAACCTGTGTATACCTTCAAAACTACTGCAAAAATAAACTTTTGAATCAAGTATGTACCAACTATCAATATTCTGAATATTTCAGAGCTTTACACAGGGGAGGACAGAGATCACTTCTTCTCACTTATACAATCAATCAATCAAATGCCAGCCTCCTTATGCATTCAGTTTTACATTTAGATCTAAGAAGACTTCATTGACAGACAACAGTAAAATAACAGAATTTTATCAGATAGATCAATCATATCTGAAAAGAAGCTTTTATTTTGTATACGCTACTTGAAAGAACCAAACCTATGTGTATATTCTCTTTAACTGAGACGAACCTGCATACAGATCTACAAATATTGACTCATAACTTTGCTTTAATTCTAGACTTCAGACAAACCCAGATCATGATAGATAACGAATCGAACAGGTGCAAAACATCAGATCTAGTCTCACCCAATATTAGATCATTCAAGAATAAGTCACTTCAAGTCTCATGATTCCTGATCCAATATTGAACTCAAGGTGCACATGAATATTTCAGATCTAGTCTCAAACACAACCCTGCAACATAAAATATACTTCAGATAGAAGTATTCCTTAGAATCTTATTGCTTCCACACTTGGCCTAATGATCTTCTCCTCCTTATATACTCTTAGGCATTTCTCAATACCTTGGACCAAAACCACTTAGGACCAATACCTTGGATCAAATACTTGGTTTTCCAACATGTACACGCTTTTCCTCCTGTGAAAGTGCATGTATACATTATACGCTACTTTTGTTTTGTTAACCCATGTGTATACACTTCTTGGACAAAGTGAACCAATGTATACCTCTATTTCTTCATTCTTTGGAGTCTGATCTGTAATCCTTTGTTGTTAACCTGCTGCACTGTGAAATTTCATCTGAGAGAGTTGCCATCAAGGACAACACTTATATCATAATGCCAACATGGTCTTCCTTATATCAAGTTGGATGATGTTGTATGTGAAGGGTGTATTTTTGGGAAACAACACAAGGAAAGTTTCTAAGATAGAACATGGAAGGCTAGAGAATATCTAGCGTTGATGCACTCTGATTTGTGTGGTCCAATGGAGATTGTGTCTTTTGGAAAGGAACATTATTTTCTCATTTTCATTGATGATTATTCTAGGAAGACATGGGTGTATTTTCTGAAAGAGAAGTCTAAAGTGTTTTCTCATTTTCTTGAGTTTAAGATTTTAGTTGAAAAGAAAAGTGGTCTACAAATTCTCACCCTAAGGACAGATAATGGGGGAGAATACAAGTCAAATGATTTTTTTAATTATTGCAGGAAGAATGGAATAAAGTGAGAGTTTACTAATTCATATTCTCCTCAACAAAATGGTGTTGTAGAGAGGAAGAATAGAACCATAGTTGAAATGGCTAGAAGCATGTTAAAAACTAATTCACTTGGAAATGAGTTTTGGGTTGAAGCAGTACACACAGCAGTATACACTCTTAACTAATGTCCTACAAAGGCAGTGTTGAATTTGACTCCAGAAGAAGCATGGTCAGGATACAAACCAAGTGTTGCACATATGAAAGTTTTTGGTTCTACTGCATATGCACATGTTCCTAAGGAAAGGAGGAAGAAATTGGATGATAAGAGTGTGAAGTGTATATTTATTGGGTATAGTATTGAAACAAGAAGTTACAGGTTGTTTGATCGAGAGGAAAATAAGGTGATAATAAACAAATATGTTGTGTTTCATGAGAAGGGTATCTATCATCCAGAACAGGTAGAGTTTGAAATGAAGAAATATGCAGTGACTATTGGTGATGAATCAAATTCCAAGTTATTAAAAGAAGATGAAGTTAAGAAGAAGCCTAAGTGGCTTGAAAGGAGTCATTCAGAAAGCAGTATGTTGGATAGAAATTTTGAAAGAAGGGTTACTAGATCTCAAATTTATCTAGTGAATTATGCACTTATGAGACAGGTAATGAAAATGGATGAACCACAGGATTATGTAGAACCATCGAGAAAGAAAGAATGGAATGAAGTTATGGAAGCATAAATGAATGCCTTGGTGAAAAATAATACATGGGACTTGGTCAAATTACCAAATGGAAAAGATGTAATTGGCACTAAGTGGGTTTATAAAACCAAGTATAAATCATATGGCACAATTTATAAGTATAAGGCTCGTTTAGTTGCAAATGGCTATACACAAAAAGAAGGAATTGATTATACTAAGACATTTGCCCCAGTGGAAAAGTTGGATACAATTAGGATGGTTCTTGCATTAGCTGCACAATACAAGTGGCCAATTTTTCAAATGGATGTTAAATCAGATTTTCTAAATGGTTATGTGGATGAATAAATTTATGTGGAGCAATATGAAGGTCTTGAAGTGCCAGGAAAATAAGATTATGTTTATAAGTTGAAGAAGGCCTTGTATGGTCTTAAGAAAGCACCAAGGGCATGGTATTCAAGAATTGATAAGTATTTTCAAGACCATGGCTTAGTTAAAATTTTATATGAGCCCAATCTCTATATCTTTCAGTCAGGACATGACATTATGATAGTTGTCTTATATGTTGATGATTTGATCTACACATGAAACAATAAAAAATTATTTCAAAGGTTTAAGTCACTTATGATTACTGAGTTTGATATGACAAATCTTGGTGAGTTGCATATTTCTTGGGTATCGAAGTTTGGCAGAAGGAAGATGGTATTTTCATGTCACAAGCCAAGTATACTTGGGACATTTTGAAGAAGTTCAAAATGTTGAGTTACAAGCCAGTGGCAACTCCTTTTGAATTTGGGTTGAAGTTATATGGACATGATGACTCCCATTCAATTAATGTTACTTTTTATCGTCAATTGGTTGGAATTTTGATCTACTTAACTACAACTCAACCAGATATTTCTTTTGTAGTCAGCATGGTATCAAGATTTATGGCAGAACCCAAGGAAATACATTGGAAAGCATCAAAGAGGATTTTAAGATATCTACGTGGAACAGTTGGTTATGGTTTGGTATACAGGTCTACAGAAGATTTCAGGTTGATTGGTTATGTAGATTCAGATTGAACTGGATGTATGGATGACAGGAAATCAACTTTAGGGTATTCATTCAGTATGGGTTGAGCGGCAGTTGCTTGGAGTACTAATAAGCAATCGACAGTTTCTCTCTCGACAGTAGAATCAGATTATAAAGCGGCAATGGCAATAGCATGTGAAGCAGTTTGTTTAATTAGAATTCTAGAGGATCTACATGAAAAACAAGAGAAACCTACTCAGTTGATGTGTGATAATCAAAGTGCTATTCATATGAACAAGAATCCAGATTTCCATAAGAAGACCAAACATATTGATATTCAATATCATTTTTTTCAGGATTTGGTTCAACAAGGAGTGATCAAGGTCGAGTACTGCATAACAGATGAACACGTAGCTGATATATTCACCAAAGAATTGTCTAAGGAAAAGCTCTGCAAATTCAGAGATGATATTTGAATATTTCCAAATGATCATTATGGGGGAGAAATGATGGAATAATGGATCATTTATCAAATATTAAATGATTAAAGTTGTCATTTTTAGTGAGATATTTATGGATAAATTAGTTGAATGACAATGAGAGATTTGTGGATGATTGTTGAGAGAATTATGGAGTGATTCATGGAGTTAATGATTGAGAAATTTGTGGAGCTGATAAAATTCCAATACCTCTCCTCATGCATAAATATATCTATATGTTAATTAAATAAATTGTGTTGGTGTGTGAGAGTTGTGCATTATTGTTGAATGTTTTATGCTCTGTAATTCATTTTTTACTGTGTTGTTTTATCTTTCAATTTTGGAGGCCAAGGTCTGAGCTTGAGCACTGAAACTTCGTAGTGCACAGTATTGGGAGGCAAGAATTGTGCATCGTGCAATTTCAAGAAGCATGGTTGTAGCTAGGGGGATGAGACTACGAATGTGATGTTTAGGAAGGTCAGATGAGGCTAATTTGCTTGGTTGGAGAGATTTCGGAATTTGACTAAGTGTGGGATCGATGAAGCTAGTGTGAACTAAGACTCAAGTGTGATCACACACTTAGAACACTTGACTACACAACAACATAGATCATCTAGGACACATGAACAACATACTTCCCTTAGTGTGACAACCTTGCGATGGCCCATGACGAGTGGGACACTAAAGATACATTATGCAACGACCATGACGACACTTGTGTGACAATGCTTACAACTTTGGAAATGTGTGTGACAAATGTTTACATGGTCATATCAACTCATTTACACAAAGGTAACCTCTTGAAACCACCAAAAAAATTTCAAATACATTGTGCGACACTTATCATGCGAAAAGATGACAATTTTATTTTCATGCAAGAGGGACGAAAACACTTAAATAAAACACATATAATGGATTTCAATGTTTGCAATGACAATATACAAGACCAAGGTAGGCTCCAAAATTTGGTGCAAACCAAAATTTTGAGGGTGTTGTGGCAGCGACAACAGACTCCCCATTGCCAAACATTGGGTTGTACATATAGTCTATGATATAAGCGAGGTGAAGACACAGTTGTAAAAGCAACTAGAACAAGATGTCATTCAAACGAGTACATCACGATTGAGTCACCCATCATCATGGTGCCAAAAAATATGGGACTTAGCATATGTGTATTTATTACAAGGCATTGAACAATATCATGCTCAAGAATAGGTACCCATTTCCCATAATTATAGATGATTTGTTGGATCAGTTGTAACAAGTGAAATACTTCAACAAGATGAACTTGAAGTTTGGATATCACTATGTTTGATTCAAAGAAGAATGTATGTAGAAGACCACCATCAAAACTAGACAAGGTTTCTATGAATGGTTAGTCATGCCATCCGGCCTATGCAATGCACTAGCTATTTTTATGAGGTTAATGAATTATATGTTGCGTCATTTTATGGAGTCATTTGTTATTGTTTATTTTGATTATATATTGGTATATGGTTCTACCTGGGAGAAGTGTATCTCACATTTGATGCAAGTGTTGGAGACATTAGAGAAGCACCAACTGCTAGAAAATCTCAAGAAGTGTGAGTTTGTATGGTAGTCTCTAGTGTATCTAGGGTATGTGATAGGTGGAGGAGAGATAAATATAGATCCTTCCAATATGGAGGCCATCATTGTTGACACCTAATCATTGGGATTGGGTGAATATGTAAAATAGTATAAATAAAAACTAAGTAGAGATGGAATATGAAGGGACACTGGGATATAAAGCCCAAGAGTGTCTCCCTCCATGTATATATCTATGATCAGCCTTAATGCAAAATCACAATTCAGTTTGAGGAGTTACCTGCTGGCCTGTCATGGTATCAGAACTGGCCCCATTTTTTGGCATCTCTATATGCCTTTGTAACTCCCTTCTGCCAATTTTTGGTGGTACCTAATGTTACCGAGGTAAGGATTTTTGTTGGGGCGACATAGTACCTATGGAAATTCATAGTCTCGTTTTTAGTGGTAGAAGCACCACTCCATGCCATAACAACAAGTGGAAAGGGTTTCCAGTGGGGAAAGGTTACCAGAGGACCTTGGAGGAGCTAAAGAAGAAGATCATTCAAACACCAATTTTGGCATTACCATACTTGCAGTAGCCCTTCGATGTGAAGTAGATGCAAGTGGGTATGTTATGGGAACAATTTTGATGCAAGGAGGAAAACTTGTATGCTACCATTCAGAAGTATTTCATGGGGAAATTCTTAACTAACCTACCTACAATAAGGATCCTTACAAATTGGTGCAATCTATAAATAAGTGGAAGGGTAAAAGCATGAAGATGGGTTACACTTTTGGGCCAAATGTGGCAATGAAATTTCAATTTTTTTCTCTTTTATCGAATTGTAACCCTCAAAATTCATATAATAATTATGAATTTTGATTCAAAGTAAAATTACAATATGTGCAAAATTATGTTCTTTTCCGACTGATTTTTTTTTTTTTTGCAGCTTAAATTTAGTGTCGTATAATCTGTCAATTTTCCATTAAATGCAATATATGTCCTTGCAAATTTTCACAAAAATTAAGAGATTTGTGTGTTCACGTACCATAACTTAGTCTAAAAAGTGTAATTTAAGAAAGAAAAATATGAGCATGATCTATATGGAGAGAACTAAGTTTTCCATTTTTTTTTAATGCAAAATTATATTTTTTATTATTTTTCAAAGTTGGTGAAGTAATATTTCAATTGCATTTTGGAGACACATGTGTTCACGTGAGATTTTTTTCAACTCTTTAAATAAATTGAAAAACCAACAGTGCCCTTTTGAAGAGGAATCATAAACAAAGATAGTGGTATTTTTTGAAATTTTTTCGTTGTGTATATTTTATGTTATTTATTTTTTATTCAACCCCTTTGAAACTGTCAAAAATAATTCAAGTGTTATGTTAAGAGAAATTAGATGAAAAAATATCATATGAATTTGAAAGTGTCAAATTCATATGCCATTGGATATAGGATTATTTCATGAATCCAATGTGATCAACTCTGCCACTTAAGGACAATTTCTTCGCTAAATTCGATAGGTTACAAAATGGGGTTGCAGAGAAATTTGCAGAAGAAGTGTTGAAATTTCAATTTTTAGGACTTCAAGAGATGGATCAAGTGCCTAAATTCAAAATTAAAATTTCTTGATTGAGTGTTAAAGAAACCCTCAATCGAGTGGCATATATGGTTAACCAACGGCTCGATTGAGCCATTAAACATCTAACTTGCCAGCGACCTTAACAAATTTTTATTAATGGCAATAATGGGATCATGCGGCTCAAGGGCTTGATTGAGCCTCTATTGTGAACAAACAATTTAGTTTCTAAATTCGATTATGATAAAAAAAAAAAACAGAAAACATTCTTTCATAGAGAAATAACAGAGCGTGGAAATTACACAAATATTCACAACAAACATGGGAAATTAGAGATTTGGATCTAGAAAATGAAAGAAATTTCCATCCACAAAGGAAATACAAGAGAAAGCTAGAGAAAGGATGAGAAAAATACGTCAGACATTGAGAGAACAAGAAGTTCATGCAAATACAGGTAATTCAAATTGTCTCACTTCTCATATTACTTGCTCCATATTGTATGCATTAAGAAATATGATTGAAAACCATAAACAAATGGAGAATGAAACAATAAAATTAAGATAAAATAAGCATTGAAAGTAATACCATGTAGTTAAAAAATGAGATGTAACAACAACTAAATAAAACCACTTGAAACCATACAAATTATTGAAAATCACTTGAAACCATGTAAATTATTGGAAACTACTTGAAACGATGATTTATTGGAATTTTTTTTAAACCACTTGAATTCATGCAAATTATGAATCACTTTTGGATTGCAATGGTTTAAGATATCCCACAAAAACTAAGGATGTGTGTTATGAAACCAGCTCACAAAAAGATAGAAAAGAGAGATCACGCCTTAGAATTCAACCTCTTCGAGGGGGCAACCTCCTTTACATTACATAAATGAACAATTCTTGGATGATACAAATGACAAAACCTCCTTTCTATATATAGGAGTCTAAGGAGTCACAATATAATCCAGCCGACCTAACAATAATAATACAAAGCCACAAAAATAACAATAGAGGGATTCTATGGGGCACAGAAATAACAATATGGGGGTAATAGGGGCACAACAATATAAATAAGGGGTATAACTACAATAGTAATGGGGTAATCACTAGTATTATAGGGACCCAACATGCCCCTCTCCTTCAAAAAAGTGTTGTCCTCAACGCTTGAGTAGTTCTGGATACTTCTGCATAAAATTCTCATCCTCCCATGTGGAATCTTCAGCGGATAAGTTCTTCCACTTGATAAGATACTATGAAATTGATCGATTTCGTAGCTGTCGAGTTCTTGTTTCTGTGACTGCTTCCGGTTCCAATATAATTTTTCCTTCCTCGTCAAGTTCTGGCAATATTGTTTGAATTGGGAGCTTGTCACCTATAACCTTCTTTAAACATGAAACATGGAAAACTGGGTGCAATCGAGAAGCTGCAGGAAGCTCCAATTTGTATGCCATAGTACCAATCTTTTGCAACACCTTGTACGGACCATAATACTTTGGTGATAATTTATTATCCTTCTTAGCTTGCTTTAGGGACATTTGCTTATATGGTTGTAGCCGTAGGAATACCCAATCACCTACATCAAAACTTCTTTCACTGCGATGTTGATCTGCCTGTTGTTTCATTCTATTTTGTGCCAACACGAGGTTATCCTTTAAGAGTTGGAGGACTTGTTGTTGATGTTCGATGTGATGTTCCACTGCCTGAACCTTAGAATTTTCTCTTAAATATGATGTGATGGATGGTGGTTGATACCCATAAAGTGCCATAAATGGGGTCATTTTTGTTGCTGTATGGAAGGAAGTGTTATACCACCATTCAGCCAGAGGCAACCATTTGACCCATTGTGTCTGTTTATCAGATACAAAGCAACGAAGATATCCTTCCAAACATTTGTTTACTATCTCAGTTTGCCCATCAGATTGAGGATGATAAGATGAGCTATGAGCTAACTGAGTACCAAGACAAGAAAATAATTCTGTCCAAAAATTTCCAGTGAAAATGGGATCTCTGTCACTTACAATAATCTTTGGGTTTCCATGTAGCTTTTGAACTGTTTCCATAAATGCAGTAGAAACTGTACTGGCTTTAAATGGATGTGATAATGCACAAAAGTGTGCATACTTGGTAAGTCTGTCAACTACCACCATGATGACACTCTTTCCCTCAGACTTGGGTAAACCTGTGATAAAATCCATTGAAACCTCCTCCCAACGTTGGCTTGGAATGGATAAAGGTTGTAATAGACCCGGTGTCTTAATTGTTTCAACTTTATTTTGCTGGCAAACCAAACATTCCGCCACAAACTTTTGAATATCTGATTTAAGGCCATCCCAAAAAAATTCCTTCTTAACCCTGTGGTAAGTTTTTAAAAATCCTGAGTGCCCTCCTAAGGGAGAAGTGTGCAATTCCATAAGAATCTTTTGTTTTAGCTGGGAATTCTTACAGAGGTATAAGCGATCTTTGTACCATAACGAATCATTTTGCCAGCTAAATGTATCAGAAGTACTGGAATCTTGTTGTAGCTTTCGAATAAGTGCCCACACTTCTTCGTCATTCTTCCATTCCTCCCTTGCTTCGTTTATCCAATCTGGTTGGATAATAGAAATGGCACACAACAATGCTTCCACATCCTCATCCTTTCTTGAGAGTGCATCTGCCACCACATTTTGCTTCCCTTTTTTGTAGATGATTTCAAAGTCATAACCCAACATCTTTGTGACCCACTTTTGTTGCTCTTCAGAGGATAATCTTTGTTCTAAAAAGTATTTAAGGCTATCATGATCCGTTTTTACCTTGAAGTGTCTTCCCATTAGGTAGGGTCGCCATTTCTTAAGTGCATGGAGTATTGCCAACATTTCCTTCTCATAAATAGCTTTGCTTAAAAACTTTCCCTTGATTGGACGACTTTCAAAAGCAATGGGTCTTTCATCTTGCATTAGAACAGCACCAATTCCATTTCCTGAAGCATCACATTCCACAATAAAGGTTTTTGTGAAGTCCGGTGTAGCTAAGACCGGTGCTTGGCACATTGCCTCTTTAAGATGTTCAAAGGCCTTTGTTGCTTCCGGAGTCCATGAAAATGAATCTTTCTTCAATAATGTTGTTAGAGGTGCTGCTATTCTCCCATAATTCTTAACAAACTTGCGATAATACCCTGTCAACCCAAGAAATCCTCGCAGATGCTTTATGGATGTGGGGATTTTCCATTCCTTAATGGCTTTAATTTTGCTAGGGTCTACCTTAACTCCTTCATGAGATACAATATGACCCAAATATTCCACCTCCTGGACTCCAAAGAAACATTTGGATCTTTTTGCATATAATTGTTTCTCCTCCAATAGTTGTAGCACCCTGTCAACATGTTCAACATGATCCTTCCAAGACTTGCTGTAGATTAGTATATCATCAAAAAATACTAACACAAATTTTCTAAGGAATGGTTTGAAAATTGAATTCATCAAACCTTGAAATGTTGAAGGTGCATTGGTAAGGCCAAAAGGCATGACCAAAAATTCATAATGACCCTCATGAGTTCTAAATGCCGTTTTCGGAATGTCTTCAATCTTCATTCTGATTTGATGATATCCCGAACGAAGATCCAACTTGGTGAAGTAAATTGATCCATGCAATTCATCCAGTAATTCATCAATGACAGGAATGGGGAACTTATCTTTAATAGTGAGCTTGTTGAGCTCCCTATAATCCGGACACATGCGCCATGATCCATCCTTCTTGTGCACCAATACTACTGGAGCTGAGAAAGAACTTTGACTTGGTTGAATTATACCAGCCTCTAGCATTTCTGCAACCATACGTTCAATTTCACTTTTTTGGGCATAGGGATATCTGTACGGCCTGATGTTTGGAGGAACACTTCCTGGAATCAGATGAATAGCATGATCATGATCACGCATAGGTGGGAGACCTTTGGGAGTCTCAAATACCTTGGAATGATTGTCCAGGACTTTTTGGAGATCTGGAGAAATAGATGATTCCAATGTGGAAACATCTAGCGAACATAATTGTGCAATTACACCTCTTTGCTCCTTTTTTAGAAGCTTTGTCATGCCATTAGAGCTGATTATCTTTCCTGGTTTCCCTGCAATACCCCTTAATTCAACTTCCTTTCCTTCCGTAGAAAATTTGATGAAAAGTTCTTGAAAATTAAAAGCTATTGTACCCAAGGATTGTAGCCATTGGACTCCTAGTACAACATCAGCACCTCCCATTGGAATGGAAAGCATTGGGCTAGTCAATACATATTCTCCCATGGATAGCTTGATATTATGGCACTTTCCAGAGCAATTTATTGTTCCTCCATTTGCAATCATCACTTGACACTCTGGTGCTGGATATAGGAAGCAATTCAATTCTTTTGCTACCCTACAATGAATAAAATTGTGGGTGCTTCCTGAATCAATCAACACTATTACCTTTTTCTTCTTGATTTGTCCTTCTATCTTGATGGTTTGAGGAGTGGTAATTCCCGCCAATGCATTACAAGATATGGTCGGATTTATTTGTTCTTCATCTAGGCTTTGTTCCTGGAGTATATCTTCTTCTTTTGACCTTTCTTGCTCCTTTTCTTCTTCCTCTTCACAATCTATGTAGAATAATTTCTTCTCAGCACACTTATGACCTTTAGTGTATTTGCTATCACAACTGTAACAAAGCCCTTTTGCTCTTTTTTCTTCCAATTGTTGTGGTGTCAACCTTATAGGTTGTGGAAGACTAGGGGCAACAACACTTCCGTCTTTATAGTTGTGAGTGGTATGCTTCCTGGTTGCCATAATTTTGCTTTCCATTTTTCTTGCTAACCTGAATGCCTTCTCTAATGAATCAGGTTCCCAAAGGCGAACATCATGTTGGATATTATCCTTTAAAGACCCTATGAACACATCAATCCTATGCTCCTCTGGAATATCTTTTACCCTTATGTTCAATTTTTGGAACTCCTCAATGTGCTCCATTATTGAACCCTTTTGTTTGAGACTTATCAATTGGCTAAAAAAAGTGTTGCTTTTTGTATCTTCATAATGTGCTATCAATTCTTTCGTAAAAATTGCCCAAGTGATAAATTTTTTACGAGAGCAAAGCCATTGATACCATACAAACTGATTTGGTTCCAAATATACAGTTGCCATACGTACCTTTTGTGCGTTTTGCACATTATTGAGATCGAAGAATTGCTCCATCTGTAATATCCATGTGGCGGGATCCTTGCCATCAAACTTCCTCATATCGATTTTTGGAATATGGTGATTCTTCGATCCAACATTAGCGTCTATGGAATCATGATTAACATTTCTTTTGTTCTCATCATGAGTTTCCTTTACTACCTTTTCACCATTAGTGACCCTTTCTTGTAGCAACTTCTTCAATTCTTCCATGTCTGTCCTCAAATCTATTTTCAAATATGCCATCGAATCCTCCATCTTAGCTTCCATGCCCTTTATCTTAGATTCCACGCCATTTATCTTAGATTCCACGCCACTTATCTTAGCTTCTGTTAGCTTTTGTGAGCGTGACATTTGTTGCACTTGTTCTTGTAATTTTGATATATCATGTAGCATTTCTTCCTCTTCTTCATGAGTCATGCTAGAGCTTTCAGGTTCCTTACTAGGTGTTTGCATTTTCTTTCCTCGGGGCATCAGTTACCGATAATAATGCTTTACTATGCCCTTTGAATACCGTTAAACCGAGCTTACACAAAAATATAAAAAAAAAACTACACACCTTTTTTCACTTTATAGAAGCCTGATATTGAATCTGATGTATCTCTGTAATTTTGGATCATCCAGTTCTGAAATTGCTACCTGTAGTAGCCTTCTACGTCCTCTTTCCAATGCCACAAGTCTGAGCCAAATTGGATTCTCCAAGGAAGAGTTATGTGAAATCTCCCACAGTGACTTGCTTTTAGACTGGTTCAGTAGAGCGAACTTGTACGACGTGCCACGAGTCACTGTTTCAACCTTTGAATCTGAAACAGACACACAAGAAACTACAGTCCGTCCTCTTTCTGTACCTTCTTATGAAATTTCAATCCGATCCCCAGAGAGAAAGTTATGACGATTTTCCCCAGGTCACCTGTTTTGAATGTAATTCAGGAGTCTGCAAAAAGACCAACTTCCTCAGATCATATCTCCGCAAATATCACGCGAAAAGCTCTGAAATTCGGACCCAAGGTTCAGAGCGATTTCTTCTCAAATGGGTTTTTTTGCGACTTCTGAAACGTTACAGAAAAAAATTTATAGCGAAAATTCCACGATGACCTGTTTGGAGCAGCGAAACCCTAGAATCCAAAGCTCTGATACCAAATGTTATGAAACTAGCTCACAAAAAGATAGAAAAGAGAGATCCACGCCTTAGAATTCAGCCTCTTCGAGGGGGAAACCTCCTTTACATTACATAAATGAACAATTCTTGGATGATACAAATGACAAAACCTCCTTTCTATATATAGGAGTCTAAGGAGTCACAATATAATCCAGCCGACCCAACAATAATAATATAAAGCCACAAAAATAACAATAGAGGGATTCTATGGGGCACAGAAATAACAATATGGGGGTAATAGGGGCACAACAATATAAATAAGGGGTATAACTACAATAGTAATGGGGTAATCACTAGTATTATAGGGACCCAACAATGTGATTTAGCCAAAGAAAACAATTGGAACATAATTTCCATATATTATTTACATGAATTACAATTCATGGCAATTAGTTTGATTAATGTTTTATATCCAAAGTAGGAGTTAAAAGAGAGAAAATGTGGCAATATCTACAAGGAGCAAGAATATCCCTACTTCCAATGTGCATGAACTGAGAAGACATTCTTTGTTAAACATATATTTAACAACATTAAAATTTCATAACATTCATCATTATATATAACATTTAATGGTTCTTTGAATCCTAAATGATGATCCCTACCTTTGAAAACCTCACAAGTTTCTTCTTTCAATTCTCACATGAAGGTTATGAGAATTTTTTAAAAAGAACAAGTTTTTTAAAGACATACAAAGTGTAGTGTAGATTTGTGCTTGCACAAAAAGGAGTGTATTATTGCATATAAATATAATTCTTCATGGAAGGATCAC
Organism: Pinus tabuliformis; assembly: GCA_031772625.1. Classification (NCBI taxonomy): domain Eukaryota; kingdom Viridiplantae; phylum Streptophyta; class Pinopsida; order Pinales; family Pinaceae; genus Pinus; species Pinus tabuliformis. Next base: position 1,226,584,308 of record CM062811.1, read on the forward strand.
ATAATTAATCAATTACTAAATTCATAAATAATAAATGCAAAAGAAATGAATTATCATGCATGTATTGATGATATGCTAGAAATGTTTACAATGTTAATCTTCTTAGATTGTGGCAACCTAATGTCGATTAAATTCATATAGTTGTTTCTCAACAAATGTAAATGTGAATCATATTGCAAAATATGGTTCAAAGGTAAAAAAGAGTTCTTTAGTTTAAACTTTGTCAAGGTTTGATGAAAATAATTGAAAACATAAAAGACATTGGATATCCGTCTTTGCACATGCATAAAAAAGGTTCTTTGTAGAAACATATAGTTTTTTAAATATTCTTACCCCTCCTTGTTCCCTATTTGATTTTTGTGCTAAATTTTCCATGTACATTCTCCCAAAAAAACACTCAAATCATTTGTACCCCCATTCATCACAAATGATAACAATGTACATTCATTTTTTATAAGACCTTGAACCATCTTCCTTATTCACTAATTCCACTAGAACCTATATCTCTTGATTTATTTTTGTTTGCTTATCAACAATTTCATTTTCCTTTTCATCCCACATTTATTCCACTTTTTATTTGGAATTGTGAAATTCTCTATAGTTATGATATGTTATTCCTTTAAGAAAGATATTCTTACTATTTTTTTATGGTAATTTTAGTTACACATTTGAAAACGTTAAATGATATGGTGCTTCTAATGAAGAAAAAAATTCCAACTAATTTGATTTTGTAAAGTAGGCTTTCAAATAATAACATACTTAAAAATTAGTTGAATAGGTTCCTTATTGTATCATGGAGTGTGTATTTCTGTATTGTATCTTATAGTTGATTAAATTTGTATGAATTTATAGATATAGATTTTATTGCATCTCATGAAATAAATTTTGCCCTTCAATTTGTAATTACTAGCTTGATTTTTCAAGAATCTCCCATTCTCTCAAATTCAAAAGATTCACCACATCATTAAGTTCTTTAAGTAATAATTCCATATGAACTTGTTTTGTGAACCTTTAAACTGAAACCTAATTTAATATCAACTCTAAAATTGATTCAATTAATATAAGGAGCATTTGAAACATTAACAACACACATAGAGGTCTAGGCCAGATATGTGTTATGGTGTCTTTAAACATTGGATTTGTCATTACTTGTCTGCGTTACATTCTTGGGTATTCGGTATTCCACGTACGTAAGTATATCAGATTGTTCTCCATGTACCTTCAGGTATATCATGCGGCACTCCACGTATGAAAAGTATATCAGAATACTTCCTATCGTACAGGACGAATTAGACAGCACTAACACGAGTTGCGCTTCCACGTACCTCTGGGTGTATTTTGGAAGTCCCCACTAGGATGAAATCTAACCCTAGGTAACCAATTTGGTTGCCTTGTTATCTGTGATACACTAAGCACAACATTCGGGGATATTTCCTGCATGTACTGGAAATGGTATTTTGCAGTTCACAGTGACTCGATAATCCTTATCTGCCTAGTTACCCCTTTGTTTTGTTTTGTGTCTTTAAAGTTTTAAAATTAATCAGTAAATTGTGGAACAACAACACCCTCATCGCTCGCATAGGATGCAAATATTTCCTCCTTTACCTCCTGAGGCAACACCTGGATGTCGAAAGAATAAGAAAACACAAACTACCGAGGGTACATCAGAAGTTACTCCCTCTAAAACCACATCTGAAGTTTATCAACCAGAGTTATCAGTACCGATCCAACCTAAAGACCCGACATTATAACATTAGGTTAAATCCACACAAATATGTATTTTATGTTCAGTCTGGTAGACTTCTAGGATTCATATATGACAAAAGAAGGATTATGCATCGATCCTTGACTTTCTTGCACCATCTTCACTTGTTCAGTTACAATGCCTCCAAGGGAAGGCTAACTTTCTATGGAGATTCGTCCCCAATTATGCAGAACTTACGAAAGGATTTACTCACCTATTGAAAAAATGGGTTCCCTTCCATTAGGATGATACAGCCCAAAAATATTTTGATGCTTTGAAATATGTCTTGGTTCAAGCATCATTGTTGTATCCCCTTGACTATCAACAAGATTATTTCTTGTATCTTGCTGCAATTATTACTACCATTGTTATGGTACTGGTTCAAGAGGATGACCAAGGGGATGAACATCCTATATACTTCTTGAGTCGAAATTTGAATGATATTGAGATCAAGTACACTCATGTTGAAAAATTAGCTTCCAAATTTTTATTGATTGAGGATGAATGCTTTTATCTTTCATCATATTCTGCATCACCCTTTTTGTTGACACAGGGACCAATACTTTTATTGGTGCGCTCTTCTTCGACCCATCTTTCCCTGAGCTAGAAACCTTTTTATTTCCATTTTCGACTTATAACCCTATGTCCATGTTAATTCCTGCTACCTAGTTGCATACTATCAAATTATATCATGACCTTCCACCTACAATGATTCCTTAAATAAACATGTGTAGAATTACTATTCACTTGTCTTATGATGATGATTTACTTGACTTACAAGTATATTTTGTATTCTACTATGTAGGGATGGAAATTGAACAGCCACATGAGGGATAAGATGTATCCCATTAAATCGATCAACCAGATGATGATCAAGATGTGCCCTATGGACCTAATCAACCACTAGAGGAACATGTGTGAAAATTTAGAAACCTTGAATCCTATTGCAGCAACTGATTAAGTTTATTTTATTTGTTAAATAAATTGAAAAAATTATTTTTTGTCTTCGACGGTAAATATCAAAACTAATACATTGCAGTCTTCACAAATAAAATACTGTGGAAGATAGATAACGCTGGAAAAATAGATGCATATACACACAAGTGCACAGTTATTTTTGGACCAATGTCCCCGGAAAAACCCAACTTGGGAAAATCGATGCAACAAACGAGGGTTTTATTATTATGCAGTATTAAATCTGAGTAAAAAACTATGGATGCTCAAATCTAGAAATCCATGCAGAGAAATGATTTATAGAAGGTCTAGTGAGAAAAATATCACTCCTATTGGTAATCCTGCACTGACCTTGGCTCAAGATGAGCTGCTCTTTGTTGCCTCTCTTAGAGCCTAAATTTGCCTTAGGCTGAAAGAAGGAAAAGTTCAGGGTAACCACAAACCACGCTCAGTCTGGTAGCTAGCCCTACCAGAACAGGAGAGGGCTCTCTCCGGGTCAACTCAATAAAAATACTCAATAGGGTCTGAGATGACTTAAAATGAGAACTGATTTTAGGCTAGTAAATAGATATGTAAGAGGGGTAATTGATTGAATGATTGAATTTTCTGGGTTGTATGTTACCGAAGGACAGCAGTAGCTGAGAAATTAACTCAAAAATACAGATTATTTCGTGAGGCAAGATAGGCATGAGGTTTCGCAATCAAACTCAAATGATATGGAGTGGACAGACTGTTGAGAAGCTGAAAAGGGCATATATAATGGATCCTTTTCAGACAGAAGAATACACACTGAGGATGAATGTTTTTCCCAGGCAGAGCAATAAAGTGAATTCTACCTTTCTTACATAAAAACATTTAGCTGGAAACGATTATGAATGAACTAAAAACATAACAATTTACTCATGAAATAGTAAGAGGAACATATGCTAAACTCACACCACATGGATCTCAGGAATCAGAGCTGCATCATTTCATTAAAATCTCTGCCAAAACTGAACAATGAAAGCGCTGGGTTTGTCCTCCACACTGCTCCCAGAAATTCCAACCTTTTACAAAGTGATTTACAATACAATAAATAGACTCTACTATGAGGAAATGGATCAACCAAAACTAAGGGACTGTTTTAATCATTATTAACAAACAGAAGCTGGAAAGCCAATCATATGTTTCTGAGAAGGAGCCACGTTACAATCTATGCTCAAATCTGTTGATGACCAATGGAGATGCAGAAGCTGTAGCTGTAAATCCCCTTTGAGTTACAACTGAAACCAAAAATAGACCATCAAACCATATTTCTCTGCCACGGTGGATATATACATTTAAATTTAGCTTTTCGGTTTTGGACTTTTCACCTTCCCTTTGCCGTTTGAATGAAAACCAACTTTTTAATAAAAAGGATTTTGAACAAAGCTTTTGCCTTTTAATAAAGGAGAAAACGTGTCAATAACTGATCCAGCTAGAAAATCCACGCGTTTTTGAGCGATGGGAGTGAGTTTAGGCGTTTCTCGGGTTTTGGACTGTATGCGCCGCACACAAGCCCAGTGCGCTGCGACCCGTGGATGCGCCGCACCTGAGTAATTTTGCACTGTGAAAATGAACCTAGTGCATTGCGCGGTCTATGTGCGCCGTGCTTGCCTCCAATGCGCCGCGCCTGCCTCCAATGTGCCGCGTGCCAGTCCAACATAAGATTTGGCTTCAAAACTTCATTTATTTTGCTTCCTTGTTTTATCTTGGATGTCCAATCGCCTTGCACTCCCTCTATTTTCAAGCTATAACAATTCCTTTTTCTTTGTAGCAAATTCAATATAACCTTTTCATTGAAAAATAGCAGGTCTATAGTTACGAACCCTCCAAACCAAAAAGCCTTTGCTGCATAGATATTGCGCTCTCATGTCAACTGTGTTCATCCATGAGTTGCAAACAGTCTGAACATTAGGACCACCATATACACTGACCAAAGTCGTGTAAGGAGGTGGGCCATATATTTCGATGGCTGTTCTATATCTATAGCTCCATATAAAGAAGTACCATCACTTGCTGATATCTGAACTATCTCTGGAGCTGAAAGTCGTAACCTTTGTATGCGAGGTGTTGGAAATGGCAGCTCATATAAAGTCATCAACAACCTACCTTCTTCTAATGAACAAAGCAAGACCCTTGGTAAAAAGTTTCAGGGAATCATGAATATCTACAAATCTTTGCATCTGATGATCCAAGACCACTGAATGCCTTCCTTCTCCTTGAGTCAACCTTTTAGGATTTTGAAGTGGAATCTTGATTTCTTTGCTCCTCCACGTTTTCCACTTTGGATTTTTCATATATTTAGTGTGCAAATGAACTCTTGGAATGAAAAAATGATATGTATGCCAAGGGTTTAACCCTTGATTTCAAAAACCAATTTGTCATGTTGCAAACTTTGACACTTCACTTTGAAACTCTGTTTTTTTTTGGATTTCTTCACTTCATTTGAACTGATGATAAATTTCTTTATTGGTTCTGCAGGGATGTTTGGCATGTCCTGACAGAGGATTACCAAAGGTTTCATTTGAAGTACCTCATGACGAAGAACTTTTAAAAATACTTATCAAAATCAAATTTGACGATTTCTTCTTCAAAACAGAGTTTTGAAGAAGAAATATCCTCGAGCATTATTGATGATGAAACTTCTGAAATGAAAACTTATTGGAGGCATCCTCATGGCCTGCTGGAATTACTTTGACACTCTAAAGACTAAACACTAGACCTAGTGACTGAAATGACCCTTTGCTGACCAAGAGACCAGATGTTGACTGTTATTAATTGGAAAATGATCTTGATGGACCTTGATGAAAAGACCTGAGCCAGCAAGTACCAGACATGAGGGGAATGAGTGACAAAAGCCCTTCCATCAGATTATGGCATGCCCCCTAACGAAATGCAACTAAGTGAATTGAGCAAGACACCTAAAAATGAAATGCAAAAAGAGTTTTGATTTCTGACGAAGGACTGACAAGACCGACTCTAACATTGGCTCCAATGGGGGATGGTAGCTCCAGCTCCTTGGAGGTGCCAAGAACTATAGATATTTGGGTGAGCAGACAGTGCCTTCGTCCATTGGGCTATGGAGTCAAAACACGGAGGCTGATATTATGCAGACGGACTCTGACTGAAGACTAAAACTAAAAAACCATAATAAAACCAAACATGACTAAATCATAACTAACAAACTGGAAAGATGCTCATATTTGAGCTTATTCATCAAACCTACTCTAATTACTCTTTCCACCACCCGATCAAGTGAAATGGAACAGCCAATGCAACCATGTAAGCATCATGGCTGATATTTGATTTCTTCCCAAATGCTTTCTGATGCTCAGGAAAAGGGAAGAATCGAAAGGCAACTCCCATGGAAACTTGGAATCAAGTTCCCTGCTGATAAACTTGCAAAGCATGAATTGGCTGGATGACTTCAAGAATACTGCAAAAGGATCTTCATAAGCATCACCTTTGATTTCCATCAACACATTACTGCTCTGGTTCAAGTAATCTTCATAGCTGGATATTAAACTTTTCCTCACATCTGTGTTGTCTTTCTTTGGTGATAGCAATAGGCTGTCAAAAGGATCCTGAATTTCGTGAAGAACCAAACTTTGTTGCTGTTTCCAACCAGAACAAAAGTCTCCTTTCTGGATTTAAGACCTCTGTGGTTTATTTCTTCTGACTTAGTTACCAGAGAATCCACAGTAAGAACCATTTTCTGCCAACGTTTCAAATCCCAACCGGGATCCATCATCAGGACACATGAATGCTTGATAGAAGAAGAGTTGATTTGAGAGATTAAATAGTAATGAGGAGAGTAAATTAAGATGAATGTCGGCTCTCATTTTTTGAATAATAATTTTGATTAATTATTGATGAGATGTCGGCTATTATTTTTTTTTAAGCTAATTAATTGATTTAAATTAATATAAATTATTATTATGTTGATCATTATTAAAATTAATATTAGTTTTAATTAATCAATTATAATATTTTTATAATTAGTTATTTTTTAATTTAATAAAATAATTAACATTAATATTAATTGAAAATATTATTATTAATATTAATAATAATAATAATAATAATAATAATTATTATTATTATTATTATTATTATTATTATTATTATTATTATTATTATTATTAATTTGTATTAATATTTAATATTTATTATATACCATGTATGTTATTACAATTATGATTATTATAAATTAGAATTATTATTAATATAACTTAATAAAAGTAACTAATTATAAAAATATTATAATTGATTAATTAAAATTAATATTAATTTTAATAATGATCAACATAATAATAATTTATATTAATTTAAATCAATTAACTAGCTTAAAAATAAATAAATAAATAATAGCTGACATCTCATCAATAATTAATCAAAATTATTATTCAAAAAATGAGAGCGGACATTCATCTTAATTTACTCTCCTCATTACTATTTAATCTCTCAAATTAGCGCTTCTTCTATCAAGCATTCAAGTGTCCTGATGATTGATCCCGGTTGGGATTTGAAACGTTCACAGAAAATGGTTCTTACTGTGGATTCTCCGGTAACTAAGTCAGAAAAAAGTCTCCTTTATCAATCTCCAAATATGACTGCAAACTTGGATCTGCGCTTTGTAATGAAAAATCCGTTAAACAAGACAATAAAGGTGGCCTTGGAATCAGATTGTTATCAACATTCTCTTTTGTCACATGGTTAGCTGATGGAGAAGAATTTTTACAGCAAACATCATCCAACACACGAGCAATAGGATCATAAAAAACTTGAGAGACTGCTGCAATGTATCTATTGAAACTGTATGACATCCTATTGGTTGTTCATCTTTTTCTTTAGAGATATTACGAAGATTCTGCCTTATAAACTGAAATACTTCGAAACAAAAGGGTATAAAATCCTCTTGCATCATTAGATCATGTGTTTCGGTGGCCACACCTTCATCTGTAATCTGACCTTCAATTGTGTTTGGTGGCAGCAAATCTGGTTCTGTATCCAAAATGATTTCATCAATCATTTCAGGGGAAGATTTCTTATTAACAACTTGCTCAAGAATTTCGCCATCTGTCTCATCTTCAACATTAAAACTGAGAGATTGTTGATTTCCTACAAACTGTTCATTTGAAGATTTACCATGCAATTTACCCCTCAAAAACTGAAATGTTTCAAAACAGAAAGGTAAGGAATCTTCTTGTATCTTTTGGTCACATATGCCAGCTTCTATGTCTTTATCTACAACTTGACAATTAATGGTATTTGGGGACTGCAAAGCTGAATATGAGGAGTCTGGAACAAAGTTTTCATTACCCTCAAGAGGGATCAAATCAAGACTTGTTGACAGCTGATGTCTGATTGCATGGAAATTGTCTTTGATGAACTGACATGAATCAAAGCAAAAAGGCAAAGATCCTTCACTTACTTCCCAATTTGTTGCACTTTCCTCGTCATTGTCATAGCTGATATGCATTGGTTGGTCACTGTACTCGAGCTGCTGTGAGTGAACTTCCTCATCCCACAAACTAGCTCTTGACTTGTCTTCAAGATTAGCTTCTGTTTGGAGAACATAATCATCATCATCATACTGATCAAACTGAGGCAAATCATCAGTATAAAAGACATCATCAAGCATACATGTCATATCAACAGTTCTCGCTTCTCCAAGATGATCTATAAGACAATCATTATCAGATCTATGACAACTAGGATAAGAAACAAAATGTTTTGGAGCGGCCATTTGTTCTTCTTCAATCAGCGAGCCACGGGCTTGAACATTGTTCTCATTCCTTGCGTTGATCTTGTCCATCATCTTTTCCACTGCACTTACCAAAATGTCAAGCTTTACTTCTAGAGATGTTGATTTCTCCGGATCTATGTTTTTTGTCTCTTCTTCCTTCAACCTTGCCCTTCTGATCAGCAAACGAGCTTCTACATTTACTGCACTGTTTTGCATCTCTTCCAGTGTTGCGACATTCCTTTCTCTCAGCTGAAACTCCATTTCTGGATCAAAGGCACCCGAATAGTGCAAGAGAGCAGATCTAGGAGGAGGTCTTATATCAACCGGAATTGAATAATAAACTTGGTTAAATCTAGCAGAAAATTGTTGTATTGTCTCCCCTGGCAATATTTTCAGCTGGTTATACTCTTCTACAATAAGGAAAAGGTTCTGTCCAATCATCCACCTGTCGAGAAAAATTTTGACGAATTGCTGGAAATCTGAGATAGTTGCATCAGGCAGGGCTTTGAACCAACTCTTGACTTTGCCTTGCAAAGAAAGAGCAAAAAACCTAATACTAACATCTTCGTTATCAACTTCAAAAAGGTCTAGAAAAGTCTCAACATTCAGCACATGTTGCTCAACGTTGACATTCTTACATTCACTGTCAAACTTTGGCAAGTATCGATCATAGTTTTTTGGGAAAGCATGAAGAACAGAAGGTAAAACAAGAGGTTTATACCTATCTGGGACTATAAAAGGTGTAGGAGTATATACAAGAGTTATGGGATCAGTTTTGTTTTATTTAGGTTCATCACTCTGAAGAGAATCATCATAAGATGCGGGAAAAGTAAGGAGACCAGGATCAAAGGGAAACTCAATATTTACACTTTTTGAATAGGTCGACAGAAGATTTTGATCAACTTTATCATACAACATATTCTGAAAAACTTTTAGGATAGCTTCAAGAACAGCAAAGAAATAATTCACAAGAAAACAGACCAGATTCTGAATACCATTCCACTTCGGATACCCGAACTTTGTGTAAGATCCTTCCATTTTCACAGAGAAAAAGTTAGTCCTCCAGTGGAGTCACTATGAAGCATCGATTGCTGGATTCCTCAGTGAATGGAGTCGCCAGGTGAATGATTTCAGCCTTCTTATGTCTGATCGTTGTTCACCATCAACAATCAGCTCCAAACTTGAGATATGTACTAGGGCAAGACAATCTGCAAGCAAACCATTTTCGTCCCCAATGGAATCGCCACTATGTTAGAGCCTAAATCTGCCTTAGGCTGAAAGAAGGCAAAATTCAGGGTAACCACAAACCACACTCAGTCTGGTAGCTAGCCCTACCAGAACAAGAGAGGGCTCTCTCCAGGTCAACTCAGTAAAAATACTCAATAGGGTCTGAGATGACTTAAAATGAGAACTGATTTTAGGCTAGTAAATAGATATGAAAGAGAGGTAATTGATTGAATGACTGAATTTTTTGGGCTGTATGTGACCAAAGGACAGCAGTAGCTGAGAAATTAACTCAAAAATACAGATTATTTCGTGAGGCAAGATAGGCATGAGGTTTCACAATCAAACTGAAATGATATGGAGTGGACAGACTGTTGAGAAGCTGAAAAGGGCATATATAATGGATCCTTTTCAGACAGAAGAAGACACACTGAGGATGAATGTTTTTCCCAGGCAGAGCAATAAACTGAATTCTACCTTTCTTACTTAAAAACATTCAGCTGGAAATGATTATGAATGAACTAAAAACATAACAATTTACTCATGAAACAGTAAGAAGAACATATGCTAAACTCACACCACATGGATCTCAGGAATCAGAGCTGCATCATTTCATTAAAATCTCTGCCAAAACTGTACAATGAAAGCGCTGGGTTTGTCCTCCACACTGCTCCCAGAAATTCCAACCTTTTACAAAGTGATTTACAATACAATAAATAGACTCTACTATGAGGAAATGGATCGACCAAAACTAAGGGACTGTTTTAATCATTATTAACAAACAGAAGCTGGAAAGCCAATCATCTATTTCTGAGAAGGAGCCACGTTACAATCTCTGCTCAAATCTGCTGATGACCAATGGAGATGCGGAAGCTGTAGCTGTAAATCCCCTTTGAGTTGCAACTGAAACCAAAAATAGACCATCGAACCATATTTCTCTGCCACGGTGGATATATACGTTTAAATTTAGCTTTTCGGTTTTGGACTTTTCACCTTCCCTTTGTCGTTTGAATGAAAACCAACTTTTTAATAAAAAGGATTTTGAACTAAGCTTTTGACTTTTAATAAAGGAGAAAACGTGTCAATAACCGATCCAGCTGGAAAATCCATGCGTTTTTGAGCGATGGGAGTGATTTTAGGCGTTTCTCGGGTTTTGGACTGTATGCGTCGCGCCTGAGTAATTTTGCACTGCGAAAATGAGCCCAGTGCGTTGCGCGGTCTATGTGCGTCGCGCCTGCCTCCAATGCGCCGCGTGCCAGTCCAACATAAGATTTGGCTTCAAAACTTCATTTATTTTGCTTCCTTGTTTTATCTTGGATGTCCAATCACCTTGCACTCCCTCTATTGTCAAGCTATAACAATTCCTTTTTCTTTGTAGCAAATTCAATATAACCTTTTCATTGAAAAATAGCAGGTCTATAGTTACGAACCCTCCAAACCAAAAAACCTTTGCTGCATAGATATTGCGCTCTCATGTCAACTGTGTTCATCCATGAGTTGCAAACAGTTTGAACATTAGGACCACCATACACACTAACCAAAGTCGTGTAAGGAGGTGGGCCATATATTTCGATGGTTGTTCTATATCTATAGCTCCATATAAAGAAGTACCATAACTTGCTGATATCTGAACTATCTCTAGAGCTGAAAGTCATAACCTTTGTATGCGAGGTGTTGGAAATGGCAGCTCATATAAAGTCATCAACAACCTACCTTATTCTAATAAACAAAGCAAGACCCTTGGTAAAGAGTTTCAGGGAATCATGAATATCTAAAAACCTTTGCATCTGATGATCCAAGACCATTGAATGCCTTCCTTCTCCTTGAGTCAAACTTTTAGGCTTTTGAAGTGGAATCTTGATTGCTTTGCTCCTCCACGTTTTCCACTTTGGATTTTTCATATATTTAGTGTGCAAATGAACTCTTGGAATGCAAAAATGATATGTATGCCAAGGGTTTAACCCTTGATTTCAAAAACCAATTTGTCATGTTGCAAACTTTGACACTTCACTTTGAAACTCTGTTTTTTTTAGGATTTCTTCACTTCATTTGAACTGATGATAAATTTCTTTATTGGTTCTGCAGGGATGTTTGGCATGTCCTGACAGAGGATTACCAGAGGTTTCATTTGAAGTACCTCATGACAGAGAACTTTTAAAAATACTTATCAAAATCAAATTTGATGATTTCTTCTTCAAAACAGAGTTTTGAAGAAGAAATATCCTCGAGCATTATTGATGATGAAACTTCTGAAATGAAAACTTATTGGAGGCATCCTCATGGCCTGTTGGCATTACTTTGACACTCTAAAGACTAAACCCTAGACCTAGTGACTGAAATGACCCTTTGCTGACCAAGAGACCAGATGTTGACTGTTATTGATTGGAAAATGATCTTGATGGACCTTGATGAAAAGACCTGAGCCAGCAGGTACCAGACATGAGGGGAATGAGTGAAAAAAGCCCTTCCATTAGATTGTGGCATGTCCCCTAATGAAATGCAACTGAGTGAATTGAGCGAGACACCTAAAAATGAAATGCAAAAAGAGTTTTGATCTCTGACAGAGGACTGACAATACCGACTCTAACAGCCTCTACGCTATCCCTGCATCAGCCTATACAGTGTTCCATCCCACAACTCAGAACAATGTCTCTATCACTAACTAATCAACTACTTTTTGGAAGATCGATTCTCCTGGTCTCCGGTCTCCCACTTCAAATTCTAGCACTGAATCATTTCTTCTCCCCAACAAAATACAGATTCCCCTCTGAAGCACTGCGCTGCCTCTCTGTGCAAATCACTGCCTCTCTGCTACGCACTCACCGAACTGGAAAATCTTCCTCTGGCCTTACTATCCTTGCCCCTCTCCCACTGCTTCGATCTCACTGAATCACCTCCGACAAATGAACGTTGCTACTCTAGAGATCGATTTCCTGGCAAAATCTAATTCCTAGTGTCTCAAGTGTGTTTTCTAACCCCATCAAATTTTTTCTTATAATATCACGTTGAGACATCAACGTCTAAGATTAAAACATAATCGATGGCTAATATTAACTAGAACTCGATCCATGTCTTATTCTAGAATATTCTCACCATGATTTAATTAATATCCTTTAATTAATCAGTTTTCCTACGTTTAGACTTAGGAACTATTAAAAAATATTAGTTATTTTAATTAAGTTTTCTCTAGGTGGAATTGCCATAAATGATTTCTTGGTTTTGGAGAATTTATATATTCTAGCCTCTCCAGAAAATTGCGTGGCTAGAACACATCCGATGCTACAAAAAATAACACTCCCTCTTAGCGAGGAATGTGCTCTAGCGCTACAACCCATTGAAGCAACACCCTATCTCTGCACCACTTCCTGTTAAGTTGTTGATGCCTACCAACTATTGTGCAACTCTAATATATGCTACATCTGTGTTGTTGTTGGCCCTGCTAGATTTCTACCAACACTGCATGCAACTCCCTCTCCATCTACTACTACTGCAACTGCAACAATTGAAAAGCATCCAAAATATTGAACCAACTATGGTCAGTATGATGCATCTGTCACCTGAGTCCTGACTGTTGCTAGACTCTGCATTGTCACTGAAGCCTCTGCGTTGTTTCTGACTCTGCATTGTGCCAACTACATGGCTGCCAACTTTGCATTGTGCTAACTAGTATCTGACCTACTACTAGCTGCTACATATGTCACTCTGGCACCTAACTACATCAACTCCCACTGATTCATCTTGCTACTGCGTGCCTATGGGCTTTCAGAGTAAGGTATTGATTCATGAGGTAGACCTCCTCAAGAATCATTCCCATCTTGTAGCTCTTTGGGGCTACAAAACCAAATCACCCCACCTCACTCCTGGAGGTATATTGATGATCATGGAAAACTCTTCCTCCAATCTGGAGGATAACATGTCGATCTTTGTGGAAGCAACTTGTTGATCCTGCTTCTCCTCCTTGTCCTTCTTTCTGAGAGGACATTGAGTGTTGTAGTGGCCAAGCTCACCAAACCTGAATAATTTGGCCTTAGAAACGCCCTTCTTCCTCTTGCGCTGCTCTTGCTACCCCTTTGATGCGAGGGCCACATTCTCCTCTTCCTTTACTTGCTTCGTCCCACTATTGTTGTTTTTGCTACTAATGGTGGTCTTCACCAAATCTCGCCTCATCTCCTCCTATTACAGATTAGCCCACATTCGATCCCAATCTGGAAACTTTTCTCTGCCTGAAATACGCTAGATGAAGACCTGCCACTCTTCGGAAACGTTGTTGAGAGCTAACGGCACAGATTTTGTAGGTTAGGGCGCCAACCCTACTAGAGACAGTTGGTCTCGGATATCTTGAAGCCTAGTAAGGAAGGGGTCTATGTGCTGCCCTTTCTGCATCCTTGTGCATCTCAAATTCTCCTCAAGATACATCTTCCGCTACTCGTAAGATCCCTCGTATAGTGTAGCAAGAGCCTCCCACATCTTCCATGTAGTATTTTTGCTAGCTATGTGAGACACTACATGATCTTGAACCCCATCAAGAATCAACCTCTTTTATTTCACCATGCTATCGATGTAGGTTTTGAGATCGTATTCATTTAGAAGATAGGAAATTCTTGCCTTCCAGATCACATAGTTGGAGGCTCTCTCCAAACGGTCCTGATCTCTCAGCCCTGCTGATGTCATCTCCTCAGAAATACAAATTCCTCCTCTTGTCCTCTACGCAGTTGCTAACTGGCTTTATGCACTCCCAGCTAGAGTGGGAAAATATGCTCACAACTATTGTTGCTTTGTTAGGAAAAGTCGAACTTCTGGGCTAGATGTTCGCTAAGAAAAGAATTCTCTCAGTGTGTGCTCTTCCTTCCTCCTGACGCTATTTTCACTAGAAATTTATTGCAAAATAACTGTTTCCTAGTTGAAGATCTTCTCTGCAAGGAAAAAACTATGTCTCCCTCTGCCTCTGGTAATCTCTGATCTGGAAAATTTATTCTCTGTCAACTCTCTCAAAGATAATTTTTCCTAAAAAACTAACCCTCTTGGCCAAGGAACTGCGCTGCCTATGAGGGTTTCAAACTGCTGCCTATGCAAAGTTTCAGAATTCCTCTTTGCTTGTACAAATGATCTCTTTAGCTTCTATCCACGCTTTGATACCGTGTGAAAATTTAGAAACCCTAAATCCTACTGCAGCAACTTATTAAATTTCTTCTATTTTTTAAATAATCTGAACAAATTATTTATTGTGTTCTATGATAAATATCGAAACTAATACATTGAAACCTTCACAAATAAAATGTTGTGGAAGAAAGATAAAACTGGAAGAATAGATGTATACACACACAAGTACACAAATAATTTTGGACCAATGTCCTTGGAAAAACCCAACTTGGGAAAATCGGTGGAGCAGTAGAGGGTTTTATTATTATGCAGTAGTAAACCTTAGTACAAAACTATGGATGCTCAAATCTAGCAATCCATGCAGAGAAATGACTGACAGAAAGTAAAGTGAGAAAAATATCACTCCTACTGGCGATCCTGCACTGACCTTGGCTCAATATGAGCTGCTCTCTATTTCTCTATGTTGCCTCTATGCAGTCCCTGCGTCAGCCTACATAGTGTTGCATCCAAAAACTCAGACCAACGTCTCTCTTGCTAACTGATCAGCTTCTTTTTGGGAGATCGATTCTCCTGGCCTCTAGGCTCCCACTCCAACTTCTAGCATTGAATCATTGCTTCTCCCCAAAAAAATACGGATTCCCATCTAAAGCACTGTGATGCCTCTCTGTTGCACTCACTACCTCTCTGCTATGCACTCACCGGACTTGAAAATCTTTCTTTGGCCTTACTATCTCTGGCCCTCTCTCACTGCTTCGATCTCACTGAATCACCTCCAGAAATTGAATGCTGCTACTCTAGAGATCGATTTCCCAGTAAAATCGAATTCCTTATGTCTCAAGTGTGTTCTCCAACCCCCATCAAATTTATTCTTATAATCTCTCGTTGAGACATAAACGACCAAGATTAAAACATAATCGATGGCTAAGATTAACTAGAACTCAATCCATGACTTCTTATAGAATATTCTCACCATGACTTAATTAATATCCTTTAATTAATTAGTTTTCCTAAGTTTAGATGTGGGAACCATTAAAAAAATATTAATTATTTAATTAAGTCGTTTCTAAGTGGAATTTCCTGAATTGATTTCTGGTTTTTGGAGATCTCATGTATTCTAGCCTCTCCACAAAATTTCAAGGCCATAATACATCTCATGCTGCAAAAACTAACAACATGTGCCCTATCAAGCTCATTAAATGTCACTATGGGAACAACATGTGCAATGTCAAGCTAATGTACCAATGGAGGAAGAAGATTTTCCCTATCAAGATGATCAACCACTAGAAGAACAAATTGTTTCATCTTAAGTTGACAGGACAACATGGAGTTGCGGTGGTTTGGAAAGTACAAAATTTGGATGCAAGCATAATAAAGGACCTTGGGGAGCCTATCCATGCTCGCACTATTAGAGACCGTGTAAATAACATCATTCTACAACATTTTGAAAAATATTCAGTTGTTGAACAAGCTCAGATACTACATGGGTTAATCAAACATAAGAAACTAAAACATGCCACAAAAATTTTGGGTGTCCAAGATGCTAAAAGCAAGAAGACACATATGAATGTCATTAAAAATATATCAAAGGCATTCACTATGTTTGAAAAATCAATCAAACTCGATGTTTGAGCTGTGCGCAAGGCAATTACAACTTTTATTGTTGCACCAAGTACATTAAGACAACAAAAGTTGGCAATAATGTCAAAATTGTTGCATGTCTCGAG
The DNA here is from genome assembly GCA_031772625.1 of Pinus tabuliformis. Lineage (NCBI taxonomy): Eukaryota > Viridiplantae > Streptophyta > Pinopsida > Pinales > Pinaceae > Pinus > Pinus tabuliformis. The sequence goes on from CM062811.1 coordinate 1,226,600,824, forward strand.
AAAAACCTTGCACAAGCATACCAAATTTAGGGTTCGAGTGAATGAAAATGATGAATCTTCTTATTGGGCTTTTATCACCAGGTAAACCTACCAAGACAGGCTTATAGCAGGAACCACAACATTTGTGGTAGATTTTTGGGAGAGTTATTCTCGTGATATTCCAATAGAAAGGATGTCATACGACATCACATAGCTAAAGGTGAGTATCTGGAACACGCTAAGCACATTGTAGAAATGAAAGAAGTTGCATTGTTCGAGGAATTTCAGGAAAGAAATCGCCATGTGAAGATATCCATAAGGATGTTTCAGAAATTGAAGCCATGGTTTATTAGGCCTAATACAATTCATGACACGTGTTGTTGTCGATATCATGTTGAATTTTAGCTTCATTATGACACTTTCTAGGAATTTTACAAGAAGAATTGTCATGGCGACCCTCCTCCTCCTACAGTGCATGATTTTGTTTCATCAATATTGTGCAGAAGGGATCCAGAAGAGTTGTATTACAAGAAAATATGTATAGGTGGGAGAATATGCACTGAATGTGGTGATTTGACATTGCTCCATAGGAACTTTCTTATTGATCCCAACCAGTCTGGGATGTCAAATGTCACCGTCACATGGAAGAATTATGAGTATGTCATGGGAAATCAACCATCTTCTTCAACTCTAGCACCTAAGAGGATCAACTATGTTGAGGATGAGATTCCTATTTCATAATTCATGGGGGTGTTTCAAAACCAAATCTATAAATATATCAAACACTCGCACAGGTCCAAGTGGCAAGCATCTGAATTTAAGCATTCTCGCGAAGTATTTCAACCAGGCACAATCTTATCAGTGGTGGACTTTGCTGAGAATTACACATTTTCTCCTCAAATAGAGATACAAAGTGAGTATTATCACTCAAACCAAGTGTCCATATTAGTACATGTTCTGTATAGACATGCACAATTGAACATTGATGGTAGGGATAGCACTGACGAGTCACGTGATGTGATTAAGGAGTATCACTTTTACATCAGTGATGATCGTGAGCATGAAACATTGTTCATGCAACATTGCTTTGACCTAATTTATGAATCATTAAAAATATAGCATATCATTTAGGAAGCATTGGATATGGTTAGATGGTTGTGTAGGGAAGTTCAAGTCAGCACACACTTTTTATTGGTTGAGCCAACAACACAAGAAGATAAAAATTCAGAATACTTGGAGCTACTTTGGAACCGGACATGGAAAGGGTGATCATGATGGTGCAAGTGCTTGTGTGAAGCGATCACTTAGGAGGTAAAAAATGAATCATGATGCAAATCAACTCAAATCATCACTAGAGGTGGTTAACTAGTGTAGATCCCATTTAGGACATGAAGGTCACGAATCTATAAGGCATGTGCGTAGGTTCTTCTGGAATATTGAACTTGGCAATGTGAATAGATATCATTCATTGGTATTTTAATATTGTAGAAGGAAGAAAATATCTACACGCAGTGTGGAGAAAAGACATGGGGGGGATATTTTCCATCGAGACAAGAAAACTCACATGTTTTTGTGAGTTTTTCATTGGTGTCGATGGATGTAGACTTGTTCACCATGAAAAACATGAGTGCGTGAAAGCATGGAAAAATGTCCCTCTTATTCCAGAGGTACCTCATCCAATTCTGACGTGGCAAGAGATGCACAATGAAGAGGCCATCATTTCACTTGACCATAATTGAGTCTCTAGTCTTACAAGGGAAGGTATATGGCTCGTATATCATTAACAATTTCATATATAAATTGAAATATTGAATGTATTTAACTAATACATATTTTGTATTTTGGTTGTAGGCGATGTTTTTTCTGTCACTACCCCTGCAAGAAATGAAGAGAATGTGGCCTACTATTTGATGTGATGCACACAAGTGAAAAGTAGGTTGGTGAGACCATATGAAGATGGAAAATTCACATACCAAATTGGTGACATGGTTGTGATGGGCCATTTTTTTGAAAAGGTTAAAAAACATACTGATCACATCATTTATAGATATTTTATGCCTGAATATATATCTTGTCAATACAATCATCTAGTCATAGCATCTTGGATCAATCTCATAGAAATCAAAACAAAGAAAGGTGAACCAAGGAGATGGAAGATGACATAATCAAACCATGAACGTATTATGGAGACTTGCATTCCTATGAGCCATTGGCCAGATGAGTAGATGATGCAAATGGCAAGCCCTAAAGCTAAGTCTATAGTAGTCAAGTGTAATCTAATCTAGTATAAGAGATCTCAAATGTATGATTTTTGTAATATATAAATGTGATAGTTGAATACTCTTGTATTTTTTAATTTTGAATAGAGAAATGTTTCCCTCATATTTAGGATGGATTCATAATGGTGTACGTATATGCTATATAAGCTTTAGTTTCCTTTAAGTGCTTAAGTTTCTAAAGTACAACAAATTTCAAGGAGGTGCTTTAGAATCAATAGGAATTTAGATTTAGATTTAATTAAAATTCATCTTAAATTTTTTAAATGTCATGTGTATAGTATTCATGTTGAGCATGCAAGAAATTTTATAGATCTATATACATTTCATACATATTTAGTTTCTAGAAAATCCATTTCAGTATGTTACAACCAAGTTGATATGGTCCATTTCACTTAAAATGGAAATCCAACAATCTAGGTTATGAAAAACATTGAAATATTTTTATGTTATTAATGATAAATATGGCATGTGTCAGTTTGATATAAAACATGGAAATAGTTACACACATGCTTCATATTGGAATGTAATAAGTGCAACAAATTATATATATATATATATATATATATATATATGCTATTAATCTCTTTAGATAACCTCAAAAGAAATAAAATCGAATAAAACTTATTAGTAGTTTACATCTTGACATCTAAATTAAAATCATTGTAATTTTTAACATACATTGATTGTGCACTAAAAGACACTTTCTACAAGCTAATATGACAACTAAAATTGCTATTTTGTAAAATTTTACTTCTTGAATGTTCTTAATTGAAGGTTATAAGATAATAATAATAATAAATAAATAAAACAAAATAAAAAAAATGATTGAAATACTTGGATAGACAAGTAAATTTAGAAAAGTGCATAAAATTATAGAAACATATCATTAATTGTTTAAATTAACATACATTCACTGCACTAAAAGACACTTTCTACAAATTCAATATTAAATTGACGTACATGATATATTTTAGTTCATTTTAAGTATTAAAGTGACTTGCATCATAGTAAGATTGTACTTATTTCCTTAGCCTATGAAACTAGAATTCAAAATTGTTTTGTAAAATTTTACTTCTTGAATGTTCTTAATTGAATGTCTTAAGTTAAGGAATTGACTGAAACATTTGATAGCCAACCAAATTTAGGAATGTTCGTAAAATTATATAAAGACATGTCAATAATTATTTTTTTGGTATATTAAATTCCAATACATATGACTTATATCATGTGTTATGACTAAGTTGTTGTAGATGACCTCAAAAGAAATAAAATTTAATAAAACAAGTTATTAGTTGAACATTACTAGTTGAAGACATTTTTTAAAATTTAATTTAAAATGTATTTCAATCATATTTGTGTTCATATATTTAAAATGAACATATATTTTAGTTCATTTTAAGTATCAAAATGACTTGCATCATAGTCTAAGATTGTACTTATTTTCTTAGTTTATTTCTTGAGAAGTCAAAATTGTTATCTTGTTAGCTATGTATGATAATAAACTATCCATATGAAAATATATACAAATTACATTATACACATGAACACCCACAAACTAAAATAATAAGCATTCATAAACTGAAATAATGTTCATGCATCCATAAACTGTCCATATATTGAAATATACAAATTTTGTACATCATATGTGAATACCCTATGAAATGGACCTGAAAATATACAATCTATCTATGATCCACTCAAGAAAGTATTTCTTCTAGAACTCTTACGTGTGTTCCACTGCAAAAAGTGAGCGCCCATAATCTGGTATTGTAATACATCACATTCAAATTCAAGTTAATTAAAACATTATTTGTACAAACATAAACAATATGGAAATAAATGATTTGGAACTGTGCACTTAAATCATTTCCTACATGTGCCTTAATCGAGTGCAAATGGAAGTCAGGTGGGATGGGGGTCTGATCAATCTGGGTTTGGTGCTCCCCTGCCTGTGGCTCAATGCCTCCATACCCAGCATCCCACTCATGTGTCCACATAATTGCAGCATCAACACCCCTCTGCATCTAGGCCTGTGTACACAATGACAAAGACAAATTATAATTAGTCTACAAATTAATTAGCATGCATACATGTAACTTAAAAAAAGAAAATGTTGAAATCTTAAGAATAAAAAAATTCACCTCAACTATTAGTCCATGAGTGTTATGAGGTGGAGGTGGAGGTGGAGGAGACTGAGCCATGGAAACATGCACTAGAGGAGGTTGCTCTGGCTAGTCAACTGCCCCCTCAAATGACCTCAGAAGCTCATCTATGTAGCTGGGTTGTGCATGCATGTTATCATGAAATTATTAATATAAATGCAATATGATACAAACTTATTAATATAAATAATGTAAAATTTGACGATAAGAGTCAAAAGTTTCATATATATGTACCTGGTTTGTGTCACGTGGGTCGTGCACCCTCCAAGTGTCACAAATGGTATCACGACATGTACATGCATATGACAAAAGTTGGTCATGCCCTAGACTCTCAAGATATGAATCATCATGTAATGCAACTGGTGGGCCACGAGGCAACGAAGGTGGTATGTTCATCTCTCCACACAATGTGACATGTACAATGGCCAATGTCCTATGCATGTTATCTGCAATGGTATTCCTAGTCTCAGCGCCAAGCTGTGACGATCGATCTAGCTTTGTCAGAAATACAACGCTCTGAGATGATCATGGAAACAATATCGAAGGTGGTGCTACATGTGCAACGTCCCTACAAGCCCCGACATGTTCATAACTACGTCCCAAACTAGGTCCATAAAACTTAGATCTGGTGTTGGTGTAATTTGGCTTCATATGTAGCACAAACTCTACATATATATGTTGTGGAAAGTAAACGAGGACTTGCTCATGGTGGGGGAACTGGCCCCAAGCTCTAATGAATCGATCATAGAAAAAAGGGGTTTCATCAACATTCTTAAAATATTTTAGCAGAATCGGACTAGCATGTTTAGCACAACATTCCAGACATATGTCAAACAACTCCCCACGAATATCAATGTTCTTGGTGGTGTCTTTCAATGCCTTCCCAGTATGTTGGCCTCTAACCTCTAGCCTCCTAATCCTACGTATGGAATATAGGAGGTGGTTTTTTGGGTCCACCCTCTAGTATGTCTCGATCAAATTGTTGATGCTATCTAACATCAGAGACAAACTACGCCTAGTAGGTGAACTAGTAGCGATTTTAGCGAGCTCTCGTGTGATCCATGTATGTTGGGTGCTAACATCCTCAATTGTGATACTGGCTATAGCATCATTCCATGGAGGGATCAACGCAACACTTTGATCCTCACACTCACCCTGTTGAGAGTCTGCAAATCATATATATATACATTAAATTCAAACACATCAATTGAAGACGATCTAAAAATTAAAAAAAAATTCAAGGCAAATGTATAAAGTTTAAATAGGAATTAAAATGCAAGATGTATACCTGGAACAGGTGAAGAAGGTTCACCATTTGTAGCAAAATCATCTATAGAGATAGAAACATTACCTCTAACACTCTTACTTGTGTCGGAGCAAGGATCTATGAGTGGAATAAACACTCTTGTATGGCTACGTGATCTAGCCCAACCATGTATAACAGATCCCCCAACACTCTGATGGATTGCGGTTAGGGGGTGTATGAGAGATGGCTCTACAAGTTACATATAATACATATAAACTAATCCAAGCAAAAATATGTTAACATGGAAATAATGTTGACAAGAAAACCCTTTATAAACTCAAGTAGAATAATCTAGGCTAAAGTCCTAAACTACATAGAGTGTTTGTTTTGATAAATTGTCAACCAAAGTATTGAGCTCCATGTAAACAAAATCGAAAAATGTGATCTTGAAAATCTAACTTACATTTTTTCCCATTTATAAATAATGCATTTTATTCATAGAGCAGAGATATGCAAATATACGTAAAAATTTGAAATAAACATATTTGCAAAACTAATAAAACTTCATGCCAACCAAATACTCCTTAAGATAAGTTCTTATCATGTTTGATTTTGACACATGACATGTACTAGGTGCAAGCACATGAAGACAATGTTTATGGTACGACACACTACATAATGAAACGGTTGGTATAAATTAGAAAAAGTGTCAAAATGTTTATATATTTGAACTTTAAATGCACTTTTCATCATGGATCTAATGTATGTGTAAATGATGCATTGTTGAAACTTATATGTGTGTGTGTGTGTGCTATATATAGTTAAATAAAAATATAGGAAGTGTAAGTTACAAAATCATTACTCAACTAATAAATTTAATAAGGGTGTGAACGAAGAGATATATAGTTGTCATGTATCATTATATCAAATAATTCTAAAAATACGAGTAATGAAAACTTTAAGGAAAATTATAGTTTACAGATCAACTCGAGTCTTAAAAAAGTTGTTGAGTATCACCCATTTTATGTTAAATTATGAAGAGCACATTATATTAAATAGTTATAAAACTATGTTAAATGTTATATATGTGTGTGTGAAATGTTATAACTATAACTATGTTATATATTTAGTTATATAGTTATGTTACATGCTATGTTATATTATATAATTATATATCTAGTTATGTTGAATATATATAATATTTATAGTTATGCTATACTTTACAACTATATATATATATATATATATATATATATATATATATATATATATATATATATATATAGATATATATATCCTATTTTAAAGTCATAGCCAAGTCACACACCAAATTGGTGTATGAGGCCCCCTTGTTTGTGGGACAAGGTACCCACCTCCACGAAGCGATCTGACTGCTAAGTGTATGAAGGCATAGATATTCTACCCCCTCTGGTTTTGAACCTGTGACCTCTTAGGAGGAAACACATGCTCTTAACCATTAGGCTCACTCAAGCTATATAAAAATAGTTATGTTGAGTGTTATATATGTGTGTGTGTGTGTGTTGTGTTGTATATAATTTTATGTTTTTTATATGTGTATGTGTGTGATTAATAAAATTAACTAAATAAAAGAAAAAATGTTTTGGAATTTTAATTTAGTTAAAATATTTTATTTAAATACAATTAATTTTATAAAATAAATTATTATATTTATTATTAAAAAAATATATATTTAAATATATATATTTGGTTATATATATATATAAACAAATATATATATTGGACTTTTAATTTAGTTAAAATATTTTATTTAATTATAATTAACTTTATAAAATAAATTACTATATTTATTATTAAAAAATATTTATTTAAATATGAAATAAAATTTCTTATTTGATTTAATAGAGGTTCATCATGAACAACCATATTCATTATGTCAAATTAAAGTTCCTAATTTATTTACTTATTTACTTTAAATAACAATAAATCAATTTTTTTTGAAAAATTATTTCACTAAAATCCTAAATAATAATAATAATAATAATTAAAGGTAAAATTTACCATAGAAAATATTTATAATAAACATGTTAATATTGCAGATAACATATACAATGAAATTTAAAAAAAAAAAAATTAAAACCTAAATTATAGTTTTTTGGTGTTTTTCAAGGGTTTTCTTGGTGGTTTTCTAGGTTGTTTTTTGTTTTCAAAGGTTTTCTTGGTGGCTTTTTAAGTTCTTTTTTGTGGTTTTCAAGATTTTTCTTGGTGTTTTTTTGTGGTTTTCATGGTGACGTTCAAGATTGTATCTTGTAGTTTTTGTATGCTAGGTTTTTTTCAATTTGACTTTTTTTTTTTAAGAAAAAATTAAATAAAAGAGACAAAAATGACAGGAAACCTATCTCAGCTTGAGCCTATAAGTCGTTCGCAGGGATGATGGGTAGCTGGATTGAGTTCCTCCATCTCAATCGAGCTTAGAAATCTTTCGTTGAATCTCTTTTCTTCTCGCGGTCCGAGCAAAATGACTTGTGCAAGTCGCGGCTAGAATATTTGAAGTAGAAATAACATTTGATCGAGTTATGTCTTTCGATCAAGCCAGTGGTTCGATCGAAAGATATAGATCGATCGAGTCATTAACTTGGGTTAGAAAATGGCTCGATTGAGCTATTTTTAAGTGCCTCAACAACTCGATTGAGTGCTTAAAAATTACTCGATCGAGCATCCATTTTTCATCAAAACGCACCCTCATTTCGCCAAAAAGTGTAACCCAACTCTATGCTTTTACCCCAAAGTACTATCTAATGGGAAAGAAGACAATAATCCACACTAATCACTAGCCACTACAATACCTGCGGGTCGAGAGTAAGCTACAATGAACCAGGCTTTACAAGTGGATGGGGTTTCTATCGCAGTTTCATTTGGTGATCAAGTACAAGAATTGAAACACAAATAACTTGGCCGACATGCTTTCAAGGCCACCCTTGTCAAAGATCACAACTTTGGAAACTTTGATGCACATGGAGTCATTTACCCATGATGCATGCAAAGAGACATATTCAAAGGATGAGGACTACAAGGAGGTAATTGAATGGTTGCAGAGCTAGAGCCATGTGCATGACGATGACAACACAATTGCCATCTCCAAGATGAGTTACTCTACCAGTTGGATAAGTTATGTGTTCCTAAAGGTGAGCGATTGTAGTTGATCAAAGAGGCTCACACATCAACATTTGCAGAGCACTTTGGTGTACGGAAAACAGTGTCCAACTTGCAAAAGTACATGTATTGGCCCAAGATGTAAGAACAAGTAGCTAGGTTCATAAGAGGATGGATGTTTTATTGTACCAAAAAGCCTAATAATAGGAAATAGGGTTTAAATCATCCCTTACATGTACTCACTCATCCTAAGAAAGCATTTCCATAGACTTCGTAGGAGGTTTACCAACAACCACAAAGGGACATGACTACCTATTCATGATCGTTGAAAGGTTCAGAAAGATGTGTGTTATTATGCCCTGTAAAAAGACCATAAGTGGACAAGAAGGAGCAAGTTTGTCCTTTGGATAGGTCTAGGTGCACTTTGGGATACTAAGTAGCATTGTTTCAGACAAGGATACAATATTTCTCAGTGCATTTTGGACTACATTGTGGGAGAAGATGCACGTGAAGTTGAAGAAGTCTATAGCATTCTGTCCACATACATATAAGAAAATAGAAGTAGTCAATAGGACTTTTGTGCAGCTTTTCAGGGATTACAATTAGAAGCATCCAAAAACCTAGGATGAAAATCTAGCATATATATAGCACTCTTATAATAGATTAGTGCACATTTCTACTACTAAGTTCCCATTTGAAACTTGTTTTGTATATTTTCCCCCTTCACCTTTGTATATTGCATATGGGCAACAAAGAATAGAAAGGGAGGATCTTACAGTGAATGCATTGATGGTTGAAAATTTTGTGAAGATCAAGCATATCCATATACAAGTATAAAAGACACTGAAAAAATCAAAAGAAAAATACAAGGTCGGGCATGATCATCACAAAACAGAGAAATATTCCAATGTGGGAGACAAAGCATGGTTAGAGTTGAAAAAGGTGAGGCTATAGTCCTAGCAAGAAAATAAATGCTTTGTGGTATGGTCCCTTTGAGATAATAGAAAATGTGTGAGATATTGTTTATAGACTCATTCTACCCCCATAAATGCACATTTACATAGTTGTGAATGTAGAGAATCTAAAACTCTATAAGCCTTCTATGCTAGATCAAGAAGAGGATAAGGTCCTATCTTTTGTAGAGGATTTGGCACCATGATCAGGCAGAATTGACAAAGGATACAGTTTTGTAGAAGAGGTCATGAACTACATGATAGGGGCAGCATGACCTTTGGTAGATTGGGTTAAAAGGACAACTTTTAAGCAAGGCTGAATGATACACCTGAGAGAAGGTGGAGGAAACATTTCCTCACCTCATTTAGTATAAGCTTTTGAGGAACAAAATCCTCCCAAAATGAGGAGGCGTGATCTGAAATGGATAATTATATTCTTTATCATATATCTCAATGTTTTGAGAGTGGAAAAAGCGGAGGAATCAACTCACAGGACCATTTTAATCCAGTTTGGCAAATTAGGGTATGAAATATTCTAAGAGCATTTGAGGCATCAAATGGCATTTTTTGGTGGGGGTAAAACTTTACCACTTTAATGTCTCACATTTTTTTCCTATTTGATACAAAGATACCTTTCCAACAACACAAGAATCACCTCAATCATAGTCCATATGAAAACATTATGCCACTAAAAGTTAGACTTCTTATTTTGGCCACATAATTCGAGAGGATGTCACGTCAACCCTAATTTTCCGTGTAAAAAGGGCTAGCCACGTGATCATGATGAAGAAGACTCTAGAAGAGTCCATATTACCACTCTGGTTCAGAGTTGAAGGAGTCAAACCTAACCACTATTAGGCTATTGGGCTCTGTTATAATTTGACCACTAGGAGGAAAATGAGTTTCATTACTTTCTAGTGCATTTTGTTCCATAAACGAGCAGAATAGTTGAGAGGAATAGCGAGAGACCACACAAAGAGGATTTGTGCACTATAGTAGCCCAAGGGCCAAAGGATTTACTTCCTTGTACTCGTAGCCATTTCCTTTTCGAAGAAAAAGAGCAGAGTGACCTCACATTCTAACTAGGTTTTCTCCCAAAAGGGTTTCGTCGGATATATCTTGTGCCAATTGTGGTTTGTGAGTTTTTATTCCATTGTTCTCTATTTTCTGCATAATTATAATGTTCATGCATATGAAATAAATAGTAATTTAAATATCTATAAATATAAAGAGAAAAAAGCTCTCATAATGTAGATTTCAGATTTTTAAATATAATTTATCAAATTTGTTGTGATGAATTGTCCAATGGAATATCCATGACGGTTTATGAATAAAAAATTGGGTACATCCCAACCCTATTACTAACATTATTAGGAGAGATGTACTCATGTTGAAGGGTTATCAACCTAAGGTTTATTTTTGTTGTCTAAATGAATATATTATTTAATAATTGAGATTATCTTATATTGATGTTTTATATTCTTTATTTATTATTGTCATGATTGTTAACTCTTTGATTCCTTCTTCTGATTAACATCGTGTAACCATTATGCAAGATGGTTTTGTTAATTACACAAGTGGAGGGTGTTGTACTTGACCCATTGCTTTTGACTATCAAGATAGTAAGCTTGAAGTGTTAATTAGAGGATATGGAGGGTGATAAAGATGATTATCATAATTGGTTATTTTGCACCGGGTTTTCCATAAAAAGACTCACATGAACCAGTACATCCATGTTGAATCCCATCACCATCCGACCCAAAAAGTCAGTGTGTTAAACACCTTGTCCACTAGGGCATTAAGGATATCATATGAGAATCACTTTAATGACGAGAAGACTCACCTGATGGATGTCTTCGTAAAAAATGGTTATAAGAAATGCCAGCGCATCAGCTTTCCAAAAATCCAACCAAGGTCTCATACGAAAAAGGACCTTGTCCCCAAGGTTCAGCTTCCCTATATTCAAGGAACCATTGATATAATTGCTCACATTTTAAAGAATCAAGTTTTTCTCTATTTCAAACTGTTGAATACTATTCAAGGTACATTGAGGCCAGTCAAGGATCCTATGGACCCATCTAACATGAATATATCTATTTAATTCCCTGCTCATGTGGTGCTCCTTATGTTGGTGAAACAGTTCAATTTGTTAAAAAAAGGATGCAAGAGCATATGGTTGACATTAAACATTGTCGGTCTCATTCCTCTGCTCTCGTTGAGCATGCAGAGAAAACAAAGCACCATATTTGCATTGAGGACTTTAGGATTCTAGCTAAGATTGATCTCTATCAACACAGGAAGTTCAAAGAAGTCATTGAGATTGAAAAATACTCTGAGAATCTGTTAGAGCCTAGATTTGCCTCAAGCTGAAAAGGCAAGGTTCTAGGTCCACATCAAACCACGCTCAGCCTCATAGCTAGCCCTACGAGGACAGGAGAGGGCTCTCTCCGGGTCAATCTCAGCGAAAGATAATCAATGGGACTTGAGACGATTGATTTAACAACTGATCTTAGGCTAGGTGTGAAGTGCAAGGATTTGTTTTGAGTTTTTGAGGGTTTTGTGTTGGAAAAAGGGAAAGGCAAATTTGGGTCCGGGGATGAAGTCTAGTTTTTGCAGAGTTCTAATTGGGGCAAGGAAGGCAATCGTTTTGATTCTTTGGATTGAATGAATGGATGGATCAGACCAGTGAGGGGCTAAGCAGGGCAAGAAAGTCTCAAGAGTCCTCCTCAAATAGATGAAAACATGTAAAATTAAACAAAATTTCAAGGCAAAGCACAACAGTCCAATGAATTCTGCCTTAATCACTCATTTGTTTAATTTCAGAAGAAACGAGAAGGGAAAATGATACACATAAACATCAGTGAACTTATAATTACTTAGAGAAACACACCATCAAAACAAAGAGCCACATGGATCCCAACAAGTGCTGCAAAACCCTGGTCTTTCCTTTGCCAAAATTGCAGAAATGAAATATACAATAGAATGCCAAGCAATCCCAAGTATCCAACCCTGAAAATGACTGAGAAATTACATGATATAGACAAGCCTAACTCCTTCCCATGCCTCTAAGGGTCGAGCTCATCATTCTAGGAGCTGTTTGAACCAATTCTAAATAAGGAACTGAAATCTAGGTAATCAAACAACTTGCCCCTATATGCTAGGAAACTGATTCATTCATTTAATTTTCACTTTTTAGTGAATGAATCCTCTAGAACATGTAAAAATGTGCCAATATTACATCATGGTTATCAAATTACATCATGAAAGGTCAAGTGTAACATCAAAAAGCAAAACTGGTCAGAACTGGGCGAATTTTTAAGCTGAACAGTGAAAAATAGGCAAAAATCCTCTATGCGCCGCGCCTGATTCTCTATGCATCGCACCACTTTGGAGCTGAATTTGAGGCCCTTCCCGGAGTCAAAATTGAGCCCAAGATAGCTCGTTGGAAATCCCTTCCTGTCTACTTTCCAACCCAAGTGGAATTTCTAAATTTGGATGTCATTTTCCCCTCCAAAACTTCAATCTCCAAAGACTGCTTCCTGTGTGTCAAAATAGGGGCAGTGAGGTCATTTTTTGAGTGTTTTTGGCCTCTTGAGGACTCAAAACCTGCTCAAATTTCTTGGCCATGCACCAGAAACCATAATTTATCATGAAAAATACAGGAATGCAAAGTTTTTTGTATTTTGAGCCCTCTATCAAAAGCGAGCGCCACGTGGTGCGGCGCATAGGGAGTCAAAACCTGTTTTTAGTGCGAAAAAAATCAAAATGCCAAAAATTGCTCCAAATTTCTTGAAATTCGGGCTGGACCTTCTCTATCAAGTGTCATGCTGGGCTAAAGAGGCTTCGGCCAATATCCGAAGATGATCATGCTTCTTTTGCCTCTTTTGCTTCCTTATTACCTTCTTTAATTTTGCCTTTAGATTCCTTATTCGTGCCTTTCAAACCTTGTTCCGTGCCATGTAGTGGAAAGCCATGTGTCTCAACAATGCTTTGTCCCTGTCGGCCTTGTCCAACATTCCCTCTAAGTGGATGTTGACTCTTTCGAGCCAAGACTCCCAATCATCATTAATCTCTTGCTCCAATGAAGTGAATTCAATCCTCCTCCTTTAGGCAGGTTGACGATTCTCCCTGATGTTTTCTAATTCCATAATTGCCTGCTAATCTTCAAGCTTCTTATTCCTTTGCTCCGAGCATTTTATATTCCACTTAGCCCTCTCCAAGTCGAGGGACAAGGCTTTGATCTATGTCTGCTGCTCCTGGATGATATCTCTAAGGTTGGCACTTTGCGAGCCCATGTCTGTATCGTCATCCTGAATGAGAATGAAGTCGGTCTCTTGTTCACCTGAAGGCCCCTCATCCTGCATTGGCCTCTTACCTTTGTCCTGTACCTGTGGTGCTGATATCGGAAGCGAGGCCCCTTCCACACCGCGTGGAGATAAAACTCACTTAACTGCCGCAAACAACTGCCTGGTACCCTTCTGATAAGTAATGAAAATCGGTATCGTAGTAGTGTGTGGGTCATGGCCTTCATGCTGATGAGAAGGTCCAGCTGTCTCATGCCCAGCCTCTGAAGGCCCCTGTGAAGCTCTGAAGAAGTCACGGGAGATGGAATCATCCCAAGTGATGCCCTGTAATCCGAGCTGATGAACCACCACAATCTTGATGAGAGCAAAATGATAAACACTGTTAAGTTGCTACTGAGGGGTCTTGTGCTGCACAAGGGTGGTCATCCTCTCTATGTTCCGGCATATGAAATAAGGAATGTTCATCATCCGTACCTGGGTGAAATGCATGAGCAACCTTATGTGATAAGCATATAAATGAGAGAACCGTCCCTCACATCTGAAATACTTCATGATTAATTTCATTAGTGAAGCATATCCATCTTTAAGATATCGGAATGGAAACACTCTCTTGAGCTGCCTCAAGAAACTGGTTTTAATATATGGATCATAATGCTGCCAGTCAATCTTCTTCCTCTTGTTCCATGGTTCTCCAATGTTGGGTATGCCAGTTTCCAATGAAATGGTTTCTGTTGTTAGTGTGAAAGTGACACCAGCTAACGTAGCCTGATCACCATGTAAATGCAGTACAAACAAGCGAGCCAACTCATGATGAAATTGAACATAAGCAACCTTCTGACAAAACTCATAACATGACTGATGCTGGAAGCAAGAGATGGCAAGAAGGCAGGCCTGTAATTCAGTGAGGGTTATTGGTTCTTCTTTGATATGTCTACCACCTCTATGAGGCCTCTGAGGTGCATGTTCCTCCATGGGTGAGTCACTTTGGGTTTCCATTTCATAATCAGATGAATGCTCAGATGCCATGACTGTTGTACAAAATGCCTTGGAGAAAACTGATTGCTGATGTATGAAAACTATGTCGGACTGCTTTTTAGTGATGTGCTTAACCTCTGCCACCAAGGGGAAAACAATGAAACAAGGGACTGTTAGGAGGGAGGAAAATAGTGAGGGATTAGGGACTATTGGGACAGATTTTGTTAGGGAAATATAGGAGGGTTTGAGGGGTTTTATGTATAGGGTTAGGAATTTTTTGTAGGGTTAGGGTTTGGGGTTTTGGATTTGAGAATTTGGGACAGAGAATTTGGGATAGGGGTTTAATGATTTTAGGGGGTAGGGAAACTTAGGAATGATGAAAATAAGGGAGAAATGGAATGGGGGAAATAAGGGAATGATGGAAAGAGGATAGACTTGATAGCAAGTAAATTGTCAAACCCTAGGCAGCAACCTTCATGTTTGAGGATTTTGACATGGTAGGGTTTGATTATTTGTTTAGACCATCACCATTCATAAACCACCATAGCCCATCACAAAATTGGATAAATCACAGAGATGGAGGCTCTACCTGTCAAATCCGCGCAAGTTAATGGCAATTTGGAACAATTCTTGGCAGTTTTTGGGCCTTTTGCTGTGTGCGCCGCGCAGCTCACCCAATGCACCGTGCCTTCCCAGTGCATCGCGCCCATGAAAAAATGCACTGTGTGTTCACTCCCAGTGCGTCGTGCCTCCCCAGTGCGCCGCGCCCTCTGCCCAGTGCGCCGCGCCGACCAATTTTCTTCCAATTTCACCCAATTTCTCACTTGTGCACAAAAATTACTTTGAGTTGCCTCCTCTTTGTTCTTGGCATGCAAATGAACTTTCAAAGCTTGGATACATGATTTATACATTGGCTTTTCAAATTAATTTTGCTAAAAACTCATTTTTATAATGTTTTGCAAATAACTTTTATTTCAACCTCTGTTTTGGACTTCTTCACTGCTTTTTCACTTTGTAATGAGCGAAATGACCTGAGCTTGGCTTGTCTTTGCAGGTGTTGGAGTTTCTTAGGCTAAGGAAAGGAACCAGGGTGCAGGTGAAGGAATTTACAATGAAGAGAACCAAATTTACATGATTTTGTACAAATAAAGCTAAATACTCTGTTTTTTCCTCACAACAAAGTTTTGAGGAAAAACACATTTTCGGATAATTATTAACAAAATTTATTGGCGATAGAACATCCTCATGGCCTGTTGGTGATTATCAGACATTCTAAACCATTTATTGACAAAACCCTAATGAAATCCTAGACCTACTTGACACTAAAACCCTAAAGACAACTTTTGCAACTTTGATGAAAAGATTGTATATGTTTTTTTTTTTATGAACAGATATCAACCAGCAGGTGAATGACATGAGTGAAGTATGGGGACAAGACCCTTCCGTCAGATTATGGCATGCTCCTAGTGGAATGCAGATGATCGAGCTGAATGAGACACCTAAAAATGAAATGCAATAAGAGAAATGATCTCTGACGAAGGGATGACCAAACCGACTCTAACAGAATTTAAACAAAAATTATGGTTAGAAGATTAGCAAGAATTGGATTCTTACACTCACTTTAGATTTAGCTTCCTCCTGAATCCTCATCCCCCCTTCTCTTTCTTTTCCTTTTGTTTTCTTATTAGTATATTTTTAAATTTAGTGTTATTATTATTTTTATTTATTCTTTTAATATAATTTTATATTTGCCTTGATAGTAAAAAATTGTATATATATATATATATATATATATATATATATATATATATATATATCCTTCTTTGGTTAATGTTTTTTTTTTGGGTCAAATAAGAGTGGAGCCTTCTATTAACCACAAGAAAGATTACATATGTTACATCTCTTTACAAAATTAAGGACCATCAAGGGCTAACCCTATGAAGAGTACCAACTACAAAACCTGAAATAAACCCGAAACCCTCAACCTGAGGCTTACAAAATAGGTCACCATCCATGATCCAACCCGATGGCCATTAAATGAGACCCCAAATGAGCCGACGGTTATTACAGAATTCGCTTCAAAGGTGAGCTTGGTCTTTATCAGCTTTACGGATCCGATAGGGTAAATAAACAGTGAAAGTGTAAAACTTCGGGTCCATTTTTTGGACCTAGCGTCCTCCTATGTTGAGGTCCGATGTCCTTTCGATCTGGATCTTGTGAGATCCTATGGTGACGAACACTTTCGTCTCAGCAACATGCACCCCTTTTACCCGATTCACGAACCCGATAAGGATTGTGAGCCGTTAGTTTATAAATTTTCGAGTCCGGTTTGAAACTTAAGCTCTGTTCACTTTGAGAACCCGAGAACCACATGATTAAGCCCATGTTGATCTGACGATCCTCCGAGATATCGGAATCGAAACCTGCACGATATTTACCTTCTTTTCGGACCCGATGAAGATTATAAACCACGAATCTAAAAAACTTCGGGTCCGCTTGAATAGTTAACCTTCGATTACTTTTCCACCCGATAGCCATTCGATGACGAAAGCTGTCAAGGTCTGTGGTTGGCGACCTTCTAAGCGACCTGATGTTTACCAAGTGCCTCTCCCCTTGCTGTTTACCAAGTGCCTCTCCCCTGTAAAAAGCTCTATTTTGAGCATTTTCCTTTTTTTTTTCTTTTTACCTTTGGGGATCAATGGTTAAGAATGACTTACGCTTCCGCTTTCTCCTACTTCCATTAGTATTCCTTCTTTTTCATTCCTAGTAGTTTGGAAGTTTTCCATGTCTTTGGCCGCCTGTCTTTGGCAATCCTCACGCAATTTCCCCGAGGGTGTCAAATCCCAAGCATACCTGCTATAACTTTCTTTGCAAGACACTCCTTCATTCGCCAAACGATCAACTAGCATATTGGCTTTTCTTCGCACATGAACGAAGCTGGTTGTTCTCAGGGTTTGTAGGTGGGAGTGAATTCGCTGAAAGACCTGCAAAAGCTTCCAATGTTTTGAAACTTTTCCAGGTGCTTTTCCATTACAAATCTTCTTGGTCGTTGTTAGCTCTACTACAGCTTCAATGTTTAAAGGTCAAATTCAAGTTTGGTGGCTGATTTGTGTTGAGAAAGCAGCGCACAGTAGTCTTTTCACCTTCCTCTCATTCGATTTCCTTACACTCTCTTAACCTCTTGCTGCTTCTATTTTCATCTAAATCCTTCCTAAACCTATATTCCCCTCCGCTCTCGCTTAATTTCTGTATTCCACTGCCTCTGTTTTATCTTTATAAATTCTCCATAACCCTTTTCTTTAGCTCGGGCGTTTAAAACATGAACCCACGCCATTTTAAGCCTTTGTCACTTTTGAAATCTCAGCCGTTGATTCCCCCGATCTAATGGTCTCCGTTGGATTTCCCGCTCTCTAACCCATCATCGTTTCTCCGCCGTTGATCGCGTCCATCGCCAGATCGGACGGTTGACACTTCCCTCGATCACACGACTTGCACGCGCGTTAACCCACGGGGGCGGTGGTTTTCGTATGCCGCACGTCGTGTTTTTATTTGATCGCACGCCCTTATACAGAAACCGTCTACCTCCGATAGGTTGTGCGGGGAAACCACCTATCACCCGAAACCACCTGTCCCCCGGCCATTAACGTGTGCGCGACTTCTGCTCCCAATCACCATCGGATATGGCCCTTGTTGTTCCGTCTACGTCATCTCCCGATAGACTCCATAAACTAATCTACGCTGCCCGTATATGTGATCCGACAGTTTATAATTGTCTCCGCCCGCTTCTCCCAATTCCTCTTTCAAAATAGATCTCTGCCGTTCGATTGTTTAATCTAACGGCTAATGTTTATTCTCCTTCCGCCCATGCCTCCGCCATTCCGTCCACACCTTTAGCCTGTCTTGAGCTCCCGATGGGCAACAACGATCAGCCACCCTGTACCT
Source organism: Pinus tabuliformis (assembly GCA_031772625.1). Lineage (NCBI taxonomy): Eukaryota > Viridiplantae > Streptophyta > Pinopsida > Pinales > Pinaceae > Pinus > Pinus tabuliformis. Next base: position 1,226,619,796 of record CM062811.1, read on the forward strand.
GCACAGTTAATATCTCAGCAACCGCATTTAACAAGCAGCATGGCCGAGGAAGAAAAGTACAGGAAAGAGCAGTTATAAGCATTTATCAGGCATGGAATTTCATCCATAATTTACTCCAGCTGCCCGAGAAGGACATCAGAATATCAGAGAAGTTCGATTTTGTCCATTAAAATCAGCAGATTATATCAAAGACCATATCTAATTGTAAATGTGGTTGGTGGTCAGTTATGACCCCTCCACACATAGGTTAGCAGAGATTTTTTGTAACCAACCTCTATATATATCTAGAAGACAGAATGTAATAGGTTGATGAGTGTTATTTTGTTGTAAGGTTAAACTTCTGGAGACTGTAACTACTGTGATACCTGCAGCATATAGTCTTCATTTTCAGCTAATGCAAGCTTCTTTTGTTATTAATTGTTCACTGTCCACTTCTTCTTCTTTGTTCCAGGTTGTGCCTGTCATGCATTTATTCATGTGTTGTTGATGTTTAGCATTAGAGCGGCTGTCATCCCACCTTTGTGTTAGAATTTAGAATGTATTATTGAATTTGTATGCAGTTTTCTGTTGTTTTAATGCCAGAGAGCTGTCATCCTGTCTGTGCATTAGGAAATAGATTTACAGACCTTTAAACTGGTTGCAGCTGGCCATCACAGGGTCCTGTGCATCTGCTGGTGTGATCAGTGTTCTCCATCATCACATTTTCCTTAAAACTGTGAGTAATTGGTGGTCTAAAGCCTTGTAGTCTGGGGGTGTTCACCCATGTCTGGGGTTAAGCATAGTAGAAGTGGTTATCTGGCTTGAATATGCAGCATTTCTTTCATTCATCCACCATTTTCCAACATTTTTGTTGAGTTTGTAATGTTCCCGAGCATCTCTGATATACAACCTAGGAGAGTTTCTTGGGGTGATAACATTAATTGGCGCTATTGCCGGGGAGAGGAGATTGAAGCTCAGCTTCCTTGGGAGAATGACACAGTTCCAGATTTTGATTGTAAACAAGGTCTGGGCACAGTTTTTGGTTGTAATCATCTATATGGCGACTTCACTGGAGAAAGCCCATCCTTTTGCGACTCCACATTGAAGTTCTGGCGCAGCTGGTGAGGCATGCTCAGAGAAATCCTTAGAAACCATCAGTGGAATCAGTTCCTGATCCTGAGAAGATCATTCAACAAAGGAAAATATCCCAGTAAGGAGCACCAGGATCAGGTAAGCCTTAAAAGTTCCATGCATCTCTATTAGTGAATGTCACCTTCAGAGATTCATTTAAGCTCCTTAGTCATTCATTTCCCTTTCGGACCTCAGTTCAAAGAAGCATCCATGTTGTCCATCATATTCCTCTGTTTCTACCATTCTATTCATTGATTCTTCCCACTCAGTCCACCAATATCCTTTCGTATACCCTAGTCATGGCATGTCAGCAAGCTCTTACAAAGATAGAAAGAATAGTTGCTGCTAGGTATGGACCTCTGGTCTTGCCTGTCCCTTTGAATGCCATGCCTGTAGGAGATTATCAAGAATTTATGCCTAAGTTTACTGGTTCAGAAGGAATATCAGCTGAGGAGCATTTAGAGGCCTTTTATAGCTATGCTGATAACCTGGATATCAATGAAGAGGATGTCTGGATGAGGGTTTTTGTTCAAAGCCTAGATGGGGAAGCTAGAAAATGGTTCAGAAATTTACCCCCTAGGTCTATTGCAGACATTGAGGCCCTAGATGATGTATTTTTAAAGCACTGGGGAAATAATAAAGATCTGCTCTTTTATCATGATGAATTTGGGAACTTGCAGAGAGAAGATGGTGAGCTGTTGTCTGAATTTAACATCAGATTTAATCATATGTACAACAGAATGCCAGCTGAAGTAAGACCCACCCCTGCTTCTGCCATGCTTACTTATGCTAATGCCTTCGATTCTTAGTTCTGCCTGCTGTTAAGAGAAAGAAGATGCACTTCTTTGGCTGATATGCAAACTGCAGCCTTTGAAGTAGAATCGAATATTATTGCTGCAGAAAGACTCGAAGGTGATGATGAAAGGAGAAGACAGGGAGGTGAATCCTCATCATCCTATGATTCTGAAATCGATGAATTAGCTAGGATGATTGAGTTTTTGGCCTCTGAAGTTTCCAAGTTAAAAGCTGAGCATTATCCTAAGTAGGCAGGAGCTCATTGTTCCATTTCTTTTCCAAAGCCAAATCCATGTAGAGGAACACATGAGCATTTGCAGATTCTGCAAAGAAATAAGATTACAAACGAAGATCAAAGGGTGAAGACCCTTTGTCAAAATATAGTCATGGAAGAAGAGCAGCCTGAAGAGGAGGAGGAGGTCCATGGTTTGGAAGGTGCTCCCTTCTTAACCCGAGCTGCATATGAAGAAGCATTATCCAGAGGCACTGCTCAACAACTCGTTGTAACTGCAGAAAAACAAGCTGATCAGCGACAGAAATCAGCAGTTGGTCCCTTCATCCTCGAAGAATCTAAGCTTGGAGCCTGCCCATCTTCCCATGATTATGCAGATCTGCAAATTTTCTAGCCTGCTTTTGTCCCCAGTCCAGTGATCAAGAAGGGAGAGAAAAGCTCCCCATCATCTTTTGTCCCTCTGTCTGCTCAAATGAAATCCCTTCATAGTTGCCCCTTAAACACTGAGGCAGAACAAAATTCATTCATCAAGGTTGAAACTGATCATCTCAGTCCTGATATTCCAAAACCTGCTCAGGAGGTCTCCACACAAATTAAAAAGGCAACTTGCTTCATAACAGAGGAAGAGGATGTGCAATTTTGGAATTCCTCCTTGGATGAGGATTGTTCAAATAAAGATTCAAGAGCAGATAATGTCTCTGTGTCCTCCACACATGAACACATTGGTACACCATTCATATTTATTGTGCAGGCCACAGGTGACAAAGATAAGTACACAACAACCATGATTATTCAGCAGGTGTACAAAGGCTCCTGTAAAGAACATCCAAGGAGGAAAATACACAGAAGGGAAATGAAGGTTGATCCATTTCTACCTATTAAGCTCAAATGTCCTAAACTGTTTGAGGTAGAGGATCAAATTAATCCTGTTTTTCTGATCTATGATGAACCGGCTGACTGGAAACAATTTTGGTAGCCCAACAGATGGGAATTTTTTGAAATTTTAAGTTTTCAAGCCTTAATGTTCTAATTGTGTTCTTAGACTCCATGCCCAATGGATAATAGATACAATTTTTTAAGCTGGTTTTGTATGAAGGCATTGGTCTGCAGGTTCTTGAGACCTCACAAGGAGGATCTCATCCCCAGAAGGAGTCAGTGTTAGCTATGCTACAGCTTCAATGTTTAAAGGTTAAATTCAAGTTTGGTCATTGATTTGTGCCGAGAAAGCAGCACACAGCAGTCTTTTCACCTTCCTCTCATTCGGTTTCCTTACACTCTCTTAACCTCTTGTTGCTTCTATTTTCATCTAAATCCTTCCGAAACTTATATTCCCCTCCACTCTCGCTTAATCTTTGTATTCCACTACCTCTGCTTTATCTTTATAAATTCTCCATAACCCTTTTCTTTAGCTCGGGAATTTAAAACATGAACCCGCGCCATTTTAACCCTCTATCACTTTTGAAATCTCAGCCGTTGATTCCCCCGATCTAACGGTCTCCATTGGATTTCCTGCTCTCTAACTCGTCATCGTTTCTCCGTCGTTGATCGCGTCCATCACCAGATCGGATGGTTGACGCTTCCCCCGATCGCGCGACTTGCGTGCATTAACTCGCAGGGGCGGTGGTTTTCGTATGCCATGCGTCGTGTTTTTATTTGCTCGCATGCCCTTATACGGAAACTTCTTGCCTCCGATAGGCAATGCGGGGAAACCACCTGCCGCATGAAACCGTCCGTCCCCCGGCCGTTAACGTGTGCGTGACTTCTGCTCCCGATCACTGTCGGATCTGCTGCGTCCAAATCCAACGGCCCTCGTTGTTCCGTCTACGTCATCTCCCGATAGACTCCATAAACTAATCTAGGTCATCCGTATATGTGATCCGACTGTTTATAATTGTCTCCGCCCGCTTCTCCCGATTCCTCTTTCAAAATAGATCTCCGTCGTTTGATTATTTAATCTAACGACTAATGTTTATTCTCCTTCTGCCCATGCCTCCGCCATTCCGTCCACACCTTTAGCCTGTCTTGAGCTCCCGAGGGACAACAACAATTAGCCACCCTGTACCTGCACAATTAATATCTCAGCAACCGCATTTAAAAAGCAGCATGGCCGAGGAAGAAAAGTACAGGAAAGAGCAGTTATAAGCATTTATCAGGAATGGAATTTCATCCATAATTTACTCCAGCTGCCCGAGAAGGACATCAGAATATCAGAGAAGGCCGATTTTGTCCATTAAAACTAGCAGATTGTATCAAAGACCATATCTAATTGTAAATGAGGTTGGTGGTCAGTTATGACCCCTCCATGCATAGGTTAGCAGAGATTTTTTGTAACCAACCTCTATATATATCTAGAAGACAGAATGTAATAAGTTGATGAGTGTTATTTTGTTGTAAGGTTCAACTTATGGACACTGTAACTACTGTGATACCTGCGGCATCTAGTCTTCATTTTCAGCTAATGCAAGCTTCTTTTGCTGTTAATTGCTCACTGTCCACTTCTTCTTCTTTGTTCCAGGCTGTGCCTGTCATGCATTTATTCATGTGCTGTTGATGTTTAGCATTAGAGGGGTTGTCATCCCACCTCTGTGTTAGAATTTAGCATGTATTATTGAATTTGTATGCAGGTTTTTGTTGTTTTAATGCCAAAGAGTTGTCATCCTGTCTGTGCATTAGGAAATAGATTTACAGACCTTTAAACTGGTTGCAGCTGGCCATCACAGGGTTCTGTGCATCTGCTGGTGTGATTAGTGTTCTCCATCATCACATTTTCCTTAAAACTGTGAGTAATTGGTGGTCTAAAGCCTTGTATTCTGGGGGTGTTCACCCATGTCTGGGGTTAAGCATAGTAGAAGTGGTTATCTGGCTCGAATATGCAGCATTTCATTCATTCATCCACCATTTTCCAACATTTTTGTTGAGTTTTTAATGTTCCTGAGCATCTTTGATATACAACCTACGAGAGTTTCTTGGGGTGATAACAGCCGCATTAATAACCAATTCAGAGTCTGCTTCAATGATGGCATTATGAGAGTTTGACTCAATTAGTATTTCCAGGCACTACTCTAAGGCCATGAGCTCCGCCATGTTATTAGTGGCAATCCCAAAATGACTATGAAAGATGTCCTTTATGCACCCTTGCTCATCTCTGATGACCCCGCCAAAACCAGCCATCCCTGGGTTACCTTTAGAGGCTCCATCTATGTTAATTTTCAAGAAACCATGAGGAGGAGGTTGCCAAAAGTCTTTACCAACGTTTATCTGGCTCACATCTTTGTGTATGCTCTGGGGAACTAGCACATGGAGGCCCAACTGCAGCAGTATACTAGCGTCCTGGGGCAGAGTCGGGTTCTCAGGAGGTCTCCCTAACATGGCACCAACAGTGTCTTTGAGTTGTCTTATTATTTGTGCAATAGTGTTCTGGGTTGAGCCAGTTTTGTTCTTGAAAATCCTGCCATTACGTTCTTTCCAGACATCCCAGATTAAGAAGCTTGGAACCAGAGTCCAAGCTTTGTTGATGATCTCATTACCTGAGAAGTATTTTCTCCAATTCTTCAAAGTGTTGGTAATACTGAGGCCATCCCTGTCAGTTTGTTTGAAGACTGAGGCCACCCAATCCCACAAGGTAGAGGTGAATGGGCAGAGGTTGAGTAAGTGTTCCATCGTCTCCTCTTGTGAACCACATAGATAACATTTGGATGGGCCAACAAAACCTCTCTTCAGAAGATTTTCCCAAGTTAGAATTTTCTTTTGTTGAACCAACCACATAAACAACTTTATTTTCATCCAATGCGAGTTCTGCCAAAGGTCCTTCCATACCTTATCAGGGTTTTGATAATCAAACCCTAGGGCTATTCGTTTGGCTTATTTGAGGTTAAAGTTACCTTCTGTGTTTCTTCCCCATCTAAGTTGGTCAGATGAGGATGATACCAAAATCTTCCTCTGTTCCAAGTCCATAGCAAGAGAGTCTGCCTGAGATTTCAAAGGGCTCTCTTCCCTATAGCCTAGATCCTTCCATACTCTCCATTTGTCATTGTTCCTTATCTGATCCCAGAAGTCACTTACCATGTATAAACCTTTGTTGTCAATATCATTCTTGAGATCAGTTAGTTCTTCCCTAAACAGGTTTGGTTCTTGCTGCTGGTTTTCCTCCCAGAATTTTGCCAGGTTCCCATCTCTGATCTCCCAAAAGTTGTGCTGCTGAACAATGCTTCTATTTTCCCAAGCAAGATTTCGAATGTGGGAGCCCTTGATAAGCCCAGAAATTCGAATATGATCCCTCTCCTGCCAATTATTTGCATATTTCTATTTCCAAAGCTTAGCCCATGGGGTAGCCGATTCCTTAAGCCACCTCCACCAAAGCTTTGCACCCGAAACTCTGCTGAGGGTTTCAGGGTCATGAAGCCCCAAACCTCCATGGGCCTTAGGTTTGAAGAGCTTATCCCAAGCTACCAAAGCCCATTTCTTTTTCTCTTCCCCTTTGCCCCAAAGAAAATCCCTTTGAATGTTCTTGATCTATTGCAAAACTCCTTTAGGAGCAGGAAGAGCTGACATCGTGAAAATGGGTATGGCCTTTCAGACAGCTTTTGTGAGCACAAGGCGCCCTGCTAAATTCAAAGATCTGCATGTCCATTTCCTAACCCTATCCTGCAATTTGTTAATGACCGGCTCTCACCCTCCCTTTCTTAAAGGTTTGTCTGTAAGGGGCATTCCAAGGTACTTAGAGGGTAGCTGATCCCTTCGGAACCCTAGGATTCTGGTTGTTGAAATGTGCAACAAGAAATGCTATAAATAGCACTGCTATAAATAGCCCCGCTGTAAATAGCAGTTCATCCATTGTGGATCTTAGCAACAATGGATGAAAAGTGAAAGTGCTAAAAATATATTTTCTAAAAATAACATTTCGGGATCCCTTCTTATTTTAGTTAGTCCCTGGGCTAAACATCGGAAGTAAAATTCGAATTTGATGTTAACAGTTGTTTGTAAATTGATTAATTAAGTCATCGAGTTAATTAGTTAAGGAATTATGAACATGAATTCTATGTGAGGACATGCAACAACTTCTCCTTTGATTGAGGTATTTATCCATCAGTTAAAGAGATAAGAGTGAGTTGTAATTAGTTGGCTCAGTTAACTGAGTCAAGTCCAGTTAGATTAATTTAACAGTTTGTTAAATTAATGAGAGTTCAGTTAGTTAATGCTTGCATGCATGTAACCACTGTATTTCAGATAACTGAGTATTCACTCATGGATAGCTCATGCATGTTAGTTTAGTCAGAGACCTAGTGGAGATTAGATGGAGGGACAGTGTACTATCAGTTGCAAGAATATTCCATTGTGAATATTCCTTGCATGCAAAAGGAATATTATTCCTTAAGGATTTCTCAGTTGGATTAGAGGTAACAGTGAGTGTGATGAGGCCAATTCACACATGTGACATCATTGGACCCCAATCAAAACTGCGCAAGGATATAGGAGGCTTGGAGGGCTTGAGGAAAATATATTCTGTCTATTGAGTTTGTAAGTAATATTGTTTGATTGCAAAGAGAGCATAATAGCTTGAGAGTTGATTCTTTTTGTAACTTGAACAAGATTTCCACTTGTATGATAATACAAAGTTGGGGTTTTACGTTGGTGCTTTCCCCAATGTTATATCTTCTGTGTTATGGTTGATTACTTCTCATTCTCAGTTATATTTTTTCTTGGTTGATGTTGCTCATGTTCGATTAAGCTTCCGCTAAATTGTTTGTAGAAGTAGATCAAGTGTTTTGCTTTAGTATATTGCATTACCAGATGATCTACAGTGGGAATTTCTACATGGTATCAAAGCAAAGGTGATCAAGGAAGAACAGTGTACAAGCAGGAGAAGTTCGAAGTTTGGTTTCTGAATATTGAATTGAGTTCTTATCACATCTATTTCACTTATGGCATTCAGTGGTTTGAGATTCGAATATTCCCTTGATGGCAATTCGAATTATATAGCCTAGAAGGATCGCATGGAGACAGTGTTAGAAGATAACGGTCTAAAGGACTTCATTGATCAAAAAGTCCAGAAGCCGACTGATGCTACTCAACTGGCAGAATGGAAAAAGTGTGTGGCTAGAGCAAGGAGAATCCTCCTGGAGGGAGTTCGAGATCACATTGTCTCGAGCCTCCATGGGAAGGAGACTTCGTTTTCGATGTGGAAAACAGTGAAAGATCTTTATCAGAATAGCAGCAATCAGAGGAATTTGGCGCTGAAAGATAAGCTTCGAAAGATCAAGTGCGAAAAGGGCGACACAATCTCTACGTTCCTGAACAAGCTCACCACCTACAGGGATGAGCTTGGAAGTGTAGGGATCGTGACAGCTGATGATGACATGGTGAGTCTTGCACTCCTCGGTCTTCTTAAGAGCTGGCATAACTACCAGGACTCGGTTAATGGAAGAGAGAAACTGCCAGATTGGGAACGACTTTGGTCGGATCTTATGCAGGAGGAGATAAGGCGAAGCACCAGGGATGGATCTTCATCAAAACAAGATGATGAAGAAAATCTAGCTTTAGTGAGTAAAGCTAAGAAAGGGAAAGGGAAGGCATCCCAATCCAAATCTTCTCATGGTGGGAAGAAGGTTGACAAGTCAAAAGTGCGATGCTTTCACTGTCATGAAGTGGGCCATTATGCAATGAATTGTCCACAAAAGAAATCCAAGAAGGGTTCCTCCAAGGGATCTGATGGTGATGCATTAGCCTCACAGTTTGAGTTGGATTTCTCGCTTATCGCATGCATGGTTTCATCCATGGTGGGATGTGTTTGGTACCTGGACAGTGGAGCTTCTTTCCACATGTCAGGTGACAAGAATCTTTTCAGTACATTGGAGGAGAAGGATCTCCAGATGTGGATCGAGATGGGCGATGATGGAAAGTACTGTGTCTCAGGTGAAGGTACAGTTGTGTTTCAGAGGGAGCATGGTGCTCCTCTCACCCTATCTGTTGTTAAGTATGTACCAGGTCTAAAAAAGAATCTTGTGTCTGTTGCTATGCTAGAAGATAAAGGCTATGATGTAGTCTTTAGTAAAGGAAAAGTTTTCCTGAGGCATATCGGCACCGGACAGACCAAGTGAATTGGGATTCGAGTAAAGAATCTCTACAAGCTGGAGGTAGATGACTGTGCTGCACTGAGTTCCAAAGCAGAGGTGGTGCAAAGCCAAGATGTTGGCGAGCTATGGCATAGAACACTAGGCCACTTGCATCACGGGCCCTGAAGATCATGCAACAAATTTCTATCGGCTTACCCAAGGGAAAACTGGAGCAAACAGATACATGCAAAGGATGCACCCTAGGTAAGTATGCAAAATCTTCCTTTCAGGATTGGGATAGTAGAGCTGGAGCAATCCTGGAGTGAGTTCACTCAGATGTATGTGGACCATTCTCTGCAGGCTCCATCACTAAGCAAAGGTACTATGTTATTTTTATTGATGATTTTTCTCGTAGATGTTGGATCTACTTTATGCAAAAAAAGGATCAGACCTTCTTGAGGTTTTGTGAGTTTAAAGCCTTGGCAGAGAAAGAATTTGGAAAGAAAGTAAAAGCCTTGAGTAGCGACAATAGTGGAGAGTATGTTTCCCAGAAGTTTAAAGACTTCTGCGCTGCAGAAGGAATGAAAAGGGAACTGACGGCACCCCATAACCCACAACAAAATGGGGTGGCCGAAAGCAAGAACAGATGCAATACAGCAGTGTACCTTTAGAACAGATGTCCTCATCGTATCTTGGGGATAAAGACACCTATGGAGGCTTTTTCGAGGAAGCGACCAGATGTGAGTCACTTCCGCATCTTTGGATCATCAGTTTACTGTCATGTGCTCGGAAGAAGCCAAACCCAACACCTAAGTTGGGGATACTTGTGGGGTACACAGATACACCCCACAACTATCGTGTGTTTCTGTCTGCCAGTCAGAAGACCGTAGTGTTCAGGGATCTGAAGTTCGATGAGCAAAGAGACATGTGAGTGTCGCTTGAGAGGGAGCTCAAGTTGCATGGTGATGAGGAATTTTTAGTTCCAAAGGAGGAGGAGCCCCCGATGATGTGGATCAGCCACATGCAGAGGATCCAGTAGTGGAGACCACCACTCCTGAAGAGTCTTCCAGAGACAAGCGGAAACGCTTGCGGGAAGCTAACAGATTGATGCTAGATGCGAGAGAGAATGTGGGGCAACCATCCTCTCAGTGCAGACATAAAATATCTCCCAAGAGATACACTGGTTACATGGCCCTGGTTGGGGAGTGTGTAGTGACCGGACCTTCTTCTTTTCAGGGGGCAGTGCAACAACCAGTTTAGGTTGATGCAATGGTAGAAGAGTACGATTCTATCATACAGAACAGTGTGTGGGATGTTGTCCTTAGACCTGGGGACAAGTCAGTGGTTAGTTCTCGATGGCTTTACAAGGTAAAGCTGGCAGCTGATGGCAGTGTTGAGAAATGCAAGGCAAGGTTTGTTGTCCGAGGTTTCTCACAGGTTGAGGGGATTGACTACAATGAGACCTTTGCTCCCGTAGCAAGGTACTCATCTATCAAATCAACGCTAGCTCTATCAGCTCAGATGGGTTGGAATATCCATCATATGGATGTGAAGACAACGTTCCTCAATGGGAAGATTGAGGAAGAGGTATACATTAAGCAGCCCGAAGGATTTGATACCTTCAATCGCGAGTCGTGTGTTTTCCGACTCAAGCAAGCACCCCGTGCTTGGTATACCAGGATCGACAATGATTTCACCGGATTGGGCTTCACCAAGAGTGACGCAGATGCGAACCTTTACCACATCATGGTAGAAGGTAAGCCATTGATTAGTGTACTTTATGTCAATGATCTGATTTTGACAGGGGATGATCAGCTGATCAATTCTTGCAAGGAGTACCTTGCAAGAGAGCTTGAGATGAAGGTCATGAGCCTCATGCACTACTTTCTAGGCATGGAAGTGTGGCAGAAAGATGGGGAAGTATTTGTGTCTCAAGGCAAGTATGCCAATGAGATACTCAGGCGCTTTCACATGGAGAAGTGCAAACCTATGCAGACTCCTCTAGCTAGGAACTGGAGGAAGGAGGATGCTACTTCAGGTGAGGTAGTAGTTGTTATTGTTTATTGGCAGCTGGTGGGTTCACTTATGTATTTGGTGAACACACAACCCAACTTATGCTTTGCGGTGAATCAGTTGAGTCAAGCTATGGTTCAACCTACCAAGCTATTTTGGAAGGTAGCAAAGCATGTGCTGAGATATCTCAGAGGCACTACACAGTACGGATTGTGGTACAGACAGATAGAGGGAGTGAAGCTGCAAAGCTTCACAGATGCGGATTGGGCTGGTAGTCCATCAAACCAGAAGAGCACTTCTGGAGGAATCTTCAACCTTGGTTCAGCTGCAGTTTCTTGGTATAGCAGGAAACAAAGATCAATTGCACTTAGCTCAGCAGAGGCTAAATACATGGCTGCCAGTCAGGCAACATGCAAGGCCATTTGGATGCAGAAGATTCTAGTGGGATTGTTTGGTCAAATGATGGATCCTACGGTGATATACTGTGATAATCAGAGTTGCATAAAACTCTCTGAGAATCCAGTGTTTCATGACAGGTCCAAGCACATAGATATCCGTTACCATCATCTACGAGACTGTGTGGTCAAGAGGATCATGATGTTGCAGTATGTTTCGACCGAGGAGAAAGATGCAGATATTTTGACTAAGGCATTGTCAAAATGCAAGTTCGAGTTCCACAGAGATAGGATCGGGATTACTAATAATCCATTTCTTGTTGAGAGGGAGTGTTGAAATGTGTAACAAGAAATGATAAAAATAGCACTGCTATAAATAGCCCGACTATAAATAGCAGTTCAATGATTGTGGATCTTAGCAACAATGGGTGAAAAGTGAAAGTGTTAAAAATAGCATTTTGGGATCCCTTCTTATTTTACTCAGTCCCTGGACTAAACATAGGAAGTAAAATTCGAATTTGATGTTAACAGTTGTTTGTAAATTGATTAATTAATTCATCTTGAGTTAATTAGTTAAGGAATTATGAACATGAAGTCTATGTGAGGACATGCAACAGTTTCTCCTTTGGTTGAGGGATTTATCCATCAGTTAAAGAGATAAGAGTGAGTTGTAATATTCAGTTGTAATTAGTTGGCTCAATTAACTAAGTCAAGTCTAGTTAGATTAATTTAACAGTGTGTTAAATTAATGAGAGTTTAGTTAGTTAATGCTTGCATGCATGTAACCATTGTATTTCAGATAACTGAGTATTCACTCATGGATAACTCAATGCATGTCAGTTCAGTGAGAGACCCAATTGAGATCAGATGGAGGGATAGTGTACTATCAGTGGAAATAATATTCCATTGTAAATATTCCTTGCATGCAGAAGGAATATTATTCCTTAAGGATTGCACAGTTGGATCAGAGGTAACAGTGAGTGTGATGAGGCCAATTCACACGTGACATCATTAGACCCCAATCAAAACTGTGCAAGGAAATAGGAGGCTTGGAGGGCTTGTGGAAGATATATTCTATGTCTATTGAGTCTATGAGCAGTATTGTTTGATTGCAGAGAGAGCAAGATAGCTTGAGCGCTGATTCTTTTTGTAACTTGAACAAGATTTCCACTTGTATGATAATACAGAGTTGGGGTTTTAGGTTGGTGCTTTCCCTAGTGTTATATCTTCTGTGTTATGGTTGATTACTTCTCATTCTCAGTTATATTTTTTCTTGGTTGATGTTGCTCATGTTCGATTAAGCTTCCGCTAAATTGTTTGTAGAAGTAGATCAAGTGTTTTGCTTTAGTATATTGCATTATCAGGTGATCTACAGTGGGAATTTCTACACTGGTAAGGTTTCTCTCAGTGTCAAAAAAGAAAACTTTTGATTTGTCAAGGCTTACCTCTGTACCAGCAGCCATAGCAAAGTCATTCAAGATTTGTTTAAAAATTTTGGCTTCCTTGACCGTAGGAATGCCCTAGAGCATAGTGTCATCCACAAATTGTTGGTGAGTTGAAGCAGCTCCATCTATGGTGAGTTTCAAACCCTGGATTCTTCCCTCAGCGCTTGCCATTTTTATTGCTCTTCCTAGCCCTTCCATCATGAGCACAAAGAGGAAGGGGGAGAGCAGATCTCCTTGTTTTAGACCCCTAGAAGGCATGAAGGTTCTTGAGAGCGAGCCATTAAGTAGGATTGAAAAACTGGTTGTAGATACAAGGGCCATAACCCATCTGATCCAATTGTGATCAAAACCATAAGCTTTCAGCATTGCCCTGATGTAAGAACAACTTAACTTGTCATAAGCTTTCGCTAGGTCAAGCTATATGATCATACCATCTTGCTTGTTACTCTTAAAAGAGTGTACCATCTCATGAGCTTGTATGATGTTGAGAATCTGTCTTCCTTCCACATAAAAACTTTGCTCCTCTGAGACAAGAGCTGGAAGAAGGGGCTTGAGTCTGTTAGTGATCACTTTGGAAATAATTTTGTACACCACATTACATAAAGCTATGGGTCTGAATATGTCCAGTGTCATAGCTTTTTCCTGCTTTGGAATCAAAGCTATGAAAGAGGCATTGAGAGCCTTTAGGACCGATTTGGATCTTCTTGAGTCTTCCACTGCATCCAAGATGTCTTGTTTGATTGTTTTCCAACATGCTTTGAAGAAGTCCACATTGAAACCATCCGGGCCAGGAGCTTTCCCATTTTGCATCTCATTGATAACTTCACTGACCTCATCTTCAGACACTGGCCTATTAAGATTATGATTGTCTTCCCTTGTTACAAGCTTGGGAATGTACCTTGTGAATTTATTAATGAACTGTGACCTGTCTAAGAGAGGCTCCTTTGCAATGCTTAGGATGTCTTGTACTAGGAAAGATTCCATTTCTTTGTGGGTGACGTGCTCATTCTCTTGAAGATCTCTGAGTTTTGAAATTCTATTATGTGACATGTGACTCAAAGTTGATTTATGAAAAAGCTTTGTGTTTCTTTCCCCTTCTCTAATCCATTGAACTCTCGATTTTTGTCTCGAGAAAATCTCCTCTTGCCTGCACCTATCATCCCATTCCTTCTTAAGAGAATCAGCTTGAGTTTTCCTTTCCGCGGTAAAACCATCTGTGATTATGAGATGAATAATACCCTGAAGTTTTTGTTCAAATTCTTTTTTGGCTTTGAAAATGTTACCAAACTGTTTTTTGTTCCAACCTTTGAGTCTGGCCTTGATGTGTTTAAGTCTTTGTTGTAGCATGAACATTTTAGTGCCTTGAAAGAGCAAATCTTCCATCCACCATTTCTCAATGTTGCTGGTGAAGTCAAGGTGAGAGAGCCAGAAATTTTCAAACCTAAAAGCTTTGTTCCTTAGTGTACCCATAAAAGTGGCTTCACGCTGAACAGGGCAATGGCTTGAGCCTCCAAAAGGAAGGATTAAAGCTGACATGTCGAGGCCTGTGAGAAATAGGTCCTTTGAGATCATGAATCTATCTAATTTAGAGGCAACTTGAGAAGCCCCTCCTCTCTTGTTGTTCCAAGTGAAAGTACCATTTATTGTCTCAACATCCACTAATCTCATGTTATTTATGAAGTTCTGGTAGGCAAGGGAGTCTCTGCGTAGTGTTCTGGTACCCCCTTTTTTCTTTGTAAGAGATTTGATCATATTGAAATCCCTTGCCAAAATCCAGGGCATATCAGGATATATCTCTCTTAGCTCCTCAAGGGAAGTGAAAAGCTTGAGTTTGTCTTGTAATTTTTGAGGACCATAGACACTTGTAATCATCTAAATCTCCTTATCACCCACAGGTTGTATTACCAATGAAAGATAGTTCCTAGACGCTTTTGCATCCAGGATTCCAAGTTTTTTAGAGTCCTAAAGCATAAGAATCCCTCCTGCCGAGTTGTCTGCCTTTACCTCTAGATACTCATACCTGCTTACCCATTTGCTATGTATTTCTCTGAGTTTATCCATCGAGCACTTCGTTTTCTGAATAAAAACCATATTTGATTTTTCTTCTTTTATTCTATTGCTGAGATTACTTTGTTTCCTTTTACTTCCTAGGCCCCTAATATTCCAGGTTGTAAGCTTCATTAAGAAAGGTTTGTAAAAGAGTAACTAGTGAGATCTTTCATCTTACCTGAGTTGATCATGAGTTTTCCACATTCTGTCAGCAGCTCATTCTGTCTCTTCCTTCCTCTTTTCCTACCCGGGTTCTTGGAAGAGTGCCCCGGTGTTTCCTCCATTGTCTTCATCCCTCTATTTTCCTGGCTGTCATGGTTTCTTTTGACTCCAGAACCCTTTGCTTGGGATCTCCATAGGAAGAGTTGTTGAACCCTGTCAAACTCCTCTTTTGGTAGGGAGTCAACTCCTTTGGTGATACCCTGCTCCAGAAACTTTTCTAGATCCAAATTCTCCCTCTCAAGAATCTCTTGTAGTTCATGGTCCTCCATTCCCACCTCACTTGGGGTCATCTCGTGATCCCTAATGAGCTCCACAATGCTCGGCAAATCAATCTGTTGCTGGTTGTTCTCTAGTATGTCCTCCATGCTAGTATCCCTATCATTTTCATTGGTTTTAATTTCCGATTTCTGGTTTGCCCCGTTGTTTCCAACTTCTTCTTCTAAGATTTTGAAACTATTGTGGCTCAGTTGCCCGTCCTTGTTGATTTTATTTTGGTATTGCTTTCCTCCTTTCCCCTTACCCCCCACCTTAGTGAAACCCTCGGGATCTTTGCTTGTGGTTGTTTTTTTGTTGCTTTCCAGTGGTTCCTTAGGTTTCCAGTGGTTCCTTATCCATGCATGTAAGCCTTCTTCGTCAGCGAAATCCTCATAAATTTGCATATGATCGCATGTTCCGCCATGTGATCTCTGTGCACCTGTAGCGCTGGGTCACTTAAAACGACCTGAGGAGTAATGATCGACTTGGCGTTTGCATACCCATGTCGCCCTGGAAGGTGCAACTTTCTGACTGTTGCCCTCTTTCCTCTTCTCCCTGTTGTCTTCCTCATGATTTTCTCTCTGTTCGTGAGGTTTGATATTCCTTGTGTTAGTATCCTCAATTATCACCTCCGTTGGTTTCTTGAAGCGATGTAGATCAGTTTCCTTACTTTTGTTCGCAACTATTTGACTGTAGGAGGGAGTAGAACTCCCTCCTCCACGACCCGCCATGGTTACTAGCGCCAAACCTTAGTTCAGATTGCAAAGGAAAGGTAGTCTGAATCATCACCTTGGTTAATGTTAATATTATTATATTATAGATTATTATATTTATAGTTAAAAAAAATTATTAATAATAAAAAATTATATATATATGAATGATATTTCAGTGTATCAATTTTGGTGTGTTTGTTTTTATTACTTCTTTTTGATATATTATTAATTAATATATATATTATTATATAATATGTTAGTATACATACATGTTATATTAGTCTTTTATCGTTTCTTGCTATTCTTGACTAATATTTTTAGTTTTTATTGATTTATCTTTAATGAAAATAAATTATATATACGAGTATTTTTAATTATTTAGTGATATTAGCATTTTTTTTCTTCTTTTTTTCTCTCCTCTTTTTATACCAAACATTTATTTTAAAATTTTCTCATTAAAGTATTTGACCTTTATTTATTTTATTTAATATTTTCTTATATTATCTAATATTACAGATATATTCTCTCCTTTTAATCTTTCCAGTATTTAAATCTTTTAAATGTATTATTCTTCCAGTTTCAATCTCATTTATTATTTTGAATGTTTTAATCTTATGAATCCTTTGTTAAATATTTTTCACATTTTACCTCCTAACTAACTTAACTTTATGAATCCTTTGTTAAATATTTTTCACATTTTACCTCCTAACTAACTTAAATTTATGAATCTTTTGTTAAATATTTTTCAAGTTTTACCTCGTAACTAACCTAACGTCTATTCTCTTTTTTGACCCTGCAATAATGTAATAATGTGATGGGCATATCACATTATTGCTAACCACTTGTCGTCTCTTACATGATGCGGGTTAACCACTTAAATTATTAACTATGGCCCATCATATTATTACATTATTCCCTTGGGTGCCTCCCTCTGTACCCCATAATATCCGCCCTAGCTATACAATAATCTCTCAACATCTGATCAGATTTCATATCTCTGTTCTAAATATGAACCACACTTTTTGGCTCAAAATGTCTACAATGAAAAAGTTGAATATGAGTAAAATCCAAGAATGCATCATAATAACTCCTCACAAAAATCTTAAGACTGAAAAAAATATATCATATTTTTAATATATCCATCTCCACTCCATCACATTAAACACATTAATACATTAAATTATTTTGTAATGGTTGATTGTTTAATTATTTTGTAAATACAATATCAAAAGGCAATGAAGATGATTGTCACAATTATTGATGTCATGTTCTTAATATACCTTCAAAATCTCTAATGAGATTTATAAATAATACCCAAGGTGCATGTTGACACTTGCATTCAAGGGGATACAAGTCAACCAGGACAATGGGGCCTTGTTACTTGCTTACTTTAGGTAAAGACGTGGAGGCATGTAATCCTACGAACAACAAAGATACATCACCATCACCATCTGGACAAAGAAGCAATGGCCTGAATAAAGGGAGAGAAAATTTGCTGAGATACTCCAAAACAAATCGCATTCTTCAGGTTTGCAAAAGGGAACACCACTAAGTATTGAAAATTGCGGTGGAACAACAAATCACCCTACTATCTTAGTAGTGACACAACGACTGAGAAGAAATCCAACATATGAGAACGCAAAGTGTATAATGTAAAAGCTCTACATGGAAGGGGTTTAAGATGTGTTGGGGTGTTTCTTATAATACCCCATCAAATGGTATATCTTGCATTTTGTGGCTCTTAGACTTTTTATTAAGTTGCAACTTCAAGAAAAATATTACGCTTTGCAGTGATGTTATGAGGGATATGAATAGATAAGTGACCCCATTTCAAAATTTATATATTATGTTGTCTTATGTTGATGATATCTGTTTTATGGTAATGTATTCCTTTATCGCACTTCATTGGATTTTATGTAAATAAGAAATTGTCTCTTGCATTATATCTATGTAGATAATGTCTTAAGAGATCTATGTAAAAGCTCTACATGGAAGGGTTTAAGATGTGTTGGGGTGTTGGGGTATTTCTTATAATAGCCCATCAAATGGTATATCTTGCATTTTGTAGCTCTTAGACTTTTTATTAAGTTGCAACCTCAAGAAAAATATTAAGCTTTGCAGTGATGTTGATGATGGATATGAATAGATAAGTGACCCCATTTCAAAATTTATGTATTGTTTTGTCTTATGTTGATGATATCTGTTTTATTGCAATGTATTCCTTTATCGCACTTCATTGGATTTGATGTAAATAAGAAATTGTCTCTTGCATTATATCTATGTAGATAATGTATTAAGAGATCTATGTGAGAATTTTCAGATTACTCCTAAAAGTTAGAGATAAAAGTTGTTATAGTAATACTTACTGTTTTTTGCAAATCTCTAAAATTTTGAAAATATGTTTTGATTGAAGCTTTCTCAATTTTCCAGGATTAATAAATTGAATATAAATTCCAAATTTTCTTTTAGATACCTTGTGGACTTTGTTTTTATTTCACATCAACAATACATAGTTACATTATGCTAATAGTGTTAGGTTTTCCATTACACCAAAATTCCAGGCCTTTGTAGACTTCCAAACCATTATCATTGCCTTTTTAAGTGTTAAGTGGTTACAGGGTGAATCCCAAAGTGGCATTTAGTCCACGTGATCAATTCCCAATGAGGTGAGTGTGAAAATCCAACACTCTTAAACGCAAATCGGGGAATGAACCTAGGCCAAAGCTTTGATACCGTGTTGAGATTTTCCATTACACCAAAACCCGCAAGCCATAGTAAATTTCCAAACCATTATCATTACATTTTTAAGTGGTACAATAAGGTGAGTGTGAAAATCCAACATATAAATCCAAAAATTTGAACCTTCCTTTTATATTGTTAATGTTGCAGGTCTGTCTATTTTACATCCTCCACTAAGCATCCACAAATAAGTAAAAGAATTTATTTAACACCTCAAGAGTTCAATAATGCCTCTGAACTTTTTAGAGCAACTTTAATGAAAACAAAATGATAGTTCCATTGAAACAACCAAAATGTTAGCCCAAAGAATTCAAGTAAACAATAAATAAAAATGTAGTCACTATTAAAATGAGCACAAGTGCAGATCCTGGGCCTCGCCTAGATTAGTCCAGCTTGCTACTGATTCATCATGGCTAAAAAACTAGTACAAGTACAGTGACAGTGAGTATTGGCACCAACTACATCACTGGTACCTAAAATTTAGTTACATACCTATAATGCGAATGACTTAAGAATGGTCTCCGCGAGAATAATGAATTATGTATCAAACTATATGCTAATGGCAATCACTCGTGTACAATGTTATATATTGATTGTATATCCCTCCACTACCAAATTGTAAATCTAGGACATGCAATTTCATGGAGCATGCAGGCATGCATTCCGATACATTAACTTTCACCCCTAGTATGGCCTATGTCGCATTAATGTCTCAGAAGCAAATTGCATCTCACTTTCAGTCCAGACTCTTCATGCGAGAGTGCTGGCTTTCCAACTTCAAATAACTGCGGCCCTGGCCAGGATGCCCGACTTCAGTCACAGCAAGGCAAAATAATACTTCTTTTGTTTTTGTTAGGTCTTTGAATGAATTTTGGTAGTAAACCTTGCAATCAATAAGGTCACCCACATAGCACACATGCAACTCTAACTGAAAAATTGGTTTCATCACTTGCATTGTCCGACACGAAAGTTCTTCCTAGTCAAGCGCCTGGAAATCAGTTGCCCTAGCCTCTTTGAACCAGGACCAGGTTTAAAATATGTTTTGTCACCCACGACCGAGCAAGGATCATTCTGTTTTCCTATACACCAGCCACCAGGAGTAACACCGCTTATGTTGCGACCCAGAAGCTCTCTGTCTATCTTGTCAAGCACCGGATCGTTTTTCCTAAACTTCCTTGCAAATGGGGCATTGCTCTGTACCATCCTTCTGAAGTCTCTGAGCCCAAGCGAACGTGGGTGCTGCTTTGGGGGATTGTCCCATGATATATAATGCAGATCACTGTTGACAGTGGTATTTCGAAATTCTGGGGAGTTGCAAATAACAGTGTGAAAGTAAAACTCTGGTGTAGAAATGATGTTTGCATGGTACATGAGAAGTGTTCTAGGGAGATTGTCCCATCCCCAGATCATGAATTCAACAAACTTTCGAGATAGTGCCATCCAAGCAGAACCTGCATTAAAAACACAGCGTCTTCTTTAACACCGAAAATCTTGATACGCGATGAAAAGGCATAAATACACAGTTCATAATTGATGACAAGATAAAAATGTGTGACAAAATGGAGAATCAAGAGTGTAAGTAGAAATACATGCCTTACAGACTTCATACATAAATTAAAACGAAAACTAAATAAATGCAATCTGAATCTGGTATTCTAAACAGTTTGTAAAGCTTTGTAACTATAGGTTACATGGAACACTGTACCTGAAAAATAAGGAGCATAAATTGTAGCAGATGGAGAATGGCATGAGATAGGATTGCCTCTCCAGGCAAGCTTTATTATTTCTAACTACAGCACAGTGTATTGTTTTAGTAAAATTCAGAGTCCATTGTGAAGACTCATCATCGCTCGTCCAAAATGTTCTGCTCCTTTGTAGACGAAAAGAGTACACAATCCTAGAGAGGTTTTGTTCAAGAGACTTCAGGATATTGGTATTTCGGAGATCCTCTTGACTGCCAGCATGTGACGTAGATAGCCTGGGCATTCGCCCGAAGCTGAACACACCCTAGACAGCACCCAATCTCTCATCGACAGCACCCAATCTCTCATGAACAGCACCCAGCATCTACGGGCCCACTCTCTTTCTCTTTTCTAGCTATTTCAGTTATTAGTTATTGTGTAATCCTGTAGGTGCATCTTTGCAGCCTTGGGTTTGCGTGCAGAAGTTAATTATTAATTATTTTCTCAATCATTGAGCTGCATGCATTCTTGAGTGGACCCATTGTAATCCTATATAAAGGCCACTGGCCAAGCATAATAAACCATGCTATGGAACAGTGAGTTTTCTTATTTCTCCTGTCCTTGTTTTCTAGGTTGCTTCTTGGCTCCTCTTAATTTTTTTCTCTTTCTTCTCTAGGATATATTTCAGGGTTAGCTTATTACACTGGTTTCTGATGTGAGGCCCCTGGAGCCTCACCTTCGGATTCACATCATTTGGTATCAGAGCCATTCCATTTTTTCTGGCTCACAGAGCATTTCACAGCATTGATTTCTTTGAGCTCTTCACCTCCACTCCAACAGCTCTTGTCAGTAATTCTAGATCCAGTTCTTTGGCTTCACGTCCCACCCAAGCCATTCATCTTCAGCAGGTGTTGCTCAGATCCAGTTCTTTGGAGTGTGCACACCCACCTCAATCTATGTCAACACCTAAACTCGACAATCTCCTTGCTTCAATCCCAACTGAAGTGGAAATCTTGCTCTAGCAAAAAGTCATTGGAAGCTCCAGTTCTGTGAGCACAACCCTCCCACCAAAATATTCCTTGACGCTTTATTCTCTATTTTCCCTACTTCAGTCCTGAATTGAAGTGGAAGTCTTACTCCGGCAATAAGTCATGGGTAGATCTGGTTCTTTGAGCACAGCCGTCCTACCCAGATCTCCCCTGACACTTTACTCTTAGTTTTCTCTGTTTCAGTCCCAAATTGATGTGGAAGTCTTGCTCCAGCAAGGAGATTCAGCCAAAGCCTTTCACATCAGCAGATACAGGACTACCAAGGTACTTCTAAAACAAAATGGTAGCAGTGATCCAAACACCATCTTCCAGCACAAGCATCGCCCTTCCAGCATGGTCCTTTCTTCTTTGCTCCACACTTTTGTAGCAGCACACATTTTCTACTGCAGCAGTTTGTCTCCATGTTGGAACATCGGTACTGTTATCATGAAACCCAACCCTGATAGGCTGCTGATCAGGAAGACATTGTGTAACTCTTTCAAACCAACTTCTGGCTGAGGCTTAGCCTCCTCAACCTGAGAGGGCTCTCTCACTAGATTAAAGATTTTGATAATGAATTAGATGGCTAACTCTATGAAATAAATAAAGAAGTGTAAATGGTTGAAACACAATTAGAAAATATTCATTGGGCTTATGGAGTCAAAAATGTTTCAGTATGACAATAATGTTAGCTTTACATGGAAGTCAGGGCATCTAGAATTGAACACATGGAGAATATATCAGAAGCATAAAGGAAAACACAGTTTACAAATGTATGAAGGAAGTTAGAGCACAGTCAGTGATTTCTAAGTAATCATACATTCATACCACTGTAAATAATGAAAAGAGAACAACCACAAGACATTTTGAACATTGAATTCCTTCTGATTCCTGAGAAGCAAAGCCAAATACTGTATTACTTAAAACAGTGTCTTACACAAAAGCACAATATGGGAGTTTCTCTGAAAATTTCCAACCCTTAGTGCATTACATCTTCTCCCATATATAGAGCTCATTACATGACTTAGATTCCTTCCTCCAGCATGAGGGGAACTCGAATTCTTCCTAGTTTGACAACTATTGACACTTAAAACCAACTATTTAATATAACTAACTGTTAACTAACAGTTCTAGAGACCTAATACAACTAGGAGTGTAACTCCTTATTATGATTACAACAACCTTATCTATAAATTGAAAGCATTCTTTGACAGCTGCAACCTCATGAAGTCGAATTTGATGAAGCCTCCCACATTGTCATCTTACTGCTGATGACAAACCCTAGAAATTAGGAAACATGTTTCCCTGTTTTTAGGTTTAGGATCTTTAAAAATCAGCACGTGGGACAGAGCCTTTATCTTCTCATCCATGACATATTTTACGAAACTGAAGGAAGTTTTTGTAGTGCATGATGTCTAAAACAAAAACCTCTCTTGGTTTTTTAAAACACTGCTCCAACTGTCCAGAATCTGTCTTTGAAAAACACGTCTAAAACAGGAAAAATTTGTTTGTGAAAAACTGCACCTACAACAGTTTTGTAGCGCAAGTTGGGTCATCCATTTCTCCCAGATCATAATGAATTTGAAGACACTGAAAGAGGTTTTTGTAGTTCAGTATGTTAGGAACAAAAAACTCTCACTTTTCAGAGATGAGTTTTCAATTGCTCACTTTTCATTCTTATGCTTGTCTTCGAATCCTTCTGCTGACCATGTTGTCTCTTTTAATCACATGACATGCATTAAATTAGCCATAGACCCTGATACTATACTTGTGTTAAGACAAAACCTTTAGATTCTACCTGAAGCAAGACAAATTGTCTAAGCTACGAAATCACTGTTGTTTTCATAACATAAAGTTTGGAGTTCATAAATGTCTTTCCTTTCTTGTTTTGCCATTGCTTGATGTTTATACCCTGTAAGTAATATCTTTCAGAAGCCCATCCTCAAAAATATTTCCTTTTTCTTCTCAAAATTGGCCCACAAAATCATTATGTGCAGCTACGGCAGTTTTGTAGCGCGCTACGAAACTGTTGTGTATTAGGCATCACCTACTGCTGTGTGATTTCAAAAACACAGTTTTGTGCCAAAATTGAACTTTCTTGAGTTTTCTTTCCTTTGAAATGACTCTTCCATATGCCATGAGGTTGTTCAACACTGAATGAACTGATACCATTCTTCAAAGTAAACTTCAAAAGGTGATCCACATCAAAATTTTAGGATTTAGCCTTACTTGCTATGTAGTTTTTCTTAGCTTAGGATGTTCTTCAGGCTGGTTCAACGATATCTTCAAATCTTCGATTTGCCTCTTCATAATTCAGATTCCAGCTCTCAATTTTACATTGACCCCTCTGATATATCTTGCCTCGCTTGAAATGGAAAGGGGTGTTGCCTCTCTTAGACTTTAAAGAATTCTGATCAGATGCCTGTCAATTTGCCTCCTATGCATAAAAGAACATGATCATGACTTAAAACACTTGGACCCTTTTTTGAAATTTGAAAATCATGTGTACCAAGACACCTAACGAATCTAATGATGAAATTGAATGGTTGCATGTGATAGGCATGGTGCATGGACTGACAGTTGATGATGTAAGATTAACGGATTCTGATGGATTGGACAGCTAGGTGAGATTTTCGTAGCGCATGAAAACCTTGACACAAGCTTGACACATGGAAATTTAGGTGTGACGTGGGATCGTTGATAGGTAAAGCCAAAGTGTTGACCCTATTTGACAATGCCAACAAGACTCCCTTCTAGGTCCTAGACTCTAAAACAAACCATGGAAAGACTAGACCAAGACTAACACCAATCCTTTGGAATCAAACTGATGTTCAAAATTTAGGAATTTTTTCAGTGATAACAGTGGCTCCACTTGGGATAGTGTGCCCTTGTGGTACACTAAGAACCTGCAGTTCCAGTGCTGCTATCCATCTTTTAGAATAGAATTTTGAAATGCTGCTCAATCTACTTTCCAAGCTTTAATGATTTCTACAAGAGGGACTCAATCTGCACCTACTAAAAAAAATGCTCAGTCAACCTACCCTGAGCTTATTTGCATATTCCTACCTACCCTATCAGCTGCAATTTCCACTTTAGGTTAGGCAACATGATATTTCCAATAAAGCCAATCAATTGTCTTTTCTAATATTTGAGACTCTTGACTGCATTCGACCTCAAAATAACCATGATAGTGAGATGACCAAATCAACTTGTAATGTACCTGATCTTCATAACGCAAGTGAAAATGAAATACTAGTGTGCAAAGCTTTGCCATGTATTCATTTATAGGGTCAAAGAGGACATGGCTATTTTGATGATCATCATAACATTCTACATCTTCAGACAACTGATTCTCAGCCACACAAAATTCTTTTGATATGCTATCCAACTGCTTTTCTGAATGATTCCCACAAACAATGTAATTTTCCTCATTATTATGATCATTCTTTGAAGTAATCTGCTGCAAGGAATTACATAAATGATCAACTTTTTCCTTTGCCTGAGGGTTGTAAAAAATTTCTTCCAGTATTTCTTTTTGGTGTTTGCAATTATTTTCATCTTCATTATGATCCGAAGACTGACAAGTCTGCTGCATCTCTACATCAATCTCAGAGGATGTAATATGATTTTCATAGGTATACCCCTGCTGATTTTCATGTTGCATGTCATGGGATGTTATCCTTTCTTCTAGTTGTTGAAATATATTGTTATGAAGAGCCTCTAAAATTTCTTCATCCATAAATTCATCATCATCATAAATATCTTCCAAATATTGAATAAAACTCGTAGAATGTTTACAGCAATCTTTGACCAACAATAAGGAGGGATGACACTCTTTATACATGTCATAGAATACATCATGGAAATCAGCAAGAGAATATAATGAACCATTTTCCAAGCTTTTATACCAAGACCATGCTTTTCCTACTAAAGTGGTCATAAACTTCTTCATGAGACAATCTTCAGGGAACTAAACCTTAAGACTTCGTACATGCATATGGAACCTAACCAAACGAAGAGCAGATTGTCTTTCTTTTCATCTTTGAATATTGGAAGATCATCTAACCAATCAACCTTTGCATAGGATTTGGAAAACTAGGGATATGAGACCAATCATAGGGGCATACCCGGCATTCATTCTTGTAATGGAACTCATCTTGAAACTTCATCAAGCTACTGGTCTTCTAGCAGTGGAGTCACCTTCCAATTTGTTATTTGATGTGTGGAGTCGCCAAGGTAGTTGCAGCCTCAAACAACATCCTAAGCTCCTCCTACCTTCAGAATTTCAGCACTTGATTTCGGGAATGAATAATCTTTAGGCTCCCGGCAGACGTACCAAAATGTTATCACAAAACCCAACCCTAATAGGCTATTGATCAAGAAGACATTGTGTAACTCTTTCAAACCAACTTCTGGCTGAGGCTTAGCCTCCTCAACCTGAGAGGGCTCTCTCACTAGACTAAAGATTTTGATAATGAATTAGATGGCTAACTCTATGAAACAAATGAAGAAGTGTAAATGGTTGAAACACAATTAGAAATATTCATTGGGCTTATGGAGTCAAAATGTTTCAGTATGACAATAATGTTAGCTTTACATGGCAGTCAGGGCATCTAGAATTCAACACGTGGAGAATACATCAGAAGCATAAAAGAAAACACAGTTTACAAATGTATGAAGGAAGTTAGAGCACAGTCAGTGATTTCTAAGTAATCATACATTCATACCACTGTAAAAATGAAAAGAGGACAACCACAAGACATTTTGAACATTGAATTCCCTCTGATTCTTGAGAAGCAAATCCAAATACTGTATTACTTAAAACAGAGTCTTACACAAAAGCACAATATGAGAGTTTCTCTCAAAATTTCCAACCCTTAGTGCATTACATATTCTCCCATATAGAGTTCATTACATCACTGAGATTCCTTCCACCAGCGTGAGGGGAATTCGAATTCTTCCTGGTTTGACACCTATTGACACTTAAAACCAACTATTTAATATAACTAACTGTTAACTGCAGTTCTAGAGACCTAAATACAACTAAGAGTGTAACTCCTTATTATGATTACAACAACCTTATCTAAACATTGAAAGCATTCTTTGACAGCTGCACCTCATGAAGTCGAATTTGATGAAGCCTCCCACATTGTCATCTTACTGCTGATGACAAACCCTAGAAATTAGGGAACATGTTTCCCTGTTTTTAGGTTTAGGATCTTTGAAAATTAACACGTGGGATAGAGCCTTTATCTTCTCATCCA
Organism: Pinus tabuliformis; assembly: GCA_031772625.1. Lineage (NCBI taxonomy): Eukaryota > Viridiplantae > Streptophyta > Pinopsida > Pinales > Pinaceae > Pinus > Pinus tabuliformis. The sequence continues at coordinate 1,226,646,790 of CM062811.1, forward strand.
TGACATATTTTACGAAACTGAAGGAGGTTTTTGTAGTCCATGATGTCTAGAACAAAAACCTCTCTTGGTTTTTTAAAACACTGCTCCAGCTGTCCAGAATCTGTCCTTGAAAAACACGTGTAAAACAGGAAAAATCCGTTTGTGAAAAACTGCACCTATAGTGGTTTCGTAGTGCAAGTTGGGTCATCCATTTCTCCCAAATCATAATGAATTTGAAGAAACTGAAAAAGGTTTTTGTAGTTCAGTATGTTAGGAATAAAAACCTCTCACTTTTTAGAGATGAGTTTTCAATTGCTCATGAACCCCCTTGGAAGTTGACCGCTAAAAACAAGGAGACAGAGTTCTTCCTTTTTAGAGTTTCATTCTTATGCTTGTCTTCGAATCCTTCTGCTGACCATGTTGTCTCTTTTAATCACATGACATGCATTAAATTAGCCATAGACCCTGATACTATACTTGTGTTAAGACAAAACCCTTAGATTCTACCTGAAGCAAGACAAACTATTTGAGCTACAAAATGACTGCTGTTTTCATAACATAAAGTTTGGAGTTCATAAATGTCTTTCTTTTCCTTGTTTGGCCCTTGCTTGTTGTTTATAACCTGTAAGTAATCTCTTTCAGAAGCCCATCCTCAAAAAGATTTCATTTTTCTTCTCAAAATTGGCCCACAAAATCATTATGTGCAGCTACAGCAGTTTCGTAGCGCGCTACGAAACTGTTGTGTATTATGCATCACCTACAACAGTTTCGTAGCACGCTACGACACTACTGTGTGATTTCAAAAACACAATTTTGTGCTAAAATTAAACTTTCTTGAGTTTTCTTTCCTTTGAAATGACTCTTCCATATGCCATGAGGCTGTTCAAAACTGAATGAACTGATACCATTCTTCAAAGTAAACTTCAAAAGGTGATCCACATCAAAATTTTAGGATTTAGCCTTACTTGCTATGTAGTTTTTCTTAGTTGAGGATGTTCTTCACGCTGGTTCAGTTGTATAATTAGATCTTCGATTTGCCTCTTCATAATTCAAATTCCAGCTCTCAATTTTGCATTGACCCTTCTGATATATCTTGCCTCGCTTGAAATGGAAAGGAGTGCTACCTCGCTTAGACTTAAAAGAATTCTGATCAAATGCCTGTCAATTTGCCTCCTATGCATAAAAGAACATGATCATGACTGAAAACACTTGGACCCTTTTTT